>JARYGA010047340.1:0-535082 GCA_030545235.1 Helianthus tuberosus | reverse complement strand
ACTACCATCCTGGCCCCCATTACTAAGTTTAGTATTTTGCCAACAAGTTTCCTTGACATGTCCCACCTTGCCACAGTTACCACAATTTCCATATTTGCATCGCCCGACATGATAACGTAAACAATTGTCGCACTTAGGTAGGATACCCTTGTAATCTTTTCCCTGTGGGCGACTTCCAAAACCGCCACGGTTATTATCTTTATTCCCAAATCCTCCTTGGCCTCCCCGACCGGCAGGGGCCCAACAAGTGTCCTTCAAGTGACCATGTTTCCCACATACTTCGCATGTTTTCAGTCCACATTGGCCAGAATGATGACACTGGCATGTGTTACACTTGGGCAGAGTGCCCATATAACCCTTTCCTTTGTTCTCATTATTCGTTCGGGTACCTTCAGTGAGCTTCCTTTTGTTCTTTCCGGATGACTCTACCTGAGTCTCCTTGTCAGGGTCTGCGAGTTTCTCTAGTCTAATTGCCTCCGCAGCGAGTGCCAAACCCATCTTACTTGCAGCATCAGTTGTTGGTGGCGTTGATGTTGTCATCAAGCTCAAGACTTGAGGTGCCAGTTCCCAAATGAATTGTTCCAATTTCTTCCGTTCTGGTTTTACCAGGTATGGAACAATTTGTGACAGATCATGAAGTCGTTGTACGTACTCCAACACCTTCGGACCTTCCATCATTAGGCTCCGAAATTCATCTTTCCACTTCTGGGTTTCCGTGTGGGGGCAATACTTCTTATGCATCATTCCTTTCAACTCATCCCAAGTCAACGCGTATGCTGTAGTTAGGCCCATTATTCGAACCTGAAGATTCCACCATAATCGAGCTCCATCTTGAAACAACTCAGAAACGTATGGGACCTGTTGTTCTGGCGTACAGCCACTCATTCGAAAGATGGATTCCATACTTTCAATCCATTTTACAAAAGTTATGGCACCCCCAGTGCCGTCGAACGTCGGAGGCTTGTAGTTGAGGAAGTGCCAGTAGGAACAACCGTTATTTTCTGAGGTACCTTTGATTGGTTCGGAGCGTAGGGCCTCGTGCTGTGCTATAGCTGCAGCAATTATCTCTTTAAGTTCTGCCTCAGAGGTGGGCATGCGCATTTCGCGTCTTGGCGGCATCTTCTAAAAGATGTTTCACATAGGTTAGGTCATAGCAAGCGAAGCGTATGCATTAAACAATACCAACACATAACATCTCATGTTATCAACAAGTCAGTCACATAACCTCTTATGCTATAGGACATAAACAGTTGATTGAACATCGCATGTGATGAGAATACTGCGATTGTATTGCCACAATTCGAGACCACAATGTAAACTCACAAGTACACCACTACATCATACTACATTAATGACTTAGTAGGGGACGACCCTAGACAAGTCGTGCGATCGCTGGACATGTTCAGGAGTCTCTGGTTCGTCCTTTCTCAAATTTCAGGACTCCACGTCAAGTTTCTGAATTTCTGTCCTAAAACAACATTTCTTCTCAATCGTTTCCTTGAGCTCGTCCCAGCTCAGTGCATAAGCAGTGTCTGTGCCACGGGTCTGAACCTGGAGGTTCCATTAAGAGAGTGTGCCATCTAGAAATATCCCTGAGATGTAGGTAACACTCTGTTGGGGCGAACAGTTACTCATTCTTAGAGTGGAGTCGGTCTTTTCGGACCAACGAACAAATGCAACGGTGCCTCCGGTTCCGACAAAGTTTAAAGGCTTGCAGTTCAGGAACTGTTTATAGGTGCAGCCAGTTGGAGGATTATCTCTAGTAATGCCATCGTTGCACTTAGAGTGGAGGGCTTCATGTCGTGCATTTATCTGTGAGATGCGTTCTTGCAGTTCGTCTTCTATCCTTGGCGACGTACTGGTGCTTGTGTCACGTCTGGGTGACATCCCCTTTTTGTCGAAATAGCGTGAAGCGGGTTGGACAATGTTTCAATTGTCTATGGGGTAAATATAGCAATGTAAGCCATCATGTAAACACCCCATTTCACACGCAAATATACTCACTGTATAAGTGGGGAAATAAATTCCTGAGCCTTCACATAGGCTTGTCAATTTGGCTTGTTGCTTGTAATAGAATGAACTCGAGGCTACATCGCCTAGGTCATTTGTGTTTAGGTTATCATTAGCTTGACCTGCAGAGTCCACCAGGATTCCTGTGCACTACAAATCGTTATTACGTGGGCCCCCGTAATAATAAATTGTCTTGCACAGTTACCCCAAATTTTCTCTCATCCAAGCAGATGATCAGTCAAGGAGCAACAGCCGGTGCATTGGCATGAACTGGGTCACACTCCAATGCAGGGTCAGGAGCAATGCCTGGCTCAGGGGCCACGGCTAGCTCCGAATCAAAAACTCCATCTCAAAATCAGCTGGATCAACAACCACAGGGGTTACAGGATCCCTCAAGGGCTGGTCTAAGTGCATGAACTCAATGTCATGGTCTGGATCAACACCAGGCGGAAAAACAGAATTGTCCTCATGATTACGATCAAACTCAAAACTGTGTGCGGGATCCGGTGCAGCTAGTGATGTCGTATCAGGGTCGGTGTCGTGTAAGTAGTGCTGCATTCCCTGTATGTGCGAAGATGCGGGTGTCAGAACTCAAATGAGCCTGGGATAGGGGAATGGTCATAAGTTTCCCCTATAGGAGCGTCCGCATGTAGTAGTCTAATACCAGCAGTAATAAGGCCCTGCCCTCGAATGGGTCCTCCTCCAGTAGATCGTTATCGTCTTCAGAGACCTCGTTGGGAGGGCGTATCATCAACAGGATAAGCGGCAAGGGGCACAGGAGCAGGGATTACCGCCAGTGGTAAAATCCCAACAAGGTGGCTATCAGTAGGCTCTGCTACGACTTCAGACAGTGCACAAAGGGCTGAAAGTCGTCATTGTCTGTGCCGGGTAGTATTAGAAACGTACACCTCGTGCCTCGTTGAACTATGTCGTCTGATACTATGATCATGGGGTTCGTAGTGCCCATCCTTCTAGTACTTGATGAAAGCATAACGTTTGTAACACAAACACATATACGTATAATAATCAATCATATAATCAGTTAATCACATAAGTCACCAAGTAAGGTATCACATACTTTTCCTAGCTTTACTAGCCAATTTCATTCAGTCTACAAGACTGCTCTATCCTTTACTTAGGCCAAACCTCGATCCTCCAGATCGATCCTATAACAAACCAACGTGTTCAACTACCTTGACCATCTCGATCCTCCAGATCGACCCTATAACAAACCAACGTGCTCAACTACCTTAATCACTTCGATCCTCCAGATCGATCCTCAGCCCTCCAAGCTGAACTTATAATTAATAAAATGTGCTCAACATTTGTTTGTAAAAAGTGTGGATCTGGACTTAAGTGGTATGCAGAAAAATGTTTTCGTGAGAGCCCTAGTGATCATAGTCTAGACTCGAGACAGAATCCTAGTTCGCTATGATCAGAGCTCTGATACCAAGCTGTCACACCCTGGCTTTGCGGAAGCGTGGTTAGTTTTGGTGTGACTTCTTAATACCATAGCTTAATCATAACAAAGCTATATGAATTTAAAAACCATGCAAGTCATCATTAAGTTTAGAAATCAACATACAACCATTGTTTTAAACATACGACCATAACCTTGTTCAATAACATTACATCTAGAAACAAAACATAAATGAGGGTTAAGGATTGTGTCTTGTCCAGGTAAGAGAACACAACCCCTAATCCTTGATGACTTCATGAAGATTGCAGCGGAAAACGTTCATACCGTGCCAGAATCCGTTAATTTCCTGAAATACATGTGAGTTGAAAAATCAACAATAATGTTGAGCGAGTTCATGTGCAAGTGAGTAAGTAAAACACTTGTAAGTATAAAAGTTTCCTGGTATGTAGCAGTGTAAGAGGACTTGTGATCACCAATGGTTTGCAAGGCCATTAGCATGTCGTGAAATGCAAGTAAGTAAGATACAACCCTAGCTGATTTTGCGTTGGGTACCAAGTCACTCCGGATCCGTTCTGTTAGTCCTTCGAGAGGCCTGTTCTGTTGGACCGGGAGCTGGGCTCGCTACACCCAAATAGATCTACCGCTCGAGTCCCTCGGGGTTCTAACTACCCATTCACATGATCTAAACCTCCTTACGTTATTCATACCGCGTATAAAGTACTTGTAAACAAAGTAACATGTATTTCACCCCCGCAGTTAAGAAAACTGAAAACAGTTAGAGAAAAGGGGGACATGAACTCACAGTGGATGCGTAAACTCTATCAAGCGTCTCTGAAGCAGTAATCTGTGCAACGACCTACAAGTGCTAATTCTATTAGACGGACGGCCGTGCTTTAGCTTTACAGTTTATGTTTGCGGGAAATAGTTAGACAACTATTTCGTGTTACATTTTGTATATGCTTGATAGTTATTCTTCTTCCCAAGGATGGGGGATACAATACATGTGCGTAAGTTACGTTTTATCAATCTTGTGGTAATGTAATTACCGGTGTAACTTATATGTTTATGGAAGCGTTCGCAAAGTTTTGGAATCATTAACGCTTGTAAATATTATTTTCACTCTAAAATAATATTTATGTATTTCACAAAATAATCATAAACAGTGTTGTGACAAATATATTTACCACGTTATTCTTTGTGAAAATCCCACCTCCGAATGTTTAGTAAAATATAGTACTGGCGAAATTTATGTTTCAAAAGTATGCCCAAAAATAGTTCTAACACTTGTTGTGTAAAAAGTCTAAGTGTTAGGTTTTTAGAAAATTTCGCCAGAGTTTCCTCTGTAACTGGAGGTGGCCACGCTTTTAAGCGTATCATTTTCTTCTAACAAATCAACTCAATCAACTTCTTTATTTAATCAAACAATTTCCAACACATCAAACTAGTCAACAAGTATGTAAATTTGCATAATCGCATGAACTTGCAGTTTTTCCGCATTAATAATGTAAATCATCCTTATATATGTAGATTTCTATATAAAGTAACTTTAATCTTGTAAAAACCTCGTGTTTAGAGAAAACCGTCTTTACAACTTCTAGTAACAAGTGACAAATACACTTCTTTGTCGGATCTCTTTATTTTACAAGTGTCTATACACTTGTGGTTTATAAAATCATATTTATTAGTGCAAGATCCATCTTTTGAAAAACATGATTTCTTTAAAGTGTGGTCTTTCAAAAATACCACTTGCGGATACGTAGATCCGCTAGTTTTAAACACCATTTTACCGGTTAAAATACTTTTACACAAGTAAAATATTTCTCTACAAGTTCACGTCTCTAAAATGTGGTAGTGTTTCACTTTTAACCCTTGTATCTTTCAAAAACAAGCTTATGTGATGATACGTGATTTTACAAAGTCGGGTTAAACGAAGATTTGAGCTACCACATTATAGATCGGGTCACAATAAGCACAAATTTCAAGTCCTACGACTTTTACACAAGGCATATGCTATTAACCTCCATTTTAGTGATTTTACTAGACTTTAAAGATTCAAAACGCATGTTAACGATATTTATCCGACGAAAGTTCTTTTAACCACTTTAGATGAGTGTAAGAACAAGTTTTAAAGGTTATACCTCTAGCTCAAGGCTAGGGAAGAGTTGTGACGAAAACCGCGTGGATAAAAGCCAACGAGAGTGGTCCTTCGCGTTCCGCTTGCACCAAAGCTCCTTATACGTGTCTTGTGATGTTGGAATGATCTTGGAATTTAAGAATCAAAGCTTGAAAGTGTGATGTGTGGGTGTGTGGGTTTCGGCCGTGAGCCACCAAGAGAGAAAGAGAGAGTGTGGTTTTGAGTTGTGAGTGTCCAAGATCATATGTGTTTAAGGTCTAACTTATAGACAATTTTATGGTGATTAACCATTGGGTTTTATGTTGTTAAGATACTAGACAAACCCAATTAAAATAATCATACTTGTACCGTCATGTCTCCCACACATGGGGACGGTTAGGGACTTGGGTGGGGGGTTGGTTCGATTTTAAGTGTTAGTTAGGGAGTTTAGTTACGTTAATGTAGGTTAGTTTAGCGTTAAACTCCGTTAGTTACGTGTAACATGTTATGACGGGTGTTAGGGTAATCAGAGACCCTAACTGGCTCAGAAAAATATAAAAAGTGAAAATAATAAAATTTTCATGTTCCGGGTAAAGTCCGGGTGTCCGGTTGGATAGTAATCCGTTAAAGTGTTACAAAAGACTTTAAAGTGTCGTTATTGCATCTTTAGTGACACAATTTGTTTTCCCGACACTTTAGAAAGTGTCTAGTAATATTTTCTCATTTTTGGCACTTTACTAGTCAGCTAGAAGCTGGTTAAATTATTTAAAGTGTTGTGTTTGGTACTTAAAGTACGTTCTGGCACATCCGAATCAGTGTATCCTATCCCCTAGAGACGCGGTAACACAACCCTTATATCCTACACTCACTACCAGTGTAGCCAAAATATATGAGGCTCTTAACAGGCCTTGAGGCAGTATTTGCCTGATGCTGGTTATATCAGCATGTTTACTGTGTATCCGTTTGGTGCTACTGTGCTTTTTGGGCATCATGTTTGTCACTAGGGTTCAGCACGTAAATAATGTAGTGACAGCAAATAAAGTATGATGCAAGTAAGTGCATGTATCAGTATGCAGGTAGCAGTTTATCAGCTAGTTTCAATCAAGCACAGAAATCAAGTAATAATTAATCATTAATTAAGTTGTACGGATACCTGGTTTTGTGCGGGTTGTCACAGTTCAACGGCGGCGGCAGTGATGATTGATATTTGTTTTGTTTAGAAACCCTAGAATCGTCAGATATCCGAGCAACGGCGGCGGCGGCGGTGGCATTCTATCTGTAACAGGAATTGAAGTTAGATAAATTCGAGTCGAAACAACAGAATTTTTGGGTTTTTTTTTGTGGATGATTGATATTTGTTTTGTTTTTTGAAATGGATATAGAAGGAGGAGAGGGGTGGTGGTGGTGGGAGGTGGGATATGATGGTGGTGGTTGATGAAGGTTGAGATAATAGTGTAGATGAAGGTTATAAATGACCTAATCGAATTTCTGTGTAGATGATGTGTAGATGAAGGTTAGATAATAAAATCAATTCAGCAGGAGAGAGAAAGAAGAAAAGGTGGGGTGGGGTGGGTACTTGGGCAGGCAAAATGACCAAAATGCCCCTTTAGAAAAGGACAAAAACCCAGGTTGCAACAGTGAAAAATTGGGGTTTTTGAATTTTGGACTAAAATGGCAACAAAAGTGAAACCATAGGGACCCAGATGTAATAAGTTTGAGATTTGGACTAAAGTGGCAAAACTGGCCAAACCACAGGGACCAAAATGGCAGTTTACTCTTCAACTAATTACATAAAAGACCCTTGAGTTTGAGAGCCTGCACTAATCACCCAAGGTGCATTTACACAATACTACATCCATAGGCCCATATAAGGCCTATACAAGACATATATGAGACTTATACTACACTAGGGATGAGCAAAGGGTATAAAATACCGTCCCGTTCCCGATCCCATCCCGATCCCGAAATCCTGATCCCGATCCGTTTTCGGTACCGGAAACGGTATCCACTTTTGTGATTTTTCGGTATCGGTACGGTACGATATCGGTAAAATACCGACTTTTACCCTTAAAATACCGATACCGTACCGATACCGTCCCGAACCGACGTATTTCGGTACCGGTATCGGTACCAAGTTTACACAAAATTCAGGATCGGTATTGGTCGGGATCGGGACAGTATTGGGATGGTATCGGTATTTGCTCATCCCTATACCACACTATATGATACGATACGATACGATACGATACGATACTACATCTATAAGCCCATACAAGACTTATACTATTCGAAACGATACTTAACAATGTTTTTTACTTATTTTTTAAATACTTATTAGTGAACTTTGTTAAAACGATAAATAATGTATAGAAATGTTTCTTAAAAAACACCCTTTATATACGTCGCGTATAGGTCTGTACGATGCGTATAAAGGGGCAAAAAACCATTTTACCCCTAGTTTGGGCGGCGTATAGCCCTAAACCAGGGATAAAATTGTCTTTTTTTACTAAACTTGCCCCATGTATAGCCGTTTATGGTCATTAATCGATGAACCTCCGATTAGTGATTAGTCGCGACTAATTAGAGACTAGTTGGGATTTTTACAACCATGGTTGTAGTATTCTTCAAGAGATGTTAACCACAAACTGGTGACATTATGATGAAAATGTATTTATGTGCCAAGAACATTTATTCCGATTACATTCAGTGGCAGATCTAGGATTCACGCCAAGCCGTAACGTTTTATAAATAAGCCGTAACGAAATCGAAAAAACATCAAATTTTTCCAAAATTTACACTAAAAATGTCAAATTTTTCCGAGCCAAGCCGTAGCGGAGGCTACCCCCGGTATACACTAGGTCCGCCCCTAATTACATTACAACAAGTTTATATATATATATATAAGGGAACATTTAAAAACCATAAATGTGGGAACAGGTAAAATCAAAAGAGTTGTCAACCGTACGTATATAAAAGTTCATCTTCTTACATATCATGACGTCACTCTCCATTGGATGAAAATATTTCAAGTGAATCATGGTAGTACAATTTCATACGAGAGGCATTGAAGGTCTCGTAGTAAGATATACAATTATTAACCGAAACATTATTATTATCTAAAGAAGTAAATATGATGAATCAGACTATTGCTTAAACAATTTATGTATAAATGGTCGATGTCTATCAATCAGTTTAATTCAACAACAGTTTTGTTGACTAGAAAAAGAAAATTGTATATCAAGTGTAAACTTGTTGCCTGACTACCTGCTTTTTAATTGCCCTTTTTCGTGTGTAATGATATTGACGAATTTTTAAGTAAAAAAAAAAGTGTAAACCAAATGTAATTATATCAATATGATTGGGCCTAATTCCTAAATCAAGACAGGGCCATAGGTCAAACAAAAACTTATTTTGGGTCTACGGTTTAAGAGTAATTCATACACCCCCAGACTAGGGATATGATTGGTATCGTACCAGTACCGGTACGAAATTTGAACTAATATGGGTACCAAATACCATACCAAATATATAGGTATGGTACGGGTACGTGTATTTTCGGTAAGCTACCCGTTTTGGTACCTTTGTTTTCATATAGTTTTTAGCACTCGTGAGGGTAATAAATAGGTAAAAAAATTGACATGAGTATCAATATAGTACGAGTACTAAATATATAAAATTGGTACCAGTACCAATCTGATACGGGTACCGTATAGATAAAATCAATACAAATACTATAAAAACCATAATACGAAATAAAACATAATATAAAATAACTTTTAAAGGTCTGTATAAAATTCGGTACCAGTACCCGTTTTTACCATACCTGTACCAATACCGAAAGTACCAAATGCTAAAATCAAGAAAACTGGGTACCGATACATGTACCAAATCCCTAAAATTGGTATGGGTACAGGTACAGATCCGGGTACGGATACAAGTATAGACGGGTATTTGGAAAAAAAAAAACTATCCCTACCCCACGGATGGGTTTTTCTCAAGGTATTGCATAACTTTGTACACATGAAACGATCTCGATTACACAATTGTGATTTTAGTTTACTTATTATATGATTGGTAATTTTACAAAAATAATTTATGTGTTGTACGTAACTATTCTTCTTGTTAATTTAGAGCTAGGAGCTTCAACTGTCATCACCGTTTAGAATTTTATGTATATCTTATATAAAACATAACTAGGTTAGAACCCCGTGTATTACACGGGTTGAATAAATGTAATTTTATATATTAAATATTAAAAACTTATATCTTTATAAACCTTGTATATTGTACGGGTTAAATAAATGTAATTTTATATATCAAATAATAAAAAAGTATATCTTTAAAAACCATGTGTATTACACAGATTAAATAAATGTAATTTTGTATACTAAATACTAAAAATGTCGTATCTTTAAAAAACTCGTGTATAATCGGGTTGCATAAATCTACCAAATAATAAAAAATTACATCCTTAAAACCCCCGTATATTACATGTGTTGAATAGATATAAAAAAGAGTTATGTCTTTAAAAACCATGTGTATTACACAGATTAAATAAATGTATTTTTTGTATATTAAATACTAAAAACGTTGTATCTTTAAAAAAAACCCGTGTATAGTCGGGTTGAAAAATCTACCAAATAATAAAAAAATATATCCTAAAAAAATGTAATTTTGTATATTAAATACTAAAAACGTCGTATCTTTAAAAAAACCCGTGTATAGTCGGGTTGAAAAATCTACCAAATAATAAAAAAATATCCTTAAAAACCTCGCGTTTTACTCGAGTTGAATAAACATAATTTTGTATACCAAATAATAAAAAAAAAGTTATGTTTTTAAATAATTAGGATAACATTTAATATTAATTTATTATTTATATATTTAATATAAGATAAGTAGATTAGAGAGGTATTTGTTTTAAAAATATATTAAATTAACAATTTAGATTTGATGATAATATTTTATTAAAATATGATAAGATTTAATATTAATTTATTATTTATTTATTTAGATAAATATAAATTTGAGTATACCTTCAATGAATGACACGTGTCCAAAAGTTGATTTCTTTTATTATAGTAGTTAGATTATAGGCTATATATATTAGATATATACGTTCATTAATTATTCATTTAAGTCTGAAATTTATTTCTTAACAAATGAACTAGTGAAATTATCCCGCGCTTCGCGGCGGGGATTCGATCTATTTTTTTGTTACGGTATCGACACTCGCTATAGTAATCGAAAAAGAAAACTTTACATCACTCAAAAACATTAAAAACAAATATTGACATTGGTACCGATGTTCAGTTGATATCGGTTCGGTTGGTTTGAAAACAAATACTATGTCGCTATCGTACCAAATTGAACCGCAACCAATTGGAACATCTGTATCGGTACAAATGTATATTTTATTTTATTTTTCTTTTGTTAACTTACACCGTATCACTATCATACCGTACTGAACCAAACAACACTAGTATTGGGTATGTCTTCATTTTATGGTTTATTGTATGATATCAGATATGATACAGTACTGCTACCATTGTCACTCCCCAACCGATGGCGAAAACATCGGGGTGAGGCACTGAGCGAAACAGATTGTCTATGAGAATCCATAACACCTATTAGCGACAATATATTTAACGTCATGTCACATACCATAAGATATAAAACACAAATAAATATTACAAATATTGTTCTCAAAGACAAATATTGTTTCGACAACTCAAATATTGTTTGTGGGTTTCTAGACCGCCTAATCTTGATTCCATGACATCCAGCAATTAAAAGCATCCTAAACACCTGTCACATACGTTAAAATAGGTCAACACACATAGTGTAAAGATGAGCATACAAGTTTGATAGCATAATAGTAGCGAAAAAGCGATTTACGCATAACCAGCATGTAAACACGTAGAAATGTGAAGCATGTAAGCTATCGACAATGAAATATGCACAGACATGACCTGCGAGTTGTAGAATGCGCAACACATATCACCACTGTGACACGTGAAGAAATACCCTTAACAGCCCCTGTCCAAGACAGGTGCTGAGTCCCAAACTATAGTACTATCGTTGCTAAGGTGCCAGGCAACAATCACTGTGTGACAACTGGCACAAACCGGTAACTTTCCGTACACTTTAGTTATTGCTTAATGACTGCTATTATGTGCTTAATTGTCAGCAATGGCTGAACACATACTAAACAAGTGAATTCATGCACGTTGTATACTACAAAAATATTGCTTTATACATAAACGAGAGCGTTGCGTCAGAAATAATAGTAAACTCACCGGTAACACACACTGTGTCAACAGAACTGCAGAAAGCAGTCAGACATTAGAATTGAGGCCTAAGTGTAGGTCCGACGACAAAAGTACATTAAAACCCAAGAGTACATGTAAGGGTTTAATTTTTAGACATTGCGAAAGCAAAAATAAGCACTAAAAAGCACCCGAAACGCACTTTAAGTGCAGAATTTTATATAATTCAGCAATATTTCAGCATTTAGACATGTGAATATTATGCAGAAATTTCGTTTTATCATCCAGAATACTTCCTCAAGTGTCGGGAATCGAAAGTGTTACAAAAGGATACTTAAAAGACACTAAAAGGTGCAGTTTAGCACTTTAACGAATCGGTATGTAACCGAACAACCGGATATTACCCGGAACACCAAAATAATGCTAGAAGCAATGTTTTTATTTTTCTGAGCTAGTTAGGGTTCTCGAATACCCTAACACCCGCTACAATGTATAACATCCTAGTAAATGGTTTAATCTCCTAATTATCAAACTAGACCCTTACTATCTAGTTGAAAATGAACCATAAGACCCCCCCCCCCCCCCCAACCGAATTCGGTCACCATGTGACCCCCCTTGTCCTTTGTTTATTATTTAATTCTTGGATGCCTAATATCAAGGGAACATAGTAACTCTTGGGTAATGAACATGAGATTTGTCTATAAGTAATAACCTTAACACATCATAACCTTCACTCACCACAACTCAACAACACACTACTCTCTCCCTCCCTTGTCCATTTCGGCCGAGAACAACAAGCACCCCACCACCATCTTTCGATTTCCATCTTCCAATTCCAAGTATATACAAGGGTTAAGGATCACGTATAAGGAGGCTCAGAGCTTTCGGAAGTTGAAGAACCTCCACCATTTGCTTTTATCCACCTCATTTGCACTCTTGAACTTCCCTAGCCTTGTGCTAGTAGTAAGTGCTTCAAATCTTCATCTTGTTCTTGTTTATGATGGTTAATAGATGATTTAATGGCTAAAAATCATGAAACACTAAAGAACATACATTAAAGTCTTGAACATAAGGTGTATAGGGTGGATAAAGAGAAGATATGTGTGTAAATCTTGTGAAACTTGTCTAGTTATGATTATTTGATGTTGTTGTTAGTAAAAGCAAGATGGATCATCATCTAGACATACTAGTCCATGTTAGAAAGCATGAACTAGTAGGATGTGAAAGTTAGAAAGTTAAAAGATGATGGATCCATCCATTCATAAGACATGAACTTGAGTAAAAGTAATTTTCTTGTAATATAAGACTCTAAACATGTAGATCTAAAGATCTACAAGTGGTTTTTCGGAAGAACCAAGTAAAATGTACAAGTCTTGTTTTAAACCCGAACCTTACATAAACTAAAAGCATTTTAGTAAATAAACAAGTGTGTAAACACTTGTGTCACAAGAAAAATTTAACAAGAACTATGTTTGGTAAATCATGACTAGAAGTTGTGAAACTTCAAGATCTTTAAAAATAAAGTTTTTAAGAAGTTAAACTTATTTTTAAAGATGACAAGACTTACTAAATGTGCTAGTAAGTTACTACACATTTTTGTAAATATTCAAGTTCATGAAATGGAGAAATTGGTGATTATTGTTGATGATTATTGTTGATAATTGTTGTTGATGATTGTTGACGATTTAAAAGAAAATAAACACATGTTTTGAAAACATGGGAAACCTCCATTTTTAGGGGAAACTCTGTCAAAATTTTTATAAATTTTGACACTTAGAAAAATATAAGTTTTTGAGAAACTTATTCCCTAAAAATGTATTTAAGAGTATTACCAAGGTTTCCCTAATTTTTGGTGAAAAGAAATGAGGATTTCTTCAAGAATGAAAATGGATATAAGTATGTATATTTTGAGAGAAAAATATATATTATTTTATCACCAACTTTTGTGCTAAGTGTATATAGTATGTGTTATACGTGCTAGTGTATTAAGACTTAAAAATACACTAAACACTCATGAGGAGTATAAACATAAAAATACACATACAACATACCAGATACATAATTCGGGTGCAAAGTGCAAAATACAAAAAGCTTATATTTATTTTAGAGAAAATAATATAAGTAAGATACTTAGTTAAAAATATAAAATATTTTTAACACAAGAGTATATACACCAAAGAGAGTGACTGTACTTGTGCGACGCAAGTCTAGTGACTAACGTTAAGAAAACGCGTATAGGTTACGACGTTAATTAAGCAAATCCGGTGAAGTTTACGACGCAAGGAACGCAAAGTTGTGAGTTCATGCTCCCCCTTTTCTTTTAACTGTTTTCAGTTTTTATAACTTCGGGGGTGAAATACATGTACAAATGTACAATATTTATAATTGGTATGATATAAATATAAGAAGCACAGTTGGTGAGAACGAGAATCAAGTGTGATGAAATATAAGAATACAAGAAGTACACTTGGTGAGAACGAGAACCAAGTGTGACGAAATATAAGATAATAAGAAACGCACTTGGTGAGGACGAGAACCAAGTAGGATGCGTTATGAGAAATGATAATAAGAAACGCGCTTGGTGAGGACGAGAACCAAGTAGGATGCGTTATGAGAATTGATAACAAGAAACGCGCTTGGTGAGGACGAGAACCAAGTAGGATGCGTTATGAGAAATAGTGTCACGAATTGGGTACAGAAGCACCATTAATCAACAATATACCTAGACCGCAGAACAAAAGGTTAGATCTAACGGGTGCCTGGCAGCCACACTCTCGGTGAGGGCGAGAATCGAGTAGTGCTTTAGTGTCTCAGAATATACCAATTAAATGCCTTAGGTTTGGTGACTTCCTATGTCGTGTCACATGTTAATGGCTTTGCAACCCATTAACAATCCTGATACTTACAGGAATACTTTATTTACATAAAAGTCATACCATACTAAAAATTGATGAATACTTGAGTACGTGGGGTACTCAAGAAAAGATTGAAATATACTTGAAGTACGTGGGGTACTCAAGAAAATGGGAATTATACTTGAGTATGTGGGGTACTCAAGAAGAATTTGAATTATACATGAGTACGTGGTGTACACATGAAACTGGATTTATATATGAAAACTTGATTTATTCACAAACTATGTTTTCATACAAAGTATACAAATGTGAAATACAAAAACTGCATGAATTCACACCAACATTATGTTGACGTTTTTTTTTCCAAAACTCACATGTATTTCAGGTAACTAGGATGGATGTGCGCGCGGTCTCGCTTATGCTTGTGGATGTCGCTATTGTTTATCTTTAAATAAAGTTGTAAACTTTTTAAGACAATGTTTTATGCGACTTAGCGATGTAAACGCTAAACTTACGTTTTCAAATTATGGTATTTGATGTTTTACGAGCATGTAGCATGTTTACTCTTCGTATGCAATGAGAACCTTTCATGATCACACCTCGTGCTTCCGCCGCAGAAAGGGGTGTGGCAGATTGGTATCAGAGCTGCGATTGTAGTGAACCAGGATTCCTTCTCGAGTCTAGTCTAAATCTCTAGGATCCATTCACGAAAACAATTTTTTTTCAAAGAGTTTTCATTGCATAAAACGTCCCGCGACATCCACTACCTGAAACTGACTACATGAGTCTAGAAAAGACACTACGAGACTTAGAGTGCACTTGAGTAGCATTTGTCGTTGACTAGAAATTACTTGCAATTATGTGTGATAATTAGCATGTACTAGAAGTAGAATGTCACAAGTATACGTGGCTTTATCTGAAGGCGATGGCCCATCTGAAGGAAGAAATACGAGGATGAAACGAACTGTGCGGACTGTGCAAGGAGTTACGTAATTATGGATGCATACATAATTATGGAATTCAGTGCACAAAAATCACAGCAAGTCTTGTCACGTATAGATTCCCTCAGTGCAAGCCTACTAAGTACTCTGCTAGAGTAATAATTGTTTGATGTCACTTATGTGGTATATATACCTGTGAATATATATGATACTACTGTCTAGTGTGACGATATCAAACAAATGTCTAACCCTGTTGTGTTATGTTCTGTCAGAACATGGCACCCAGGAGAGCTGTGAATGCTCGCAATGACAATCAACCTCCTCCTCCCCCACTGCCAAGAACTGCTGAAGAGCTGAACGCTCTACTGGAAGAAAGGATCTCCGCTGCTATCGCCCAGTACGAGGCGAACCGTACCCAGGACAGTGGAGGACCAAGCAACGCTAGGCGTAATGGGAATGGAGATTCGTCTGGAGGCAACGCAGCTCAAGGTAACCTTAAGACGATTTGCTAAGCATGGAGAAATTTATGAACAGTCTTTGTTTCATTATTTCTTCGATTGCTCACATGTGAATTGGTTGAATCAATTCCAGGCTGCACTTTCAAGCAGTTCCTCGACTGCAAGCCGATGAACTATGACGACACAGGAGGTGCAGTAGCCTTTGTACGCTGGACGGAGAAGACTGAAGCTACTATCCGCATGAGCAAGTGTACCGCGGATCAGCAAGTCACTTTTGCTACCGGATTGTTCGTCGATGAAGCTCTGACTTGGTGGAACCTACAGGCCCAAACTTTGGGTGATGATGCCGCTTATGGCTTAACTTGGGAGGAACTGAAGGAAAGAATGAGAGAGAAGTATTGCTCTCGCGCTGAACTCCAAAGGCTGGAAACGGAGTTCTGGCACTTGACCATGGTAGGTGCTGACATTAATGGTTATACTCGAAGGTTCCACAATCTGTCTAGAGTACTTCCCTACATGGTGACTCCCGAATTCAAGCGCGTTGAACACTACATTTGGGGACTGGCCCCAGAGTTTCGTGGCATGGTGACGTCGGCCAAACCACAAACAATCACCGAGGCTGTAACTCTGGCTGTCAGCCTGACTGAAGATTGTGTTCATATGAAGAAGTTATCGTTGAACCCAACAGAGAAGACCGAGACGCATGCTGAGTCGTCCGGCGACAAGAAAAGAAAACATGCAAACCTGAACCAAGCGACTCGTAACAACAAGGGTTTCAGCAAGAAGCGTGACGCTAACCCGTCCCAGGAGGCGAAAACCCATGCAACCAAAGCATACCAAGGCTCCATACCTAGATGCCAAAAATGTAAGTATCATCATGAAGGAGCTTGTCGCATTCCAAGGTGCGACAAATGTGGTAAATTGGGTCATCAAACAGAAGACTGTTGGGGAAAAGGAAAGAACCGAAATGGGAACGGTGCTGGTTACAAGAATGGTAACGGGAAAGGGCGGAACCAAGGATGCTTCAAGTGTGGAAGCAATGATCATTTCATGAAGGACTGCCCAGAGGGAAACAATGCTCAGGCTAGAGCGTTTGTGATTGGAGCAAAGAACGCACGCAAGGACCCTAACGTGGTCACCGGTACGTTTCTCATTAACAATCACTTTGCATCCATATTATTTGACACTGGCGCCGATTATAGCTTCATGTCTGTGGAATTTAAACGCATACTCGGAATAGAATCTAGTAGATTAGAAATTCCTTATTCCATAGAACTAGCCAATGGTAAACTTGTTGAATCGGGCGAAGTCGTTAGAGGCTGCTCGTTGGAACTTGGTGAACGAAGATTTAACATCGACCTCTTACCTATTCAACTGGGTAGCTTCAATGTAGTAGTCGGAATGGACTGGTTGTCCAAGAACAAAGCTGAAGTTATTTGTCATGAGAAAATCATTCGCATCCCTTTAACGAATGGTGAAACTCTCATCATGCATGGAGAAAAATGAGACGCACCTCTTCGAATCATCAGTTGCATGAAGGCACAGAAGTGCTTGAGGAAAGGATGTGTCGCTTTCCTAGCACACGTTATAGACAAGAAGGCTGTGGAGCCAAAACTCGAAGACATTCCTGTGGTGAAGGAATTCTCTGATGTTTTCCCCGAAGATCTGCCAGGACTACCTCCGCAACGACAAGTCGAGTTCCGTATAGACTTGGCTCCAGGAGCCGCTCCTGTAGCCAAGGCACCCTATCGACTTGCTCCATCCGAAATGCAAGAATTATCTACACAACTCCAGGAGTTGTTGGATAAAGGATTTATAAGGCCAAGCTTCTCACCCTGGGGAGCTCCAGTATTATTCGTGAAGAAGAAGGATGGAACTCTGCGGATGTGTATTGATTACAGGGAACTGAACAAGCTCACTATCAAGAATCGGTTCCGCTACCAAGGATTGATGACTTATTTGATCAATTGCAAGGATCAAGCTACTATTCCAAGATCGACCTTCGGTCTGGATACCACCAGCTGAGAATCCAAGAGGAAAGCGTACCAAAGACTGCATTCAGAACACGCTATGGGCACTACGAATTTCTGGTGATGCCATTCGGGCTGACGAATGCACCAGTGGTCTTCATGGATCTGATGAACCGCGTTTGCAAACCATATCTCGATAAATTCGTGATTGTATTTATAGATGATATCCTGATTTATTCGCGAACGAAAGAAGAACACGAGCAACATCTCAGAACCATCTTGGAACTACTAAAGAAAGAGAAGCTTTATGCAAAGTTCTCGAAATGCGAATTCTGGATTCGCGAAGTACAATTTCTTGGTCACGTTGTGAATGAGAAGGGCATTCATGTAGACCCATCCAAGATAGAAGCAATAAAGAATTGGGAAGCTCCCAAGACCCCAACCGAAGTACGACAATTTTTGGGCTTAGCGGGCTATTACCGACGTTTCATCGAGAACTTCTCAAAGATAGCTCAACCGCTAACGACCCTTACACAGAAAGACAAGAAATACGACTGGGGTCACAAACAGGAAGAAGCCTTTCAGCTACTTAAAAACAAGCTCTGCGATGCACCGATACTATCATTACCCGAAGGCACTGAAGACTTCGTGGTATACTGTGACACCTCACGACAAGGCTTGGGTTGCGTGCTCATGCAACGCCAAAAAGTCATCGCTTACGCTTCGAGACAATTGAAGGTTCATGAGAGAAACTATACCACTCACGACTTGGAACTAGGTGCGGTGGTATTCGCCTTGAAGATCTGGCGACATTATTTATATGGTACTCGATGTACAATCTTCACAGATCACAAAAGCTTACAACACATATTTGATCAGAAGGAATTGAATATGCGCCAGCGGCGATGGGTCGAGCTGCTAAATGATTACGACTGTGAGATCAAGTACCATCCTGGAAAGGCAAACGTTGTAGCGGACGCGTTGAGCCGAAAAGAAAGGGTTAAGACCCTAAGGGTTCGAGCGTTAGAAATGACGATTCGAACGAACCTCACTGCACGCATTCGCGATGCACAACAAGAAGCTCTTAAAGGAGAGAACCGTAAAGCTGAATACCTGCGGGGTATGCTGAAATACATGGTGCCAAATGAAGAGGGAGCCTTATACTTTAAGAAGCGTATTTGGGTTCCACTCTATGGTGGCCTACGAGAAGTCATCCTTAATGAAGCCCACAAATCGAGATATTCGATCCATCCAGGATCGGACAAAATGTATCAAGATTTGAAAGAATATTATTGGTGGCCGAGACTCAAAAGCGATGTTGCTGTTCATGTTGGAAAATGCCTAACCTGTGCCAAGGTTAAGGCAGAATATCAGAAACCGTCCGGCCTATTACAACAACCAGAAATCCCCGTGTGGAAGTGGGAGCAAATCTCGATGGACTTCATAACAAAATTACCCAGGACCCCGAGAGGGCACGATATGATATGGGTAATAGTTGATCGATTAACGAAGTCTGCGCACTTCCTACCGATCCGAGAAAAAGACAGCACTGGAAAGCTTGCTGAAATATACTTGAGAGAAATTGTGGCACGTCATGGAGTACCAATCTCAATCATTTCAGACAGAGATGGACGCTTTGTCTCAAGAATCTGGCAATCATTTCAGGAAGCCTTTGGATCTCAATTAGATCTAAGCACGGCATTCCATCCACAAACAGACGGCCAGAGCGAACGGACTATACAAACATTAGAAGATATGCTTCGCGCTTGTGTCATGGATCTAGGCGGCAGCTGGGATACTCATCTACCTTTAGTTGAGTTTTCCTACAATAACAGTTATCATACAAGCATAAAAGCCGCACCGTTCGAAGTTCTGTATGGCCGCAAGTGCCGATCGCCCTTATGTTGGGCAGATGCCGGAGATAAACGTATGGTTGGTCCTGAACTTGTACAAGAGACAACCGACAAGATTGCGCAGATCCGAGAGCGCATTAAGGCGGCTCGAGATCGACAAAAGAGCTACGCTGATCCGAAAAGAAAATCAGTAGAATTCAAGGTGGGAGACAAAGTGTTGTTAAAAGTCTCACCATGGAAAGGCGTAGTCAGATTTGGAAAGCGTGGAAAGCTGAATCCATGATACATCGGACCATTCAGAATATTGAAAAGAATTGGTACCGTGGCATACAAGTTGGAGTTACCGGAAGAACTTAATGGAGTACATGATACGTTTCATGTATCCAACCTAAAGAAGAGTCCAACGCAAGAAAACGTGATCATCCCGATGGATGAAGTGCATATTGATGAAGCCCTCCGATTTACAGAACAACCCGTTGAGGTTACCGACTGGAAAGTCAACAAGACCAGGAGGAGTAGTGTGACACTTGTCAAAGTACGTTGGAGCTCTAAGCACGGACCCGAGTACACATGGGTACGTGAAGACCAGTTCAAAGAAAAGTATCCCCACCTATTCAAGAAGACTCCAGCGAGAGTTAGTTCAGCCTGAATTTCGGGACGAAATTCTTTTAACGGGGGGGAGACTGTGACAACTGGCACAAACCGGTAACTTCCGTACACTTTAGTTATTGCTTAATGACTGCTATTATGTGCTTAATTGTCAGCAATGGCTGAACACATACTAAACAAGTGAATTCATGCACGTTGTATACTACAAAAATATTGCTTTATGCATAAACGAGAGCGTTGCGTCAGAAATAATAGTAAACTCACCGGTAAGACACACTGTGTCAACAGAACTGCAGAAAGCAGTCAGACATTAGAATTGAGGCCTAAGTGTAGGTCCGACGATAAAAGTACATTAAAACCCAAGAGTACATGTAAGGGTTTAATTTTTAGACATTGCGAAAGCAAAAATAAGCACTAAAAAGCACCCGAAACGCACTTTAAGTGCAGAATTTTATATAATTCAGCAATATTTCAGCATTTAGACATGTGAATATTATGCAGAAATTTCGTTTTATCATCCAGAATACTTCCTCAAGTGTCGGGAATCGAAAGTGTTACAAAAGGATACTTAAAAGACACTAAAAGGTGCACTTTAGCACTTTAACGAATCGGTATGTAACCAAACAACCGGATATTACCCGGAACACCAAAATAATGCTAGAAGCAATGTTTTTATTTTTCTGAGCTAGTTAGGGTTCCCGAATACCCTAACACCCGCTACAATGTATAACATCCTAGTAAATGGTTTAATCTCCTAATTATCAAACTAGACCCTTACTATCTAGTTGAAAATGAACCATAAGACCCCCCCCCCCCCCCCTAACCGAATTTGGTCACCATGTGACCCCCCTTGTCCTTTGTTTATTATTTAATTCTTGGATGCCTAATATCAAGGGAACATAGTAACTCTTGGGTAATGAACATGAGATTTGTCTATAAGTAATAACCTTAACACATCATAACCTTCACTCACCACAACTCAACAACACACTACTCTCTCCCTCCCTTGTCCATTTCGGCCGAGAACAACAAGCACCCCACCACCATCTTTCGATTTCCATCTTCCAATTCCAAGTATATACAAGGGTTAAGGATCACGTATAAGGAGGCTCGGAGCTTTCGGAAGTTGAAGAACCTCCACCATTTGCTTTTATCCACCTCATTTGCACTCTTGAACTTCCCTAGCCTTGTGCTAGTAGTAAGTGCTTCAAATCTTCATCTTGTTCTTGTTTATGATGGTTAATAGATGATTTAATGGCTAAAAATCATGAAACACTAAAGAACATACATTAAAGTCTTGAACATAAGGTGTATAGGGTGGATAAAGAGAAGATATGTGTGTAAATCTTGTGAAACTTGTCTAGTTATGATTATTTGATGTTGTTGTTAGTAAAAGCAAGGTGGATCATCATCTAGACATACTAGTCCATGTTAGAAAGCATGAACTAGTAGGATGTGAAAGTTAGAAAGTTAAAAGATGATGGATCCATCCATTCATAAGACATGAACTTGAGTAAAAGTAATTTTCTTGTAATATAAGACTCTAAACATGTAGATCTAAAGATCTACAAGTGGTTTTTCGGAAGAACCAAGTAAAATGTACAAGTCTTGTTTTAAACCCGAACCTTACATAAACTAAAAGCATTTTAGTAAATAAACAAGTGTGTAAACACTTGTGTCACAAGAAAAATTTAACAAGAACTATGTTTGGTAAATCATGACTAGAAGTTGTGAAACTTCAAGATCTTTAAAAATAAAGTTTTTAAGAAGTTAAACTTATTTTTAAAGATGACAAGACTTACTAAATGTGCTAGTAAGTTACTACACATTTTTGTAAATATTCAAGTTCATGAAATGGAGAAATTAGTGATTATTGTTGATGATTATTGTTGATAATTGTTGTTGATGATTGTTGACGATTTAAAAGAAAATAAACACATGTTTTGAAAACATGGGAAACCTCCATTTTTAGGGGAAACTCTGTCAAAATTTTTATAAATTTTGACACTTAGAAAAATATAAGTTTTTGAGAAACTTATTCCCTAAAAATGTATTTAAGAGTATTACCAAGGTTTCCCTAATTTTTGGTGAAAAGAAATGAGGATTTCTTCAAGAATGAAAATGGATATAAGTATGTATATTTTGAGAGAAAAATATATATTATTTTATCACCAACTTTTGTGCTAAGTGTATATAGTATGTGTTATACGTGCTAGTGTATTAAGACTTAAAAATACACTAAACACTCATGAGGAGTATAAACATAAAAATACACATACAACATACCAGATACATAATTCGGGTGCAAAGTGCAAAATACAAAAAGCTTATATTTATTTTAGAGAAAATAATATAAGTAAGATACTTAGTTAAAAATATAAAATATTTTTAACACAATAGTATATACACCAAAGAGAGTGACTGTACTTGTGCGACGCAAGTCTAGTGACTAACGTTAAGAAAACGCGTATAGGTTACGACGTTAATTAAGCAAATCCGGTGAAGTTTACGACGCAAGGAACGCAAAGTTGTGAGTTCATGCTCCCCCTTTTCTTTTAACTGTTTTCAGTTTTTATAACTTCAGGGGTGAAATACATGTACAAATGTACAATATTTATAATTGGTATGATATAAATATAAGAAGCACAGTTGGTGAGAACGAGAATCAAGTGTGATGAAATATAAGAATACAAGAAGTACACTTGGTGAGAACGAGAACCAAGTGTGACGAAATATAAGATAATAAGAAACGCACTTGGTGAGGACGAGAACCAAGTAGGATGCGTTATGAGAAATGATAATAAGAAACGCGCTTGGTGAGGACGAGAACCAAGTAGGATGCGTTATGAGAATTGATAACAAGAAACGCGCTTGGTGAGGACGAGAACCAAGTAGGATGCGTTATGAGAAATAGTGTCACGAATAGGGTACAGAAGCACCATTAATCAACAATATACCTAGACCGCAGAACAAAAGGTTAGATCTAACGGGTGCCTGGCAGCCACACTCTCGGTGAGGGCGAGAATCGAGTAGTGCTTTAGTGTCTCAGAATATACCAATTAAATGCCTTAGGTTTGGTGACTTCCTATGTCGTGTCACATGTTAATGGCTTTGCAACCCATTAACAATCCTGATACTTACAGGAATACTTTATTTACGTAAAAGTCATACCATACTAAAAATTGATGAATACTTGAGTACGTGGGGTACTCAAGAAAAGATTGAAATATACTTGAAGTACGTGGGGTACTCAAGAAAATGGGAATAATACTTGAGTATGTGGGGTACTCAAGAAGAATTTGAATTATACATGAGTACGTGGTGTACACATGAAACTGGATTTATATATGAAAACTTGATTTATTCACAAACTATGTTTTCATACAAAGTATACAAATGTGAAATACAAAAACTGCATGAATTCACACCAACATTATGTTGACGTTTTTTTTCCCAAAACTCACATGTATTTCAGGTAACTAGGATGGATGTGCGCGCGGTCTCGCTTATGCTTGTGGATGTCGCTATTGTTTATCTTTAAATAAAGTTGTAAACTTTTTAAGACAATGTTTTATGCGACTTGGCGATGTAAACGCTAAACTTATGTTTTCAAATTATGGTATTTGATGTTTTTACGAGCATGTAGGATGTTTACTCTTCGTATGCAATGAGAACCTTTCATGATCACACCTCGTGCTTCCGCCGCAGAAAGGGGTGTGACACACTGTGTAAACATAACATACAAGCATTCATCGAATAACACGTATAGCATGCAGAGCGGTTAGCGTATAAAAGTAGTTGTGTTGTGTGTCGAAGTGATTTGATATAAGTAACGTATGTAACACCCAAAAGTGAGTTATGCAAAAAGGGATCGAGTATCCTCACAGATGATGGTAGCTACTAAACACGATCTGTATTGGATTGAAGGGAGCGCTTAGAGTTAGCCTGATCACAGTACGACAGTATAAGCGTTCAACAGTCCGTAAAATAGCGGGTCGGTGAGATGAACGACGAATGGTGGTTCGATCGGATGGCCATTCGGACGGATGGTCATCCAGACGGATGACCATTCGGACGGATGGTCATTCGATTGAGAGAGGTGTGTTTGTAAAATGTTAAACTTTTGAAGTTTTTGTTGTAGTATAAATAAAGTCATTCGATCGGATGATCATCCGGACGGATGGCCGTTCGATTGGATGGCAATTCGTTTAAGTGGAAAATTTCAAAGAATTAAGTCTCCTGTCCGGATAGTCATTCGATCGGATGGTCATCCGATCGGATGACTATTCATTTGGGAACAGTCTTTCCTTGAAGTTTTGCAAAAAATTGATTAAGTGTTGAAATCACAAGTCACCTGGTCGAATAATCGTTCGATCGGATGGTGGTCTGATCGGACAGCAATTTGTTCGGGCAACTGCTGGTTTGAAACTTTGTGAAATATAGTTAAGTTGAAAAGTTAGCAGTTTGACAGAGACGGTATGACAACGTGTTAAACAACAGAAATCCCACCATGTCCAACTCGTCCGGTCGGACGAGAATCACCCAGTTCGATCAGCACCAACTTTCCTTGACGGAGTTTCATATTCAACCCGTGAATCGGCCGTCTCTCCGGTAGAAATCCATTCTCAGACCGGTTCTCCACCAGAGGATGAGTAGAGAGCCCGAACGAGTCAAGATTCTAACGGTTTTGAGTGAAAGTGTGACAACTCGTAATTTCAAGCTCATTCTGTGTAACGATTCCTTTTCGCATTGCACGACACGTTGTAGCTTACGAATATATTATATGGATTAGTTGAAGTATTTAACTGCATTTGGTTGTGTGTTGTACGCATGTAATCTTGACACAGTCGCACAAGTATCTCGGATCGCACATTCGTTCCCAACCGCACACTCTCGTTTCTTTTGTGTTCTTAACTCGGCCCAAACCATTTTGTATCCCGAACGCTGAACCCAATCGCACAGCCCAAAGTTGGGCTCGGCCCTTGTGGTGATCGCATACACACATAAGAAGGGGTGGGTAGTTCCATAATTTACGAGAATCACAAAATAACAAACCCTAGCCTCCCCTTCTCTTTTGCGTGCACGATGCCAGCCCATTCGCAGCCAGTTGAACTCGACGAAGCTTCTCTTTCAGAACACTCTTCTCTTCTGCTCTAACACATCTCCCACGATCCCCTGGTTAGTGTTCATATTTATGTTGATTTCTGTTAATCATTCTCGGCTATATGTGATTTGATGTGATTGGAATATGATCTTGATGCCTATGTGATAACATGAAAGATTAGAATGATTAGGGATGCATGATAGTGATTGATGAATTTGTGGTGATAATTAATGGAATAAGTAGGGCTGTTTGTTAATAATTTACTTGGATGCATGGTTATGATCTAGCATTTGTATGAATCAGTTTGATTATGGTGAGTTGAATTATGTTATGCATGATGAATGTTCATGGGAACTGTTGGTGCACTACGTCTGTCGACTACGTCTTATATCGAGTCTTGTAGTGTATAGGTAAGAACAGGGCACGAAAATCAGGAAACATGTGTTAGACCTGATTTCGCTTATGTGTCATACACATGATTTCGCTCATATGTCAAAGCCAGGTTTCGCTTATATGGTAACTGTGAGGTTTCGCTTATAAGTCATGTACATAAAAGCGAAATCTGTTAGCCTATATATAGGTTGTTTGAGTGAAATCATAAACATAGTTGTAGGTGTTCTCTTCCGGTAAGCCACGAAGTGCTGCCGAAGTGTTGTCAGAGCTTGTAAACATTATCAAGATCAATACAACAACAGTTTAAAGTGAATTTTGCTGAAATCGCACCAAAGCATTAGTTTCCGCCTCTTGTTTTGGATAGGAATTCTTCTGATCGACTCAAACAGGGCCGAATACGATCCTACAAGTGGTATCAGAGCTCAGGAGGAAGAGTTCTTGCCATTTCAGCTGCATTTTTTCTGATTTTCTACACTTTCTTCAAAATTACAAAATTTTTCACGGTAAAACCAGCTCAAATTCACACACAGCACTCGTAATCATGCATTAATAAACCCTTGAAAGTTTCAAAGCTAAAATCGACCAAAAACTTAGTATTTTAGGGGTTTCGCTTTTAGGGACTCATGCAAATAGTGACGTCATGCCTGATTTCGCTCTTGGAACATAGGTGATTTCGCTCTTGTGAACCAGCAATTCAGTGATTTCGCTCATCTGATCAACCTGATTTCGCTCATATGTATAACTCAGGGTTTCGCTTATAGTGACACTTAGGTTTCGCTCATAGTGACACTTAGGGTTTCGCTTATTAAGTCAACTTGATATTTCGCTTTTTGTGACATTCAGGGTTTCGCTCCAAGGAACAATTCTGATTTCGCTTTTGTAACATTAGAGATTTCGCTCAAAGGGTCATTTTTGCCTATGCTTGGAAATTTATGAACTTGTGAACTTTGAACAATGGACAACGAATTCTATAATGCCTTTGCTAGTCCGATCACAATCACTCAGAATGCTTTGTTTGAAAACGAAACTGGAACATCTCAAAAACCACCTAAACTCATGGATATTGATGATTACAATGCATGGTCCGAAAGATTTGGAAATTGGGTTGAGGCATATCATTTGGATGCGTGGGAACATACGGAAGAGCCTTATGTAAGACCCACAACAAATGGTGTTCAGCAAACAATTAGAGAAATGAGTACTGAAGAGAAAAAGAAATACAGGGATGAGAAACTGATGGTGAGTCTGCTTCAGCAAGCGATAAAAGAAGACATTTTGATACTGCTTCAACATGATGGAACTGCTTATTCAATCTGGACAGAATTGGAAGCAAAATTTGTTGGAAGTGATGATATGCCCAAAAAAAAAATGTCGCTCATGAAGAAAGAATTCGATTTATTCCGTGGTTTAAAATCTGAAAACACCAAGCAAATAATTGATAGATATTGTAACTTGGTGAGAAATATGACAAAACTTGGTGTTAAAAAGGATACTGATGAATTGATTGAAAAACTTGCAGATGCACTACCTCATGAAACTTGGGGAACATTTCTGATGATGCTGAGATCCAAAAGAAAGGATTATAAAAATTTGACACTGGGAGACTTCATCAAGCACCTGGAAGCTCAAGAGATGGAGCAAAGGAAGATTGCCAGGATGAAGAACTACGATGGAGAACAGGATATCAGCTTGTATTACAAAGGTGGTGTCAACGAAAAGTCAATTTTTTCTCCAAAAGTCGAAACTGCTTACAGTGCGAAAGATTCTTCTGAAAAGAAATCATCCCAGGGATCAAGCAGCACTAGATTTTCATCATTCGATCCAAACATTTCTGCAACTAAGAATGGAAGAAAACTTCAGTGCAATATTGTTCTAAGTCTTGAAAATGATCAAGATTATACTGACGAGGTTGCTAAAAATCAAATGTCTTTGTTGGGAATGATTTTAGAATCATATAGTAGTTTTGTGGCCGGAAAGATCGGTAATCCAATGCTCACGAAAGAGGATTACGATCAAATAGATGCTGAGGAAATGGAATTGATGGACATTAAATGGTGCATGGCTAGTGTGTTGAGACGAGCTGAAAAGTTTAAACAAATTACGGGAAGAGATGATTTCCGTGATGCAAATGTTTCAACTTTAGGCTTTGATAAATCTAAAGTTACATGTTTTCGTTGCAGGGAAAAGGGGCATTTCAAGAGGGAGTGCAAAAATCGTGAAGCTAGTGGAGCCCAAAATCCTTTTGGAAACAACGATTATCACAAAAAGGCGATTTATCATCAAGTCACACCACCAGCACTGCATCAGGCACAAACTGCACACGGGAGAGATGTGATTGAAGGGTCAAAAAGAACATGTCTAGTTAATCAGGGCAAGTATGATAATTTTACCTGGGATAAATATCTTCTGTAGGTCCCTGAATCCCATATGGATCGTACAAGACTGTTAATCTATCAAGGGTGCGGAATCCCCTTGATTGATCTTCGAACACAGAAACAAGAAAGTGTAGAAGAATAAGAACTCGAACACACAAAACTTTTCCAACTGATCTTCTGTGATTATCAAACCTTAGAAACATTTTACAATCACTAAGATCTCCTAGAACCCAACAGCCAATTTCTGTTTGTTCTAAACTCTCTCAATTCGAATGCTCTCTCACAATCTCCAAAAGTCTATCAAGTTCTCTCAAGTGTCTAACCCTAAACATGTAGCAAGAGGTTGTTTATATACTACAACCTACCATACACGAATTGGGCTTTGCCCATATTACATATGTTACATAAACTTGGGCCTAATAGACATAATATAAACTTGGACTTGATTGGGCTTCATAGAACTCGTTTTTCTTTAAGTCTTCATGATCCAATCTTCTGTTTAATATCCAAAGACCAATCCAAAGCTGTTGTCATATAACATGCACCAACAAACTCCCCCTTGACAATAGCTTGCAAAGGAAACTTTAGTCTTCAGAATCTCACAGTCTTTGGATAGCGTCAGCTTCAACATGAATTCTGTCTTTGTCAGCAACATCTTTGTCAGCAACAGACTCCCCCTAAGCTGATGCATCCAATCACCAAATCTTCCAAGTTTTTGAGTCAGCATTCAATGTTAGTCTTCACAGCATCCACTCTGCATTGTAGAAGGAGGACTCTACCAAGCAGCAACAAACTCCTCATCTCTTCACAGCAACTTCTCATCAACAAACTGCTTCAATCTGTATACTATAAAACAAACATCTCGAGAAACCATAAGAATTTTTCAACATAGTTAAACAATTATTATTATTCAAGAGATAATTCAACTGTATCACAGATTAAGCATTTCCCTTTTAGTACCAACACGCAACAATTTTTAATCAAACACCTTTTATAACCTGCATCATTTCAAAATTTTGAACCCACTTACTAACACAGTCTCCCCCTATCGGTAACAATTCCTCCAAGAATAACAGTTTTCCGTACATTAAGAATTTTAACAGAAAAAGACACTATTTTTGGATTTTTATATTTTCTGAAAGCAAATAAATACGAAAAGCAATAAACACTCTATTTTTGTGAGAATCACCGGTAAGAAGATCATATCAGCACAATCAAACTGTTTCACACAATTATATAATTCTTTATTCAAGTTTTAGTGAAAAGCAGTTCAAGACGATTACCAGTATGTTTGTCCACTTAAACAAAATGCATGAACATTTCAAGTACCATTACCGTATGATATGTTAAGGTAATTTTATTATACCGAAATACTAGTGTGTCCCACTTCAGGATATACCCCCGCGATCAAGGTATGCACAAAGATTCATCGTAGTCGGTGAGTATACTGATTATCATCTGTTTGACCGTATAAATGATGTGAGAAACTCACTTATTTTGATTGAAAACAAGCCCTATGTGATAGAATCACTTATTGATGAGGAACTTGATTTTCATATGCATGAGGGCACAAGAGCAAGTCCGTGAACAGGTCAGTACTTTCGTACAGCAGAGAGACGAACTTGACTCCCGGATAAATGTGATATTTTATCACTTATTTGAGGGACATGTGATTGTTGATCACTTATTGAGGTCGAATGCAGTATGTATACGTATGTATGGTATCATGGAAGATCTAGACTTTGTCTCCGTTTGTTTCGGTAAAAGAAACAACCATGATACCCAGATGATAAGCAGCATAAAGACCGAAAACCTCAGACTTTGGCAATCTATCAACGCAAGATTTAAGGTCATTAAACCATACACCACTGATGTGTTCCCCACTCATACTCAGTGCATTTAGGTTTATATCACTTTGGTAAGTTGATTATTTCATGCTTTTGTCTACTGGTACATCATATAATGAAGCTGTTATCACACTTAAAGCAATTTTATGGTTCAATTTCAGTGTGACAGTCTAACTTGCCGATGTACTATCATTTCTTCTTTTTCACACAGTGATAACTCAATTTTTGATTTTCTATTTTTTTTTTTGAGTTTTTGATTTTTCAAATGTTTTTGTATTTTTGATTTTTAAGAAAAAACAGTAAACTATTTACAAAAATTCTTATGAAAAACCAGTTATTCAGGATTCCTCATCCCATTGAGTTCGACTAAGTGTTCAAAGCGAGCTCGATCAAAAGCTTTTGTGTAAAGATCAGCAAGGTTATCTTCTGTGTCAACTCGGTGCAATTCAATTAATCGTTTTTCAGCACAATCCCGTATAAAGTGATGACGTATGTCAATGTGTTTAGTTCTACTATGCTTTACGGGATTGTTTGTGATTGATATAGTGGCATTATTATCTATCATAATAGGAGTACGAGTGAAATCCAAACCGTAATCGCGCATCTGCTGTTGGATCCAGAGAACCTGAGAGCAACAGCTACCCGCAGCAATATATTCAGCTTCACACGTAGAGGTAGACACACAGGATTGCTTCTTGCATTGCCAAGACACGATCCTGCCTCCTAAGAACTGACAACCACCTGTTGTAGATTTTCTGTTTGATTTGCATCCTCCAAAGTCTGAATCAGTGTAAGCAACGAACCTCAAATCACTATCAGCTGGATACCACAACCCAAGCTTAGGTTTCCCCTTCAAGTAACGAAGAATCCGCTTCACTGCTTTCATATGTGACTCCTTTGGATTTGCCTGATATCTGGCACACAAGCATACAGCAAACATGATGTCGGGTCTTGAAGCAGTCAAGTACATTAGAGAACCAATCATCGCCCTGTATTGAGTAGGATCAACATCTTCAGTACTTTCATGATCTGGGCCGAGATTGTGATTTTCACAAATGGGTGTGTTGAAAGTAGAGCAATCATTCATTTTGAATCGAGCCAAAATGTCATACACATACTTTGTTTGATGTATAAACATCCCATCCTCCTTCTGTTCAACTTGTAATCCCAGAAAGTAAGACAGCTCACCCATAGTACTCATTTCAAACTTGCTCTTCATCACCTGTTCAAATTCCTTACACATGTTTTCGTCAGATGACCCAAATATGATGTCATCCACGTATACCTGTACCAGCAGAAAATCTTCCTTCTTTCTCTTAATGAATAGTGTGCTGTCAATCTGACCTCTTTCAAAACCATTTTTGACCAGATGTGTAGACAGTGTCTCGTACCACGCCCTGGGAGCTTGATGTAACCCATACAAAGCCTTATCAAGTTTGTACACTCGATCTGGATAGTCTGGATCAACGAACCCATCTGGTTGTGAGACATACACCACTTCTTGGACTTTCCCGTAAAGAAATGCACTCTTCACGTCTAGTTGGTAAACTTTGAAGCCCTTGAATGAAGCGAAAGCTAGAAACAAACGAATTGCCTCCAACATTGCCACTGGTGCAAACACTTCATTGTAATCTATCCCTTCTTGCTGATTGAACCCTTTTACCACTAACCGAGCCTTGTTGCGCGTGACAATACCTCTTTCATCTTTCTTGCACCTAAATACCCATTTAGTGCCAATCTCTCTCTCTCCTTTAGGAAGGTCCACCAATTCCCAAACCTTCAACTTAGCAAACTGGGCCAATTCCTCTTGCATAGCTTCAACCTATGAATTGTCTTTAAGAGCCATATGAATGTTCTTCGGCTCCTCTTGGGAAATAAAGCAACTATACAAGCACTCGTTTACTATCCCAGTCTTCTCAATCGAAACAAATAACCCAGAATTTTCTGCTATGCTTCTTCTCGTCTGAACACCTACAGTAGGATCTCCCAGTATCATATCAACCGGATGATCTCTATTTGCTCGTGTAGTAGCAACAGCATCGACTTCTAGATTATCACCCAGGTTTGATCCAATCTCCCCCTGAATATTTTGATTTGCAAACGGATTAATGAAATCCTCCCCCTGACTGGGTTCAGAGTCACTATCGCTTGAATCAGGATCAGCTGCACTTTGGGAAGTTTCCGGAGCATCTGACATATCTACATTCGATCTAGGCATAAATTCGCCTTCATCGTCTTCACTAATCACTGTTTGAATCAGCTGAGAAGTATCTGCATCAGGAACCTCAGGAATATTAAATGATTTAAACACACTATCATAATCATATAATATAGCAGGACCACTCGTTGATTGTTGAGGTTTGTAAGAAGTAATTTCTACATTGAAAACAACCTCAATTTTACCAGTTTTTAGGTTAAAAACCCTTTTATTCGGTGTGCCAGGCACGTAGCCCAGAAAGTAGCCTTCGTCAGCCACCTCACCGAATTTTTGTTTATCTTTGTTTCGCACAATGGTGCAGGGTAATCCAAATGGTTCAAAGCCTGTTAAGTTTGGTTTTTCATTAAACATTAACTCATGACAAGTTTTGTTAAAACGTTTAACGGTCAAAACTTTGTTTAGGACATAGCAAGCTGTATTCACAGCTTCTCCCCAGAAAAGAACTGGCAGCTTTGAATCTGAAAGCATCGTCCTAGCGGCTTCAATCAACGTCCTGTTTTTCCTCTCAGCGACTCCATTTTGCTGAGGAGTGTAAGGAGCGGAAAATTGATGTTCAATTCCCTTTCGAAGACAGTAGAGATCCAGAATCCGATTCTTGAACTCCGTGCCATTATCACTCCTTATCCTCTTGATCCTTGCATCATGAACGTTTTCCAATTTTGTAAAAAGATCTATCAGCATTTCCGCTGTCTCATCTTTTGTACCTAAAAAGAAAACCCATGAATAACGTGAGTAATCATCAGTGACAACAAGACAATAGTACTTTCCACCTATGCTCCTCACGTTCACTGGACCAAATAAATCCATGTGAAGTAATTCATAAGGGGCATTAATGTAATTTACTGTTTTAGACTTATGAGGTTTCTTGTGTTGTTTTCCCTTTTGACATGGAAGACATTTATCTTCCACTTGAAACCTCAGCAATGGAACCCCTTTCACTAGCTCATTTTTAATAATGTAATTCATTTTGCGGTAGTGAATGTGAGCCATGCGTCTGTGCCACAACATTGATTCAGCTTCAGATGCTTTTGACAGTAAACACGCCACCGCAGCAGTTGGATCCTTGGCACCCATGTCCATGACATAAGTGTCATTTTTCCTTGGTGCACGCATAACTATCCAATCGTCCGGAATGACCAAACCCGGTTTCAACACCAATGCCTCAGACTTGGTAAAATGGACAGAGTGACCCTTGTCGCAGACTTGTGACACGCTCATCAGATTGTGTTTAAGCTGCTCAACATAGTTCACTTTGTCCAATGTGATCTTCCCATTCGTCACTTTTCCTCGTCCAGTAATTTTTCCACCTTTAGCACCAGCAAAATTTACATGCCCACCATCGTATTCTTCAAAATCAGAAAATAATCTCGCATCCCCCGTCATGTGCCTGGAGCAGCCACTATCAACATACCATAAGTTGATAATCCTCCTTAGCAGCTCCTGCACCCACCAACCAAAAGATTAGTTAGATTGGGGGACCCAAGCCTTAATGGTCTTGGGTCGTCCAAATTTACCAACTACTTGAACATCCATCCAATATCCATCACTCCCAGCTGGAGTCTTGGATCTTGGACCTATTGATGGAAATGGGGCATGATTTCCATAAGGTCTCTGGTCCTGAGGGTACCTTTTTGTGTTTGGACTATGTGACCTTTGAAAATTTTGATTTTGATTCCAAGAACCTTGATTGTAATTTCTAAAGCCATTGTTATAAAAAGTTCGACCACCTTTATTTTGGTATCGATTTTGATATTGACCTTGACTTCTGAAATTATTTGAATTTTGATTATTCATTCTTGGTGAGTTACTTCTAGGTCTTTCATATCTGCCTGATGTAGATTCAGGCTGAAATCTTGGTTGATTTCTTTGGAAACGAGGAACTTGTGGAGTCCCTTTTTCAGCCTTATCTACACCACTAGCAACACCCGGTTGTTGCTTTGGAGCAGATTTCTTTGGAGAATTTGAGACTTTCTCCTCATTATCACCTTGCTTCTCAGGTGATTTCCCTCTTTGTTTCTCACTACCTTGTGCTTCAACCTTTTTGTTAAGACAGCAGCTAGCTACATGTCCCTTTGTGTGACATTTGAAGCACGATCTCTTTTTCGAAGACTTCTTAGATGAAGCCTTTGAACTAGATTCTGGTTTTGATGATGATGCCTTGGAATGATTTTGTTCAGTTTGCTTAAATTCAGATTTTTCTATGTTTTTGTTTTTAGCAAACTCTACATTTGATTCCTTTTCGATAACAGCTGTTTCGGTTTTCATATCACTTCCTTGAACAAAATTAACCTTTTTAACAAAAGTTTGATTATTGTTTTTAGAAGGTGTATTTTTCTTTTTCAAAACAGATTTGCTGTCATTTTCCTTCTTAGCATCATTATCTTCAAACACATCACCTTGACAGGATGTGGAACTACTTGGTGATGTTGACAGAAAGTCTGTAAGCTCATCCTCACCAGGTAGGAAAGAGTAGTCATGACTAAGAGGAGGTGGGACTTCATTAAAGCCTTGGAATCCCACACTTGTCTTGTCATTACTCTTCTTTAACCCACCCATCATATGTTTCATAACAAAAGTAGAATCTCTGAATTGACCTAACTTCTTTTCAAGTTCAACAATTTTAAGTTGTGCATCCGACAACTCTTTGTTTTTATCAGAAATCTCTTTTGTTTTCTCAGCCATCATGTCATGAGCTAAGTCTATGACTTGAAGTTTTTCATTTAATTTGCATGTTAAAGCTTCAATTTCAGCTTCACAGCCTTTTATCTTTTTCAAATATGATGACTCGTTTCTTTTAGCAAAGAAATTTGACTCTTTTACGTTAGACATTTCGCTCACGAGACTTTTGTTTTGAGTTGACAATTTGTCAACTTCACCCTGTAGTTCACGACACTTTAAGCAAACAGAAGTGGCAGAGTTACTTACCTCTCCTGTTGATTTGTCTGAGTTGGCCATGAGAGCAGCAAGTTGAGCTTCCAGTCTTTTGATGATTTCATCTTTCTCATCAGCTTCCATTTCATGCTCAGACTCTGGCTTTTCCTCTTCAGCATCTGTTGTCTGATCAGCCTTATCTTCCTCAACTTCACTCTTCTTCTCAACTTTAGCCTCATCTACTGTAGCTTCAACATCATTGATTTGAGTGATCTCTGCCATGAATGCTTGAGTGACATTCTCATCATTTTCTAAGTGAATGCTCCAGTCATATGAGCCTTCTCTTGCAGAAGATATCAACGCTCTTGAGTTAGAGGTAGAGTTAGAGTTGTTTGATGCATTCCGATTGTTTGAACTTTGATTCGTATTCTCATGCTTTTGTTTTTGACATTCCCTAGCGAAATGACCATAACTCTGACAGTTAAAGCACCTGACTTTGGTCTTGTCAAAACCTACGCTCTTTCCTACAAACTTCCTTCCAGTTCTGTTCATGAACCTCTTCACACGTCTCGAAATCATGGCCATCTGCCATTGTAGATCCATCTCTTCTAGATCATCTGGGTCAATCTGATCATAATCTTCATCTAAAGTGGCAGGATCAGATATTTTCCCTTGAATGTAGTTCTCATAAGACGTAACAAAAGAAGCAAGTAGAGCAAGATGTTCTTCAGCAGACTTCACACTCATAGGCATTGACTTTGCACTACTACTTTGCTTTGAAGTTGATGTTCTCTTGACTCCTGTTGATCCTCCTGCAGCAGCTACAAAACACACATCACCATCCTGATTCACCATAACCTGCTCATTTTCACATGATAAAAACGCAGTAGCAGAGTCGCTAGAAGCGTTGTGAGATGAAGAAGATGTAAGCCCATTGTAAACCGCCGGATCTTGAACCTGATCATATCCAGTATCTTTCTTCTTCATGCTGAGCTCATACGCCCTCAACTTTCCTACCACCTCTTCAAGCTCTTTTGTTTCATAATCTGCTTCACCCTTGATCATAAGAGTGTAGATATCCCACTTAGTAGGCAAGGCATCTAGCAGCTTGTCATTCTTCTCTATGTCAGAATAGCAATCGATCTCATAATTGTCCATTTCTGACATAAGATGGTAGTAACGAGTGATGACGTCTTCAAGTGACTCATGCTTCATGTACTTGAAAACAGCAAACTGCTTCTTCAGTAGATCAATCTTGTTCTTCTTGACATCAGCATTTCCAGCGTATCTTTTCTCCAAAGCATCCCACATATCCTTTGAGTTAGTGTACTTCTTGAAGGTATGTTTGATGCTATCAGGTAACGACATTTTGATTGCAGCCAAGGCTCTCTTTTCAGCCTCATACATCTTTTTATCATTATCTTGCATGTTCACATATTCTGTTCTACGTGGTCTGCCCTCAAAGTCATGTGTAGGATTCACGTACCCATCTTCGATGCATATCCACATGCGCGTATCCTGATATTCAATGAAGGATTGGAAACGATCCTTCCATGTCAAATAATTTTCCACCTTCATCATCTTAGGTGGTTTGTTGGTAGTGCCAACCTCATGCTCCATTCTCAAAAGCTCATTCAAACTAGACATGTTCGACATTTTTAACGTTGCAGACTGTTAAAACCGTACAAAATTTTTCGGAACACAGTGGTTATCAAATTACACCGTTAGAATCGTCTCATACATCTTTTTTTTTTTTTTTTTTGTCGTAAAAATCCCACGAGTTCAACGGTGCAAACGGTTTGTCCAGATGAGTTACAGATAATTCTCTAAACACGAAACAGTGAAATTTTTTCTACGATTGCCTATAAAAATTCCACCACTTTCACGGTTGCGAGTCGAGAACACGGTTGCGAGTCGAGATCACTGTTGCGAGTCGGGATCACGGTTGCGAGTCAAAACAGCACAAGTCGAGACCACAGTTGCGAGTCGAGACCACGGTTGCGAGTCAAATCAGCACAAGCCGAAACCACGGTTGCGAGTCGAGACCACGGTTGCGAGTCAAATCAGCACAAGCCGAAACCACGGTTGCGAGTCGAGACCACTGTTGCGAGTAAAATCAGCACAAAAGCTGATTGGGCCACGCAGCCACCCAATCCCGAAATTGCAGCAGCTGACAACACGAAATCTGCTTCCTTTTTGAAACTTTCCAAGCAAAGTCTCAATCAGCACTTCTTTCCATACACGAAATCCAAGCAAAGCTTCTACAAACACGAAAAATAGTCAAACCAATAATCAAAACAGATTAAAACACACAAATTTAAACTGTTCTTCAAATGTTCTTCCTGTTCTTCGTGTTCTTCGCAAAAACCCAGAACTTTAACTCGAAATCTTCAAACAACCAACTACCAAAACAGATCAAAACGCAGAATTTTGAACTGTTCTTCCTTGTTCTTGCTGTTCTTCACGAAAATTATGAATGAGACACCAAAATTTTCATCAACCGAAACACAACTTGAATCCTTTCGATCAGTCTTGAACCACGCACAAGAGCAAAAGCTCTGATACCAATTGTAGGTCCCTGAATCCCGTATGGATCGTACAAGACTGTTAATCTATCAAGGGTGCGGAATCCCCTTGATTGATCTTCGAACACAGAAACAAGAAAGTGTAGAAGAATAAGAACTCGAACACACAAAACTTTTCCAACTGATCTTCTGTGATTATCAAACCTTAGAAACGTTTTACAATCACTAAGATCTCCTAGAACCCAACAGCCAATTTCTGTTTGTTCTAAACTCTCTCAATTCGAATGCTCTCTCACAATCTCCAAAAGTCTATCAAGTTCTCTCAAGTGTCTAACCCTAAACATGTAGCAAGAGGTTGTTTATATACTACAACCTACCATACACGAATTGGGCTTTGCCCATATTACATATGTTACATAAACTTGGGCCTAATAGACATAATATAAACTTGGACTTGATTGGGCTTCATAGAACTCGTTTTTCTTTAAGTCTTCATGATCCAATCTTCTGTTTAATATCCAAAGACCAATCCAAAGCTGTTGTCATATAACATGCACCAACATCTTCCAACAAACAGCAAAGTGTGTTTGGCAGAACAAGATGATGAAAAGTTGGCTGAAGGTTTCTGTTGGGACAATTTTTGCCCAGATCAAGAACTTATGGCCAAAGAGATGTCCAAAGACACTTCATATGCTAAAGCTTTCATTGCAAATGCTTACGATTTGAAATGTGCCGAAAAGTGCAGAAAAGTAATGGAAGCTACTGAAGCAAGACGGAGAAAGCTTGAAGAAGAGGAAGAAGAGGAAGAGAGATTAAAAGCTGAGGCAGAAGCTGAGAAAAAGAGAAGAGCTGAATTTTTACAATCAAACAGAACAGTCAAAAAGGTTCCTGAATTTGAAGTCAAAGTTGATGCAGAACCTGTCAAAGTTTCTGAAAAGTGCATGAATTGTGATTCTTTAATCAAGCAAAATAATGAGTTGCTGCACAATATAAACAGATTGAAAGAATCCTATGATACAATGAACAGAGAAATTAACAAGTATACTGATTCAAACGGTGAACAAGTTGTGGCAATGAATACGCTGAAGAGAGCGTACCTGAGACAGCTTGATGATGTCAATTTTCATATAAAAAGTGTGCTGAGCTGGAATTAAAGCTGGAAACACAAAGAATCGAAACTGAAAGAGTCAACAAGTTATTAGAAAGTTACTCATGTTCTACTTTTGTTGTTGACAGGATTTATCCGGTTGTGGAGAATTTGAAGACTTTTGAAGAAGTAAAGACTTCAGAAGAAGAGAAATCTGTGATAGAAGACGAAGATAAAGTGAAGATTTCTGGTAAGAAACCAAGTGTGGTCTACAATAGATGTCCGCCCCCGGTCGAAAATGGATATTCACCTCGAAATCCAAATTCCGAAAGAGTCGAAAAGGCAATAAACTTACAATGGGAGTCTGGGCCGTCAGATAACTTGCCAGAAAATATTGATGTCACATACACGTCATCCGACACTGATCATGAGTCAAAGTTGATAAAAAGTGTGGTCGATCAGGTGTTAGATAAAGATGACATAGAGGAGTCAAAACCGGAGTCCAAATCCAAGTCAAAGTTTGAGTCCAATACATCAAAGTCAACAGTCATAAAGGACAAACGGGTTTATGATAAAGAGTTTTTGCTATCAAAATCTAATTTGAATGATGAATCATTCAAAGTAGCATATACTTTGAAAGATTCTGACAAATTATATTCTGATGAAGCTTTTCCAATAAGAGGTGTTAAAACTGAAATGATTAAAAAGGTTTTCAAACTAACAGAAATCAACATTTCTGAAATAAAAGATATTAATCTTTCTGAAAATCCAAGACCTTACACCTCAAGAGTGCAACAAAGATTAAACAAGAAAAAAGGGTTACAGTTCTGGTTCTGGTATTTATAAAAAACCAAACCATAACTGTAATTTCAAAAAGAAAGGATTAGGATTTAATCAACTGAAAAATCATAAAAATGAAAATTTTTTTAAACCAATAACTGTGTTTGTTTCAGGAAATTCTTTAGAAACTGAGAAAGAGCAAGCGTTCAGAAAGCAGACAAATCAAGAATTCCTTGCAAAGAAGCAAGATGAGATGAAGAAAAGTGTTATTCAGAAGACTACAGAGACAAGAACCTGTTTTCAGTGCAAAACTGCTGGTCATATTGCTAGAAATTGTCCGAAAACATTCAAACCAAAACATGAAGTCTCTGGTAAACTGAAAGGAAAAGTTGTTGAGAAAACTGAACTTACAACCAAAACATTTACAGGTTTTGAAAATTCAATCTTTGAGATTGGTGAATGTTCAAAGAATGTGGTTAAAAGAAAAGAAAATCTGAAAAATCAAAAATGGGTTGTTAAGGGTTCAGGAAACAGTTCTGGTGATGAATCTGATTCCACAAAATCAGAGGAGCCAAAAGTTGTTAAAGAAAAGGTTGAGAAAACAGTTCCGAATGTGGATGATGTGAATTTTCCACCTCTGCGGGCTGAAAATTTTAAAAAGAAAGTTGGAAACGTTGAAATTTCAAATCAATTTTATTTTGACAAGAAGAAATTTGATGTTGATAAGGCTTTCAACGGAACTGTGAAACACATTTTTGGAAAAATGGTCGATGGTAAGGCCAAAGGAGTGAAAGAATTTTATGCTTCCAAAAGAAATGTTCACAGGTCGGTTGAAAGTAAAGATGAAGAAGAGGTTGTTACACCCAAGGAAGGTCAGGCTTGGGTGGATATATTTTTCAAATAGTAAAAACCTGACTTGCTGGAGCTCCCAAGTTGGTAATCGTGGAGCATGAATCGGCATCATTCATTGTTTATGAAAATTGTTTTTGTATAAGTGTGATTTGCCGGAACTCCCAGGTTGGTAAGTGTGGAGTAGGAATCGGCACTTTGAGAATTCAACTAACAGATAATGATTGGTTGAAAATGCTTGATTGGATTGATCTTACAAGTGGTAAATCAGGGACATTAAGTTGTATCTGATTTCCTACAAGTGGTTAAACAACAATGTGATGAACCAAATCCCTAACCTACAAATGGTTAAATCAACAAAACTAATTTTCCGGAAAAACCATTTTGATTAAAACAAACTTAAGTGTTTTGAAATCATAATGGGAAAATAGTTTGTTGTGCGGGGGAGTTTTGATTGTTTACGCCAAGTGGATGGAGAATTGAAGCAATTCGATATCAGTTGTCACGTTACTTGTACAGTTTGTTTTCAAATTTCCTAAAATGTGTTTGCATTTTAGGGGGAGTAAGAAATTTTAGAAAATCCAAAAACATAAGAAAATTTGAAAAAGCCAAAAACATGATAAAATGAAAAATGAGTTTTGTTGTATAAAAGAGGAATTGATAGTACATCAGTGGACTATCACAACATGCTAAAGAAATGGAAAGTTAAAAAGTGATAAACGGGCTCACTTATGATGTGCCAGTAGGTTTTTGCACATTTAGTAGATTGTGATGAGATATAAACCTAAATTCTAACTTGCTTATATCGTGGGGAAACATCTCTCGGATATATGGGTAACCCCCGAAATCTTGTTTGAAAGATTCCTTTTTCTGATATACTAGGTCTTTATACTCAGTGATATCTGGGGTATTATTCCGGGACTTCTGCTGAATGGAAGTTCTGACCTAGTCCTCGAATAATACTTTCCGCAAAATGCTTGAAACATAGCATCACCCTCAGCATAAATGATAAGACAATAAAATTGCTTAGCAATGCTGTTCTAAAAAAGATCCTCTAAAGGGGACACACCCAAAAGTTGAGTCATGATCTCTCTGCTGAACGGTAGTTCTGACCTGAGCTCTCATGATTCTTCATAATTTATTAACCCCTACAGATATCATTTGTGTCATAATTACCTGTAAGACTGAATATTGGGATCTGGATACGGGAGTATATTCTGAGGTGGGACACGCGATTGAGTTTAAGTACTTAAAACAATAATTTCGTATCTCGAAGCAGTTGAACTTTGTGTGAAAATTTAAGTGGACCAGTATACTGACAATCTAAGTGAATTGTTTAAAACTTAAAATGAAATGAAGCTTAATGGTGTTGGTGATTTGTCTCAAAAACTGATATGATCCTCTTACACGAACTCACAAAAATATTGTCTGTAAATATTTCTTTACTGCATTGCATTAAAAAAAATTCAAAAAGATTTTAGTGTGTTTTAGCATAAATTTTGAAAAATCCAAAAAGATTTTCGACAACTGATTTTGGAAAGCTGATTTTCAAAATTCCGAGTGCTAAACTTGATGAACAAATGGTTTGGGCGAAAGTATTTTAGGATTGTTGAAATGAAATAAGAAAAAGTTTTGCAATATAAATGTTATTCCTGCAAGTGGTAAATTAGATTTGAAAATCTTATCCACAAATGGTTATCAGAAAATTTATTTTTGGGTAGAGTTTTTGCAGGTTGGCCAGGTTTCGATCCAGAGCAGGATGAAAGCCAGGTTATGATCTTGTGAATTCCAGACTACGATCCCAGCAGATTGAGAGGGGGAGTCTGAAGACACCATGATATTCAACATTTGAGAGAGAGGAGTTTGTTGAAGATAAAGATAGAGAATGAGGATTCTTGCAATGACAAATACTTCAGAGGAAGTTCGAAGACTGATAAAGATTGTAGGTTGACAATCGATGACTCGACACTGAAGACTCCGTCAACATCCGAGGGGGGGTTTGTTGGTGCACTACGTCTGTTGACTACGTCTTATATCGAGTCTTGTAGTGTATAGGTTAGAACAGGGCACGAAAATCAGGAAACATGTGTTAGACCTGATTTCGCTTATGTGTCATACACATGATTTCGCTCATATGTCAAAGCCAGGTTTCGCTTATATGGTAACTGTGAGGTTTCGCTTATATGTCATGTACATAAAAGCGAAATATGTTAGCCTATATATAGGTTGTTTGAGCGAAATCATGAACATAGTTGTAGGTGTTCTCTTCCGGTAAGCCACGAAGTGCTGCCGAAGTGTTGTCAGAGCTTGTAAACGTTATCAAGATCAATACAACAACAGTTTAAAGTGAATTTTGCTGAAATCGCACCAAAGCATTAGTTTCCGCCTCTTGTTTTGGATAGGAATTCTTCTGATCGACTCAAACAGGGCCGAAAACGATCCTACAGGAACTAAATGAGAAATCTGTTTTGGTTCGACCTAGTCCGAGTGATGACGATGATATGTTAATCATTCGGCGATGATTAGAGTAGAGTAATATTAATCATGAGTGACATAGGATGTGCTATTCTCGATTGTAAGTTATGGAACAACAATGGTAATCTTTGAATGCTGATTGAGAATTTATGATAATTAAAGGTTAGACAAAATTAAAGGAGTAATAGACTTAATTGTGTAACTGATTGAATTGATTTTGTCAAAAATAAAGTGTGAAACTGATTTCCATAAATCACGATCAAACATAACTGAATTCATATATCTGAAGTCGCACACCTAGAGTAAACCGCACACTATTGTAATGGACCCTTGAACTATTGAATCGCACAAGCCTTTATTGGCGGATCGCACAACTGGAACCCAAACGCACACTCTGCAATTGGGCCAGTCACGTTGGGCCATGGACTGAAACTGGATCGCACACCTTAAACCATGTCGCACACCTTTAACAGATCGCACAAGGTATTGGGCCGTATCAGGAAACTGGGCCGGGCAAGTACAGTGAACCACACAACTGATACACACCGCACACTTACGTTGGGATCGCACACCTGAAGTGTGCGATGTTGTCCAGTGGCTTAGGTGTACACAGGCCTTACACAATCGCACACTGGCCCACGGGCTACAAACAGGAATTGAATCGCACACATGAGTGTGGACCACACCTTTTGATGGGCCTGGGGTAGCTGGGCCGCACACTGGTATGACAAATTGAATGGACTGCAAAATTGTTAGGTGATGGACGGACATGTAATATGAATGTCTATGTGGCCACGGGTTTACCATGTGTACGTGATGAATGCTATGAATACGTGAATTACTGCTATAACATGTGAAACGATGTGTGTAAATACTTGTACGATACTTGTTTAATGTATGCGTAGAGAATGTGATTTATTTGCATACGAAACTGATTTGTGATTGGTAACCACATTAGGATTTGGTTGATTAATATGGAACAAGTAACATAACATACCGAGCAATCAAAGGTGAGTTCACTATCCTTTTTACAAGCATGCGTCCGGTGGGGACAATCAAACAGGCAAACAAATAAACGGACTTTCATAAACCCATATCCTTGTAGGGAATATGAGGCAGTTTTCATAAACCCATATCCTTGTAGGGGATATGAGGCAGTTTTCATAAACCCATATCCTTGTAAGGGATATGAGGCAGTTTTCAGTAAATGTCGATGTTGGATAACTCACTACTTTCTATCACTTAAGTCCCATCATACTACCGAACTAGTTGCTTGTAGGGCAACGGGGTTATTAGTTGATAGCGCAATTAGGTTTGGCACCCTCACGACGTACCTGGATAGGACGGGCGTGAACTAATAACTTTAAAATCATGACCAATGTTTGATAAAGCATTGGGGAAGGGAAAAAGGAGCCGTCTGCAGTATCGAGTGATTATCAACATGACATAAATCAATACTTGGTAACAATCGGTTAACAAATTAGTGAACTCGCCAGCGTTATGCTGATACACTTTTTCTGCATGCTTGCTGTCACACCCCAACCGATGGCGGAAACATCGGGGTGAGGCATTGAGCGAAACAGATTGTCCAAGAGAAATCCATAACAACTAATTATACCAAATATTTTAAGTTACGTCCCATACCATAACATATTAGCAAATGAGTTAATACAGACATAATATCCCAAAGACAATAAATTGTTCCAACAACTCATGACATAAATTGTTTGTTTCTAGACTCTCCTAAGCTCGATTCCATGATAGCAAGCAAAGCATCCTAAGCATTCAAACACCTATCACATACGTTAAAATAGGCTAGGGCTGTAAACGAACCGAACGAACACGAACAAGGCCTTGTTCGTGTTCGTTCGTTAAGGAAATAAATGTGTTCACGAACGGTTCATGAACACTTACCGAACGAGATTTTATGTTCGTGTTCGTTCATTAAGGAAATGAGTGTGTTCGCGAACGGTTCACGAACGCAAATAAATTTGGCAAATGCGATGAAGGATAAAGATAGATGGCCCAGTGACTGGCACTCGAACTTGAATCCCTTATTGTGGAACAGAGGTCGATCGTATTCGCCGATGTAAATAATGAGAAATGAAAAGGAAATGATGCATGAACAAGGTGAAAGTGGATTTCCTTGTTTAATTGTTAGGGTAATAAAATAAATAAAAGTTTAATAATATAAAAAGTACAAATAAAATATAAGAAAGTACAAAGATCTTCAATTAAAGCATAAATATACGAACATAAACGAACGCAAATCAACGAATGTTCACGAACACATTAACGAACACCTTACCGAACGTTCACGAACATAATCGAACGAACGAGACCTCTGTTCATGTTCGTTCATTTAACTAATCGAACGAAATTTCTTGTTCATGTTCGTTCGTTTATTAAACGAACGAACATAAACGAACTTCCAGCTGAACGGTTCACGAACTGTTCGCTGAACGTTCGGTTCATTTACAGCCCTAAAAATAGCGGTCAATACACATAGTGTAAAGGTGAGCATACAAGTTTAATAGTATAATAGATAGCGAAATCGTTTTACGCATAACCAGCATGTAACATGTAGCAAAGTGAAGCTAGTAGGTTATCGACAATGAAATATGCACAGACGTTACTGTGAGTTGTAGAATGCGCAACACATATCCCCACTGGGACACGTTAAGTAAAGCCCTTAACAACCCCTGTCCACGACAGGTGCTGAGTCCAAACTATAGTACTATCATTGCTAAGGTGTCAGGAAACAATCACTATGTAAACATAACATACAAGAATTCATCATATAACACATATAACATGCAATAACGGTCAGCGTATAAAAGTGTCTGCGTTGTGTGTCGATTGTGATTTGAATAGGTAACGTATGTAACACCCAAATGTGCGTAAAGCAAAAAGGGTTCGAGTTTACTCACAAATTGTGTTAAACGAATAACACAGCCTTGGATTGGATTGAAGGGAGTGCTGGAAAGTTAGCCTGATTACAGAATGATAGCATAAGCGATGAACGACACGTTAAACGGTGTCGCGTGACTGATGATCTTTGAAAATTATAAAAATGTTTAAGTGTTGAGACCAAATGTCAATCCGATCGGATTGTCGTTCGATCGGATGGCAATCCGATCAGACAGCAATCCGTTCCACAATCTGGTCGTTTGAATTTGAAGTATTTTGCTAAGTTTGAAAAGTTTGCGGTTTGACCAAGACGGTATGACAACGCGTTAGACAACGGAAACCCCACCAAGTCCAAGTTATCTGATCGGATGGGAATCACCCCGTTTGACCAGCTAACTGTTTTTTATGACTTTTCATGTTCAACCCGCTAAGTCGGTTATCTCGTTGATAGGAATCAGATCTCAGATCGACACTTCCCTAGGAAACGAGTAGAAGGCCTGAACGAGCTCCGATTCTATCGGTTTTGAGTGCATGAGTGTAAAAGAGTTGAAAGAAAGTTATGAAAACATCTTGCAATCCTTTTAATCTTGAAAATGTTTAGATCTAGATGAAATCATTGTTAAATCATGTTGAAATCCTTTAGATCTGAGTTTTTCTTGGTGGAATGAGGTCAAATCTTGAAGTTTATAAGAACCCCATGATGACATCATCCTAGAACACCTCAAATCAGGCAGATTCCATGGTTAAAAGTGAAGATTCAAAGGTGAAAATGATGAAGAAGTGTGTGTAGATGATAGATGTACAAGATTTGAGTTGAAAACTTACAAGAATCGCGAGAAATCGAGAGAAAATAGGCTGAGAAGTTGAAGGGTCGTACCAGAGCTGTCACATCACTATTTGTGATGTGACAGGTGCTATTTATAGGTGTCCAAAAGAGGAAAAGCGGTGTAGTGACGGATCGGATGGCAACCCGATCGGATGGCCATCCGATCAGATGGTCATTCGATCGAAGGGCTGTCGCGAGTTGGTTTTTGATGTTTCGTTTCGTGCGTTTAGCGTTGCGATGCGTTTAAGTGAGTGTCGATTAAGCGATGTGATAGATTTATTTAATAGTTACACCAATAACATAGCTAACATACAACAACATAATTAAACTTGCATTTAGCGTTTGCGATTAGATTGCATTGCGATAGAGTTGCGATTGCGTTTTCGATTAATCACCACAGACATAAAGTAAACATGCACAAGTAACACATAAATAGCACACAGACGTAAAACAATATACAGAACCTATAGTTCAAGCTGCGAATGCGATTGTGATACGATTAGCGATAAAATAGATTAGCGATTAAACATTGATTAAACTGCGTTTATTAGCATTTACTCCACATAATACAACTAAAGTACATTAATTAAAGGATTCGATTACAAGTTAAGGTGTACAAGCAATAGTTAAGCAAGGAGTGACAGATCGCAATTAGCAATCTTTTCTTCATTTGGCTTTGACTTTGACTTATACTTTGACTTTTGGAACACGGGTTGTTACTGCCTCCCCTACTTTAGGGAATTTCATCCCAAAATTAGGCCGCATGCGTAACAAACAACCATGGATACTTCGCCTTCATGTCACTTTCGAGTTCGCAGGTGAACTCTGCGCCTCGTTTGCCTTCCCAGCGAACTTTCACAATGGGAATGCGTGAGCGTCTGAGCTTCTTGGACTCTCGATCCATGATCTCGACAGGATTCTCCACGAAGTGTAATGTTCCGTCCACTTGTAGATCCTCAAGTGGTACGTATAAATTCTGCTCAGCCAGACACTTTTTGAGGTTCGAAACATGGAAAGGATGTTGCTAAGTTCCTCCGGTAGTTCGAGTCTGTAGGCCACCTTCCCAATCCTTTCCAGAATTTTAAAGAGTCCAACATATCGAGGTGCGAGTTTCCCTTTCTTGTCGAATCGGATCACCCCCTTCCAAGGTGAAACCTTTAGGAGTACGTGATCGCCAACGTCAAACTCCAGGGGCTTGCGTCGTCTATCGGCGTAACTTTTCTGACGACTCTGAGCTTTCAGCAGGTTGTCTCAAATTTGGAGGATCTTGTCAGTCGTTTCTTACAGCAGCTCAGGACCGGTTATTTGCACATCTCCGATCTCATGCCACACAATTGGCGATCGACATTTTCTTCCGTATAGTGTGTCAAATGGTGCCATTTGAATGCTAGAATGATAACTGTTATTGTACGAGAATTCGACCAAAGGTAAGTGCGCATCCCAATTACCACCGAAATCTATGACACACGAGCGAAGCATGTCTTCAAGGGTACAAATCGTTCTTTCAGTCTGACCGTCAGTGTAACACCCCGTGTTTTGAAAGTCAAAGTCAAAGTCAAGATTGAAGTCGAAGGAAGAAAAGATTGCTAATTGCGATCTGTCCCTTCCTGCTCAACTACTGTTTTGACTTCTTTGACTTGTAATCGAATCTACCCGATCGGGCTGCCACCCGATCGACCCGACCCTTCACCACTTTCCTTTTTGGGAAACCCTATAAATACCCACCTGTCACATCATTTGTAGTGTAACAGCTCCTTGTTCGACCAGCCGACCTCAAGCTCTCATTTCTCTTGATTCTTGTAAGTTTCCAACCTAAATCTTGTACTTCTATGATCTACACACACTTCTTCATCATTTTCACCTTTGAATCTTAACTTTAATCGTGAAATCACCAGATTTGAGGTGTTCTAGGGTGATGTCATCATGGGGTTCTTATGAACTTCAAAGTTTGGCTTCATTCCACCAAGAACAACTTAGATCTGAAGGATTTCCACAAGATTAATCAATGTTTTAGCACAGATCTACACATATTCATGGTTTAAAGGATTGAGAGAAGGTTTTCCAACTTTCTTTCAACTCTTTTACACTTAATGCACTCAAAACCGATAGAATCGGAGCTCGTTCTGATCTTCTACTCTTTCTTAGTGATGGGTTAGTTCAAGATCTGAATTCTATCCGAGAGATAATTGATTTCGGGTTTGAACACGAAAAACCGTCTCAAACCGTGAACTGGCCGGACTAGGGTGGTTCCGTTCGATCGGGTCACTTGGGTCGAGATGGGGTTCCTGTTGTTTAAGCAAGTTATCATAACGTCGCGTTCAAAACTGCAAAACCTCAACAAAATCAAGTATCAAGACGATCATGGTCGTTAAGACGGATTGCCGTCCGATCGGATTACCATCCGATCGGATTGCCACCCGATCGACCGGCCATCCGATCGGGTTGCACTTGGTTCAACACTTAACCTTTTATTCAAACTTTTCAAGGATCTGAACGTCGAACAGATTGCCGTCCGATCGGATTGCCATCCGATCGAGTGACCATCCGATTGTGTGATGTTTGAAACTCTGACACTTAATCATTTTCAATTTTCAAAGATCATCAGTAACTAACGGATTGCCACCCGATCGGATAGCCATCTGATCGAGTGACCGCCCTGCTGTGAACTTGTTCTCAACTGAGAAGCCTCGCCAATCGGATCACCGTTCGATCGAATCGTCGTCCGATCGACCGACCTGAAGGGTAGAGATACTTCTCTATTTTCAAAATGCTACAACGAAAACTTCAAAGGATAAACCATCATACACAAACACATCCTTATTAAATGAGGTGTCAATCCAATCGAATGGCCATCCGATTGGATGACCATCCAAACGGATTGACAACCAATCAACTGGCCATCTGATCGGATTGCCATCTGATCGGGTTACCATCCGATACTTGGTACTTTTGCATTGGTCTACGCGCTGCTTATCGTTTATGCTATCGTTAACTGTTCAGGCTAATCTCTCTCAAGCGCTCCCTTCAATCCAAGAGAGTGTTTACTTGTTAAACACAATCTGTGAGTATACTCGATCCCTTTTTGCTTTATGCACATTTGGGTGTTACATACGTTACTTATTCTAAAATCACATCAAACACACAACGCAAACACTATTTATACGCTGACCTCTAATGCATGTTATACGTGACTCGATGAATGCCTGTTTGTTATGTTTACACATTGATTGCTGTCTACCTGCCTTAGCAATGATAGTACTATAGTTTGAACTCAGCACCTGTTCACTCAGGGGTTATTAAGGACAATACTTCACGTGTTCGCAGTGGTGAACATGTGATGCGCACTCGCTACTCGCAGTCAACTCGCAGTCATTGGTATTGATAGGATCTTTTTCGATAACTTACATGCTTCACATTATACGTTGTACATGTTGGTTATGCGTAAACGATTTCGAACTCTACTATGCTATTATCAAACTTGTATGCTCACCTTTACACGATGTGTATTGACTTTATTTTAACGTATGTGACAGGTGCTTAAGATGCTAGGATGATTGCTTGCTACAAGATGGAATTGAGCTTAGGAGAGTCTAGAAACCAACGAACACTTTATTTTATTTGATTTGAAATATGAGTTGTCGAAGCAGAACAATTTGTCAGTAATAACTATGCTACTCTTTATGTCATGATATGGGACGTGATGCTAAACTCCTGGAGAATCTGTTTCGCTTAGTGCCATGCCCCGATGTTTCCGTCATCGGTTGGGGTGTGACAGTCGGTTTGGGGATGGAAAGTGGTACTTAGATTTAGAGTAGCACCGAGGGCAGATTGAAACGTTTCCCAAAGGCGCGAGGTAAACCGACCATCGCGGTCAGAAATGATGTCACGAGGCGTCCCGTGTCGACAAATGATCTCGTCGGTGTAGATTCGTGCTAATTTTTCTACCATAAAGTCTTCTCGTATCGGTAGAAAGTGAGCAGATTTAGTCAAACGGTCAACGATAACCCAAATGCTATCGTGACCTAAAGGTGTACGTGGAAGTTTCGTTATAAAGTCCATGGCTATGCTTTCCCATTTCCACATCGGGATCTCGGGTTGCACAAGCAAGCCAGAGGGTCTTTGTTGTTCATCCTTGACTTTTGAACAAGTCAGGCACTTCGAAACATAGATTGCGATATCCTTCTTCATTCCAGGCCACCAATATTGTAGACGAAGGTCATGGTACATCTTTTTGGCACCAGGATGAATAGAATATCGAGACTTGTGCGCTTAAGTCAACAATATATCTCGGAGGTTATTGCGCAAAGGTAGTGTCGTCAAATCTTCAACGCAAAAACAACTGCGCCTAGCTCGAGGTCATGGGTTGTATAGTTCTTCTCGTGGATCTTGAGCTGACGAGAGGCGTATGCGATAACCTTGTCCCGTTGCATGAGAACACAACCAACACCAAGGTTCGAGGCATCACAATAGACAACGAAGTCATCGTTTCCGTCGGGTAGAGCGAGGATAGGAGCATTGCAGAGCATATGCTTGAGAGTCTGAAAGGCAATCTCTTGTTCGGTTCCCCAAACAAATGGCTTATTTTTATCCTTAAAAGAAGTAAGCGGTACAGCGATTTTCGAAAAGTCAGCGATGAATCGACGGTAATAGCCTGCCAATCCGAGGAATGAACGAACATCGGATGGTGATTTTGGAGTAACCCAACTCTTAACAGCTTCGATCTTCGCGGGGTCGATGTGTATACCTTGACTATTGAGAATGTGACCGAGGAATTAAACCTCCTCTAGCCAAAATTCACACTTGGAGAACTTGGCATAGAGTCGATTCCCATGGAGTAGTTCGTGGACCAAATGTAGATGCTGCGCGTGTTCGGCTTTCGACTTCGAATAGATAAGGATGTCATCGATGAATACGATGACGAAGCGGTCAAGAAATGGTTTACACACACGGTTCATCAAATCCATGAAAACCGCGGGTGTGTTGGTTAAACCAAAGGGCATTACGATGATTTCATAATGGCCGTATCGGGTTCGGAAAGCGGTTTTCGGTATATCTTCCTCCTGAATGTGTAACTGGTGATAGCCTGAGCATAAATCGATCTTTGAGAAACATGTAGCAGCTTGCAATTGATCAAACAAATCATCAATTCGAGGCAGGGGATAACGATTCTTGATAGTCAGCTTATTCACCTCCCTATAGTCAATGCACATCCGGAACGACCCATCCTTCTTTTTGACGAAAAGGACTGGTGAGCCCCAAGGAGAGGTGCTAGGGCGAATGAAACCTTTGTCAAGTAATTCCTGGAGTTGACTCAAGAGTTCGCGCATTTCGGACGGAGTGAGGCGATAAGGAGAATTAGCAACAGGATTGGCTCTAGGAATGAGGTCAATACGAAAATCAATATCACGACTCGGGGGTAAACCAGGTAAATCATCAGGAAAGACTTTAGGAAAATCACGAACCACAGACACCTTATCAATTGCCTTCTTTTCCTTTTCCTCTGCTACTACGATGTGTTCTAAGAAAGCTTTGTATTCCTTGCGAAGATACTTGCTCGCTTGGACACACGACATAAGCTTGAGATTCTTCGATGCGACTTCACCATAGACACACAGTTGATCACCATTAGCGAGCGAGAAACGAATCATTTTATCAAAACACACGACTTCAGCACGATTTTCATGAAGAACATCCATTCCTACTATGATATCGAAACTACCAAGCTGCATCGGGATTAGATCGATAGGAAAGACGTGATTGTTGAGTTCAAGAGTACAATCACGTAGGACAGAACGAACAGTAACGGTTCTTCCAGTGGTAACTTCAACATCGAACGTCGAGGGGAGATGGGCGCGCTTACGATTAAGGAGCTTTTCGAATTCTAACGACACAAAACAGTTATCAGCTCCAGTATCAAATAAACACAAAGCATATATACCATTTACGAGGAACGTACCATTAACCACATTGTTATCTGCTTGGGTCTGGGGGACGCTGATGTTGAATGTTCGTCCGCGGGCTGCTGGCTGCTGCTGCTGTGGCTCTTGCTTCACCACTCTGTTGGGGAACATGTTTGCAAATTGGTTGGGGTCACCACATGCAAAGCAGGCTCTAGCATGGATTGCGGGTGTAGGAGCTGCTTGTTGGCCCTAAGGAGCAGGAAGGAGAGCTTGTGGTGCAGGAGCTTGACCTTGAGCTGGAGCTTGACATGGACCAGTACGGCAATTGGCAGTAAAGTGACCGTACATGTTGCAGTGAAAACAAAAACTGCAAGCAATCCCCACGAGATGATGATAAGTACAGGTAGGGCAGGCCGGGTGAGGACCAGTATATGCATGCTTGGCCAGCGGTGCATTGGTCACCAGTGCCGTTACTTGACGGTGTTGAGGTTGCGGTTGAGCAGGTATAGCTCGAAGCGGAGCGGCGGCTCTGACAGTGCAATTCTTGCTACTGTTGTTGTTTTTCTTTCTCTTGCGGCGGGAGGACTTTGAAGCTTGCGGAGCGGCGGTTTCAGCGGTGGGAGCGGCGGTTGCTTGATGAAGGCTCTTTGGAGTGTTCTTGAAGTACCCAGCAAGAACTCGCTTATCTTTTATCTCAGCAGTGAGTAGATAGGTTTCTTCAATTGTTGTTGTCTTCGCAGCTTGCACGAAGTCAGCAACGCAATCCAGTAGAGCACGAATATGCTTCTTGATCGTCATATCAGGTGTTGCCACCTGGCCTGGACAAATGATACTCAGCTGTTTGAAGTGAGCAGTTAGACCAGCATTATCACCACCGTCTTGCTTGATATGCCAGAACTCATTCTCCAACTTTTGAAGCTCGTGGGGTGGGCAAAATTCCTTCATCATGAGGTCTTTTAACTCCTACCAAGTGAGCCCAAAGGCTGCATCATTCCCACGTTTTTTCCTTTCGGCAGTCCACCATTCCAGAGCCCTGGACTGGAAGACGCCGGTTGCGTTGATAGTTCGTAGGTGTTCCGGACATCCGCTCTGACGGAGCGTGACCTCGATCGAATCAAACCATTGAAACATAGCGGTAGGTCCGTCTTCGCCCCTAAAGTCTTTTGGGCCGCAGGCCTTGAACTGCTTAAAGCTGAAGGTACCCTTAGGCGAGTCAGTCCTTGATTCCTCAGAGGACTTACTGGTATTTTCGTTCAGCTCACTGAAGATTTGCGGGATAACTTTCGCCATTTGCTTAGCGACGAGGGCAACAATGCATTTATCCTCATGGTTTCTTCGGGCAGCGCGAGAGTGACGGGATCCAAATGACGACATTGTCTGCAACAGACATCGCCATAGGACTCAAACACTATATAATCGAATCTCACCTTACACGCACTACCACTAATAAAGCTCAGGAACACGACTAATCACATAACACATAGGCACATAATCCACGTAGGCACGTAAACACGTAAGCACATAAGCACGTAATTCCACAGAAACCACACTATATTTTGCACGTATTCACCTACATATATTGCACGTATTCTCCTATCATTCAAGTCCGCGAGGCGCGTTCGAGGGTAGCGATTGCGATTAGTGAGTAGTATAGCATAAGCGAGTAACATAGCATGCGATCATTCACAGGGTAGCAGCAATTTGTTAGCGTATTGAGATAGATGTGCAGTGCGAATTGTGCGTGTTGATCAAAGCGAACAGCGAAAAGCGTATAAATCACCAAAAATCGAAACACATAAACATGTAAAAACCACATAAACACACAAAAGTTCACATAAAAACAATAAATCACAGAGTCAGCGGTTGCGGGCTCAGAATCAAAACACATAAAATCAGCGATTGTGAGCTAGAAATCGAAAATAGATTGTCTCTGCTTGATAGATGTTGACTACCCAAAGTGATTCAACTATTCTCAAAGACTCCGAGTATATGTTTTGGCCAAATAGACTGTGCTCTATCACCGGCATACGGTGAATGGCACACATTCTTTCGGTTATTCACGCACTCGAGTCGTTGGAATCCATCGAGACTTTGGTGAGAGTTTTTGCAAAACCAAGATAGATAACGAAACGAGTCATCAAGGTTCGGGTTTCACCCCTGACTTAACGACTTTATTCCTTGTTTTTGTGATAGAATCACGAGATAAAGAGGGAGATTTTGCGTCGTAGTACGAATTTCACTCCTGATTCAACGCAAATTCACGTGTTTATAGTAAAAATGAGCATCGAACAAGCGATCAAATCGAGAGTTTGCGGTTTTCACACCTTGTCTCGATCTAATCACTCGCTCATTTTTGAAAATAGTGCAGTACCTGCCTTAGGAAAGGCAGAGTGATAGAGTATAGCATGATTGCAAGATGGTCGAATAACAGAAATAGGCTCATGCGGAACCCCTACCGGGTTCACACAACACGGTCTGTTGGTACTTAGACTATAGACTAGGTCGTTTCTAAGACATCAACCCAGACTAGGTCGAGTCTTGCCTAATTCCCTATAGTTCTGGCTCTGATACCAATCTGTCACACCCCAATCGATGGCGGAAACATCGGGGTGAGGCACTGAGCGAAACAGATTGTCCAAGAGAAATCCATAACAACTAATTTTACCAAATATTTTAAGTTACGTCCAATACCATAACATACTTAGTAAATCAGTTAATACAGACATAATATCCCAAAGACAATAAATTGTTCCGACAACTCATGACATAAATTGTTTGTTTCTAGACTCTCCTAAGCTCGATTCCATGATAGCAAGCAAAGCATCCTAAGCATTCAAACACCTGTCACATACGTTAAAATAGCGGTCAATACACATAGTATAAACATGAGCATACAAGTATAATACGATAATAGATAGCGAAATCGTTTTACGCATAACCAGCATGTAACATGTAGCAAAGTGAAGCTAGTAGGTTATCGACAATGAAATATGCACTGACGTGACTGCGAGTTGTAGAATGGGCAACACATATCCCCACTGGGACATGTGAAGTAAATCCCTTAACAACCCCTGCCCACGAAAGGTGCTGAGTCCAAACTATAGTACTATTGTTGGTAAGGTGTCAGACAACAATCACTGTGTAAACATAACATACAAGCATTCATCGAATAACACGTATAACATGCAATAACGGTCAGCGTATAAAAGTGTCTGCGTTGTGTGTCGATTGTGATTTGAATAGGTAACATATGTAACACCTAAAAGTGCGTAAAGCAAAAAGGGTTCGAGTATACTCACAGATTGTGTTAAATGAATAACACAGCCTTGGATTGGATTGAAGGGAGCGCTGGAAAGTTAGCCTGATTACAGAATGATAGCATAAGCGATGAACGACGCGTTAAACGGTGTCGCGTGATTGAGTGACGAATGGTCATCCAATCGGATGGTCATCCGGTCGGATGGCCATTCGGTCGGATTGCCACTCGTTTGGGAAGGATGTGTTTGTGTATGATGGCTTTGAAGTTTTCGATGTATCATTTTAAAATCAGAGAAGTATCTCTACCTTTCAGGTCGTTCGATCGAACGATCGTCCGGTCGGAGGGCCGTTCGGTCGGATGGCGATCCATTCCAAATGAGACATTTCTTAGAGAACAAGTTCACAGCAAGATGGTTATTCAATCGGATGGTCATCCGATCGGATGGCAATCCATTAGAACTGATGATCTTTGAAAATTATAAAAATGTTTATGTGTTGAGACCAAATGTCAATCCGATCGGATTGTCGTTCGATCGGATGGCAATCCGATCGGACGACAATCCGTTCCACAATCTGGTCGTTTGAATTTTGAAGTATTTTGCTAAGTTTGAAAAGTTTGCGGTTTGACCGAGACGGTATGACAACGCATTAGACAACGGAAACCCCACCAAGTCCAAGTTATCTGATCGGATGGGAATCACCCCGTTTGACCAGTTAACTGTTTTTGATGACTTTTCATGTTCAACCCGCTAAGTCGGTTATCTCGTTGATAGGAATCAGATCTCAGACCGACAATTCCCTAGGAAACGAGTAGAAGGCCTGAACGAGCTTTGATTCTATCAGTTTTGAGTGCATGAGTGTAAAAGAGTTGCAAGAAAGTTATGAAAACATCTTTCAATCCTTTTAATCTTGCAAATTTTTAGATCTAGATGAAATCAGTGTTAAATCATGTTGAAATCCTTTAGATCTGAGTTGTTCTTGGTGGAGTGAGGTCAAATCTTGAAGTTCATAAGAACCCCATGATGACATCATCCTAGAACACCTCAAATCAGGCAAATTCCATGGTTAAAAGTGAAGATTAAAAGGTGAAAATGATGAAGAAGTGTGTGTAGATGATAGATGTACAAGATTTGAGTTGAAAACTTACAAGAATCGAAGGAAATCGAGAGAAAATAGGCTGAGAAGTTGAAGGGTCACACCAGAGCTGTCACATCACTGTTTGTGATGTGACAGGTGCTATTTATAGGTGTCCAAAAGTGGAAAGGTGGTGCAGTGATGGATTGGATGGCAACCCGATCGGATGGCCATCCGATCGGATGGTCATCCGCACAGATGACCATTCGATCAATTGGTCATTCGATCGAAGGGCTGTCGCGAGTTGGTTTTCGATGTTTCATTTCGTGCGTTGAGCGTTGCGATGTGTTTAAGCGAGTGTCGATTAAGCGATGCGATAGATTTAATTAATAGTCACATAAATAACATAGCTAACATACAACAACATAATTAAACTTGCGTTTAGCGTTTGCGATTAGATTGCATTGCGATAGAGTTGCGATTGCGTTTTCTATTAATCACCACAGACATAAAGTAAACATGCACAAGTAACACATAAATAGCACACACACGTAAAACAATATACATAACCTATAGTTCAAGCTACGAATGCGATTGCGATGCGATTAGCGATAAAATAGATTAGCGATTTAACATCGATTAAATTGCGATTAATAGCATTTACTCCACATAATACAACTAAAGTACATTAATTAAAGGATTCGATTACAAGTCAAGGTGTACAATCAATAGTTAAGCAAGGAGTGACAGATCACAATTAGCAATCTTTTCTTTCTTTGACTTTGACCTGTACTTTGACTTTCGGAACCCGAGTTGTTACACTTGCAGGTCTATAGGTACAATTATTTGGAACTTGATGTCTGAGATGCTGGAGTGGTCATGGGTCGAGTTACATGGAATCACGAGACAAGTCTAATGGTTTTTATACACTTGGGTTACGAAATTCTTAACTAATGTATTATGCTTCCGCTGAATAATAAATATTGTTTTGTAATGCTTATTTTAATAAATGAAAGTTTTATTTGAAATAATGTTATGAGTTTAATGTGATTAGTGGCTAGATCTGGTATGTCACATGCCTCGCGGGGTTCCCGCATGTGGTATTTTGGGGGTGTGACAGATTGGTATCAGAGCCACTGGTTATAGTGAACTTGGTTTTAAAACGTTTTTATAAAACCAGACTATAACCAAACAGTTTTGAATACGAGAATATACGACCATGACACTCAGCTCCAGATTGCAAGGTTCGTCTTTTCACTTGCAACATACATTACGTGACTATTATACATGTTGGTGCAGTTGTCTGTCGACTTCATCTTCATTCGAGTCTCAGATTGTGAAAGAGCCCGAAGACCGGTAAAGACTGAAGAATGAGAAGACTCGATACTTCAGACTCGTCAACATTCGAGGGGGAGTCTGTTAGTGCATTCGTCTGTCGACTTCATCTTATATCGAGTTTTGGTTGCATTGCGGATCTAAACAAGCATGATGTCATCATTCTTGATGATGACATCATAAAGATGACATCACAATATGACATCATCATTGCCACATCACACGAACATACATGAAACAGAATCTATTTTTGCATGAAAATGTAACTTGTATGTCAGTTTGAAAGTCAATGAGGTGGTTCCGTTTGAACAAGGCATGTGTAGCTTCAAACGGAATTAGGAAGGCTATAAATAGGCTTGTTGTCTTTTCATTTGTAACGTAATAGCAGTTTGTGTACTGAAGTGCTGCTGGATTTTCATGTGATTAATGAATGAGAAACAAGTGTTAAAGTGATATACTTCTGTTTTCTACTCCATTCTCTCTGATTCTAATCTGTTTGAGTGTTTCCGCCACTCAAATAGTGTGTATTGACTCAAATTGACTCATTTGGTCGGTCAAATCGATCCTATAATTGGTACCAGAGCCAGTTATGAGTAAATACACCGGAATCAGTTGGTTTCTCTACACAAAATTTGATTTCTAGACTTTTGGCCGGACAAAATGGACTGAATTTTGGACAGTGTGTGTAAAACTGAGTTTTAACAAACCCTTGAGAATATCAGATCTAAACTCCAAGTAAAACTGGTAAAAATGGCTTGAAAATCTGATTCCGTTTGAACGAAGCCCTGGTTTTTCGTTTGAAAAACTGACACTTCGTTTGAAATTGGTAATATTTCCGTTTGAACAACACAATCTCGTTTGAAATTGCAAAAGTCTCAAACGTAATCTCTTGTATCGTTTGAAATGAGGGATTCCGTTTGAACTTCTCGTTTAAAGGAAGCTTGTTTTGGTGATTTCGTTTGAGGAATACACCTATTCCGTTTGAGGGTGTGACCGTTTGAAACGTTATTCCGTTTGAATGTATTTTGTGTAAAAAAGTCCAATTCACGTGAAATTTGTTCAGTTCATTTAAGATTTGTGTCAGTTTGCATGTGAAGTACTTATCAATATTGTCGGTCATTTTGTCTTGGGTTAGTAAATAGTTGCATGTGACCTGATAATAACAAAACATTGAAAATTGTTTCAATATAAAGATGTTGGTCATGTGTTAATCTCTAGAATTGCATGTGACCAGACTTTAATAGCTGTCCAATTGAATTGAGATTCAAATATTGTCGGCCACTATTTGATCATCGGTCCAATCATATTCTTTGGGTACTTGAATTTGTCGGCTCATATTAGTTTGCATGTGAATTTTTTTGAGGTCCAATAGAATTGATTTGGTATTAATTGTTGACAGCCCACTACATAATAGCGGCCTATCAAATTGAAGACATAACTGATATTATCGACCCATTAAAAGCTAATTGTTTTGCATGTGATCTGAATTAGTTAGCCCAATCACTAAACAGTTATCATTTGCGGCCCAGTCAAAAAGTTTTGAAAGATTAAAGGTTTTGTCGGCTTTTGCATGTAAGGATCAATTAGTTTTGCATGTGTTGAATTCATTTCGTTGAAAGTTATAATTTCGTTTAAAGTGACTGTTTTGATAAACGTGTTTCCGTATCATGGATATAAATTTCTTTAATATGGATAGTAAAACACTTTTATTAGTAAAAGAGTTTGACTCGTTTTCAAATTGTCCAGGTGAAAGTACAAGGAGTATCATTGAGAGATATAGCCATCTTGTTCGTTCAATGTCTAAGAAAGGTATAACCAAAAGTCCAAATGAATGGGTTGAGAAATTAGCCAATGCCTTACCTAAAAAAGAATGGGGTACATCTCTTTTGGATTTAAAAAGAACTGGAGAATACTCTGGATTGGCAATTTATCAATTCATTAAGAAACTTGAAGAACAGATGGAGAGAAATGCTGAGAAGAAGAAAAGTCAAAATGGTAAATCAATACTAAAAGGAAGCAGGGATAAAGGTGTCCAAGTGGGAGAGGAACAGACTGAAGAGATTTCAGCTTTGAAAGACAAGAAGAAAGAGGATGAGAAACAGATTCTTGATATGCGCTTAATTTGTGAAAAATTGAAATTTGAAAATGACAAACTCTTGAAGGATGTTGAGAGTTTGTCATTAGAAAACAAAAATTTTTAAAAATCAGAAAATGTTTTGAAAGATAAAATAAAAAGTTTTGAAAATGAAAAATTAAAAAGAATTTCAAAGTCAAATAAAAATTCTTGAAGATGGGAGATCTGTTTTTAGCAAAAATAATATTGAAAAACAAAAAGTAATAAATTCTCATCTTCAGACGATTATTCGACTTGAAAAAGAAGCTGAAAATGCTCGGAATAAAATCAAAGAGCTTGAAGAGAAATTGAAAGGTTTTGTGAATACTTCTTCGATTCCTTGTCCAAAACCGATCAATTCTGTTCCAATAAGTGACAATGTCACAAACTTTGACAAAGTCAAAGTTGAAGATTGTGAGAAAACTGATGATGAAGTTGAGAAAAGAAAAATATTTTTGAAATTAAATGAAATGTTTAAAGAAACTGTTCTACATTCTACTGAAAAGGGTGAATGTTCAACGAAAAAACCTGTAAAGAAGAATGTGGAACAAAAACAAAAAGATAAAAAAACCGAAAAATCTTCAAAAGGAAAATAAAAGCTCATCAGTTCAATCATTCAATCGTGATAAAAAATCACAAAAATTAGAAAATCAAAACTCAAAAACTGTTGATAATAAGTGGTGCAGGTTTGACCACAGTGCTCAAAAGCCAAATCCAGCAAACAAGAGGAAAAATGATTATCACCAAGCCAAACAGTGCTATGATCTGAATGTTTGGACTAAATGTGGTGATTGGTACGATAACAGAGTGTGTTATACTTGTGGTGTGAGAGGACACACTTCTGTTAACTGCCAAAGTTGGAGTTATGAGACGAGAAGATGCTATAACTGCAATATCAAAGGTCACATTGCCAGAGATTGCCCAATGAGATCAAAGGGAAGATCGAGGACTGAATCTCAGAAAATGGCAAAGAAACCAGTCAATGTCAAGCCCAAAGAACAGAAATTCAAGAACCTAAAGTTCAAGAACAGAAAGTTCTAGAAAAGAAAGTGAAGCTTTCACAGAGGCAAAAAGACAGACTGAGGAAGAAGAGGAAGAAAGCGAGAGAATATCTCGAAAGGATTTTGTCCTCGGATACAACTGGTAAAATAGATAAAAGTTCTGATAAATCGTCTTGCTCGCAAAAGAATGACAAATCAAGTAAAACGGATTCATCAGATACAAATTTGAGGACGAAAGAGGGAAAGAAGAAAAAGAAAGAGAAAGCAGTATATCAAGAGATTAACAAATCTGGTGATGAATTTGTTTCTTTGGAAACAAAGGAGCCACATGTTGGCGATGAACCTGATTCATCAAAATCAGACAAGCCACATTCAGGCAATGAATCTGGTGTGGTAAAGCCAAAAGAGCCGTGTGTTGAGGTAAAAGTTGAGAATTCTAGTCTAACAATGGATGATGCAAATTTTCCACCATTGTTGAAAAAGAATTCAAAAACACCCAAGGACCGTCAGGCTTGGGTGAATCTGTTTAAATGAAAAACCTGACTTGCCGGAGATCCCAGGTTGTTAAGTGTGGAACATGAATCGGCATCTTTCTTGAGAAATTCACTTCGGTGATATTTCGACTTACAAGTGGTAAATCAGGGACATTAAGTTGTACTTGATTTTCTACGAGTGATTGTATTGAAAAATAGGGAAATGTTTAATTCTACAAGTGGTAGAAGAAAACAAGGTGATGAATGATCCCCAAGTTTGAGAAATGATTCACAAAACTAATTTTCCGGAAAAACCATTTTGATTAAAACAAACTTAAGTGTTTTGAAATCACTATGGGAAAATGTTTTGTTGTCAGGGGGAGTTCTGATTGTTCAAGTCAAATGAATGGAGAATTGAAGTAATTCTCATCATGTTGTCACAATTTATTGTATAGTTTGTTTTCAAATTTCCTGAAGTGTGTTTGCATTTTAGGGGGAGTAGAAATTTTCTGAAAATCCAAAAACATTAGAAAATTTGAAAAAGGCAAAAAAATATAAAATACAAAAATGAGTTTTGGTGTCAAAGAAGAGGAAATGATAGTACATCAGTAGACAGTCACAGTATGCTAAAGAAATGTAATGTTTAAATAGCGTTAAACAGTCTCACTGATGATATGCCAATAGGTTTTTACACATTTAGTAAACTTTTTTGGGATATAAACTTAAATTCAAACTTGCTTATTTCGTGGGGAACACTACTTGGATATATAGGTAACCCCTGAAATCTCGTTTGAAAGGTCCCTCTTTCTGAGATACTAGGTCTTTATGCTCGATGATATCTGGGGTATTATCCCGGGACTTCTGATTTTGCGGAAGCAATGGCCTAGTCCCTTGAGAATACTTTCCGCTTGGTTGAAAAATAGCGCCGCCCTCAGCAAATTGATGAAACAATAAAATTAATAGTCATTGCTGTTGTAATTCAAAAGATCCTCTAAAGGGGACACACCAAAAGTCGAGCCGTCATCTCTCTGCTGAACGGAAGTTCTGACCTGAGCTCTCACGGTTTCGTACTATAATTTATTTCCTTACAGATATCATCTGTGGTATACTCATCTGTAAGACTGAATATTGGGATCTGGATACGGGAGTATATTCAAGAGGTGGGACACATGAATGAGTTTAAGTCCTTAAAACATCTAACTCATATCTTGAATCAGTTGAAATTTGTGTGAGAATTTAAGTGGATCCGTATATCGGCAATCTAAGTGAATTGTTTAATTCTTAATGTGTAACTAAGCTCAACGGTACTTGTGACTTGTCAAAAACTGATATGATCCTCTTACACAAAACTCACAAAAATATTGTCTGTAAATATTTCTTTACTGCATTTCTTTACATTAAAAATCCAAAAAGATTTTCGGAGTGTTTTAGCATAAATTTTGAAAAATACAAAAAGATTTTTGACAACTGATGTTGGAGAGCTGATTTTCAAAATTCCAAGTGCTGAACATGATGAACTGGTTTGGGAGTGTGTGTATTGAATTGAAAAATTTTGATTTGAGAAAGAAGTTGAGATTAGTTAATCAGGGTCATTAATTTGAACTTGATGGAACTATTTCTAGTAAGTTTTTCTTATTGATTTAAGTAAAAACTTATGTTTTGATGAGAATTGTGTAGGTGATGAGCTTAAACAGAGTTAAAGCCAGGATGCAATCTCAAGGTAATAGCTAATTCTAGATGGTGATCCCATCATGATGAGAGGGGGAGTCTGATGAGGTTAGAGCCAAAGAGATAGATTCTGGAATTTTATTCAAGCAGACCGATCAAGATTGAAGAGTTGACATTATGAAGACTCTCACTAAAGATTCCGTCAACATTCAAGGGGGGGTCTGTTGGTGCAGTTGTCGGTCGATTTCATCTTAGTTAGAGTCTCAGATTGTGAAAGAGCCCGAGGCCCGATAAAGACTGAAGAATGAGAAGACTCGATACTTCAGTCTCGTCAACATCTGAGGGGGAGTCTGTTGGTGCATTCATCTGTCGACTTCGTCTTATATCGAGTTTTGGTTGCATTGCGGATCTAAACAAGCATGATGTCATCATTCTTGATGATGACATCATAAAGATGACATCACAATATGACATCATCATTGCCACATCACACGAACATACATGAAACAGAATCTATTTTTGCATGAAAATGTAACTTGTATGTCCGTTTGAAAGTCAATGAGGTGGTTCCGTTTGAACAAGGCATGTGTAGCTTCAAACGGAATTAGGAAGGCTATAAATAGGCTTGTTGTCTTTTCATTTGTAACGTAATAGCAGTTTGTGTGTTGAAGTGCAACTGGATTTTCATGTGATTAATGAATGAGAAACAAGTGTTAAAGTGATATACTTCTATTTTCTACTCCATTCTCTCTGATTCAAATCTGTTTGAGTGTTTCCGCCACTCAAATAGTGTGTATTGACTCAAATTGACTCATTTGGCCGGTCAAATCGATCCTATAATACAGTTGTTTATGATGTAGCATATGGACACACACTCGTCACTATAGCATAATTTCATGAATTTCTTGTTTACATTATGATGCGTAGTTAGTGTGTCGTAGTCCTTCGATTCTTGTGATCTTGTCGTTTTGATAACCTCCGTTTGACATTCGAGTTTGAGGAACCATTTAACAGCAGTTAGGAGGAACTGAGATGAGCATGCAAATCGCAATATTATTGTGGGTGCACACATAATAATAATGTGGGGTGCATGTGAGTCCCAGTGAGGCTTAACAACTTAAAAAGGGGTTCCGTACCGTTATTCGATCTAATGAGAAACACAACAAACCTATAGGAGTCATAGCGATGATTGCCTCCTATTCGAGCGTGATCTTTTCACTTCCCTTTGAATCCTTATGAATCCCGAACCTTTTGAGCATTGCCTAGACATTTATCTGAACCTCAAGAGAACTGTATGAGGATGTTAGGTGTTAGTGCGAACGTCTTTGAGTTTGTTGTTGAAGCATCTACTGGTTAGTTTGCACTCTCCTCACTTCCCCGTTTATTTGAACTCAATTAATGGACGCCTTATATCCCGAAGTATGATCACTTCTGTACTCTCTAGCAACTTACCGTGCATTATTCAATCGACTCACAAGGCCGATGGATAAGTGTTAGTGCATACGTCTGTCGACTTCGTCTTGTATCGAGTCTTGTACATAGAATGATAGATTAGAGCACGGAAATCAAGGAATTGTGTTTATAGGTATTTTCGCTTGAAATGGTCAATAACCATTTCAAGCAAAATCACATGTTCTTATTTCGCTTGAACTCATGTTAGTTCATTTCAAGCGAAATCACTTGAAAGTGATTCCGCTCGAGACAGTTTCAAGCGAAATCAGACTTACTATAAATACCTTGTGTGCTATTTCATTTGTAATAGTTCCGGTCAGTGTAACGAAGTGCTGCCGAAGTGTCCACAGACTTGTATTTGATCTAAAATCAATATACGGACTGTTTAAAGTGAAATTTCAGCTGAATTGAACTCAATACGTATGTTTCCGCCATTCGTTTAGAGATAAACTCTTCTGATCGACTCGTTTGGGTCTGAAAACGATCCTACAAGTGGTATCAGAGCTCAGGAGGAAGAGTTCATACCAATTCAGCTGCAATTTCTTATTTCTACACCTTCTTTTCAAAATTAAACAAGTTTTCTTGGTTAAAATCGGCTAATTTTCTCATAATGTGTGCGTAATTGTGTTTTAACAAACCCTTGAGAGTTTCAGAACTTAATTCGGCTTAAAACTTGATCAATTGGACAAAATTTGGACCGAATTGCTGATTTCGCTTAAGTTGTTCTTGTTGATTTCGCTTGAGATTGCACTTTGGATCTGATTTCGCTTGAGAATTTGATTGATTTCGCTTGAAATCGATATTTCGCTTGAGATATTGGATTGATTTCGCTTGAACCGGTGTTTCGCTTGAGAAATTGTGCTGATTTCGCTCGAACCGGTATTTCGCTTGAGAAATTCTGTTGATTCCGCTTGAAACTTGCTATTCAGCTTCAAAGTCTTGATTTCGCTTCAGTGGTGGTTTCGCTTGAAAGACTGGTTTTGTGAACTTGTGAAAACTGAAAACATGGAGAACGAGTTTTATAATGCCTTTGCTAGCCCAATGACTGTTACTCAAAGTACATTGCTTGAAAATGAAACTGGAACAACGCAAAAACCGTCTAAGCTTTTGGACATTGATGATTTTAGTGGATGGGCTGAACGATTTGGTAACCGGGTTGAAGCTTATCATTTAGATGCATGGGAACATACTGAAGTTCAATATTTTAGACCAGTTGGTAGCGAACGAGCGAAAATACCAATTAGAGATTTGAGTGCTGAGGAGAAAAAGAAATACAAAGATGAGAAGTTGATGGTTAGTTTGTTGCAGCAGGCAATTAAAGAAGACATCTTGATTTTACATCAACATAATGGAACTGCACATTCGATATGGACAGAATTAGAAGCAAAGTTTCTTGGTAGTGATGACATGCTTAAGAACAAAAAGTCGTTGATGAAGAAGGAATTCGATTTGTTTCGAGGATTAAGAAATGAAAGCACCAAGCAGATCATTGAAAGATACTGCAATTTATTGAAAAACATGAACATATTGAGTATCAGAAAGGATAAAGATGAGTTGATTGAAAAGTTAGCTGATGCGTTGCCACATGATGAGTGGGGCACGCATCTTATGATGTTGAAAAATAAACCTGGTTTTAATGATCTAACATTGAGTGATTTTATTAAACAGCTTGAAGCTCAAGAAATGAAGCAACGAAAGATAGCGAGAATGAAGAACTATGATGGAGAGCAATGTGACAACCCTCACATTTACAGGTATCCGTACATTTAATTAATATTTAATTAGTGCTAAATTACTGTGCTTGATTACAATTGTGATTAAACTGCTTTCTGTTTTCTGATACATACATACTCATGCATCACATTTTATTACTGTCACTCCTTTCATTACACACAAACATTAGTGACAAACTTGATGCACAAAGCACAGTTAGCACAGTGAGCGGATAACCCAGTGAACATGCTGACAATGCCAGCACCTAGACAGACACTATATTGAGGCCAGTCCGAGCCGGGAATAAAGTACTACACTGGTAGGGAGTGTAGGGAAGTGAGAGTCATTAAACTGCGTCACTAGGTGATAGTTATAGTGTCGGGAAGTGCCTAAAACACACATAAAGTGCAGAATTCTGCACTATATAGCAAAAATTCAGCATTTAACAATGCTAGTAAAGTGCAAAAACTTGGCAAAATAATTCTAGACACTTTCCAAAGTGTTGGTAATTTAATGTGTCACTAAAAACAATATACAAGACACTTTAAGGCTTTATTTAGCACTTTAACGGATCAACATCCAACCGAACAACCGGACTTTACCCGGAACACAAAAATATTGCCAAATACATTGTTTTTGCTTTTCTGAGCTAGTTAGGGTCCCCGAACACCCTAACCCCCTTTATATTATAACACACACCTTAATAAACTAACTATACAATTCTAAACCAACTAAATTAGTTACTTCACTATTACAACCCAACCCCCCCTAGTACCCCCCCCCCCCCATTACGGTTACATGTGGGGTGGGACACCCCCACATTTCTTCCATTATTTTATTTGAACATGTTGAATATCTTGAAAGCATAATACATGTTGGTTAAAAGAGAAAGATGGTTTATAAATTAACACTAAGGTCTTGATCTTCTCTCATTCTCTACACCACACCAACAAGCTCTCATCTCTCTCCCTCCTTCCCCACTCTCAGCCGCCACCTATCACTACCATACATCCATCATCAAGCTTCCTTCCAAGCCATCCACATACATACAAAGGTGTAAGGAGTCCTACAACTAAGCTTGGTGCACTCGGAAGCTCAAGGACCACTCTAGATTTCTTTTATCCACCACTTTTACGCCTTGTTTTTTCCCTAGCCTTGTGCTAGTAGTAAGTGCTTCTAATCATCATCTTGTTCTTGTTTTTGGTGGTTAATAGATGATTTAATGGTGAAAAATTAAGAAACACTAAAGAACATAAACAAGTCTTAAACATAAAGTGTTAAAGGGTGGATAAAGAGAAGTTATGTGTGTAAATCTTGTAAATCTTGTGTAGTTGTGATTATTTGATGTTGTTTGTTTGTAAAAGTTGGATGGATCATCATCTAGACATGCTAGATCATGTTCAAGAACATGAACTAGTAAGATGCTAGTGTTAGAAATATGAAAGATGATGAAACCATCCACCATGAACTTGAAACTTGAATAAACATAATTTTCTTGAAAAGTAAGGTTATAAACTTGTAGATCTAAAGATCTACAAGTGGTTTTTCGGAAGAACCAAGTGAAAGATACTAGTTTAGTTAAAACCCGGATATTTTATGAACTAAAAGCATTCTTGGTAAATAAACAAGTGTATGAACACTTGTGTAACAAGGAAATTTCGTAAAGGAATATTTTTGTGAATCTGGACTAGAGGTTGTGAAACTTCAAATTCTTTAAAAATAAAATTTTCAAGAAACCAATCACGTTTTTAAAGATAACAAGACCCACTAAATGTGTTGGTGATTTACTACATATTCTTACAAAACTCTCAAGTTCATGAGTTATGATTTAGTCTTATTTTGTCAAGATTAGTGATTAAATATTGTATGTTGTTGATTGTTGAAATTGTTTGATTGATTTTTCAAAAGAAAATGATATGCTAGTAAGCGTGGACACCTTCATTTACAGAGGAAACTCTGGCAAAATTTTTCTAGAATTTCAACACTTAGAAATATTTTTCTAACAAATGTTTACAAATATATTTTTAACTTGGTTTTCAAAATAAACATCGCCATGATTTTTATTTCAAAAATTACCAAGTATCGGAGGTGGATTTTCGTAAAAAAAACTTGATAAATATATATTTAGAATATATATTTTATACTAAAACGCTTGTGTGATTGTTTGTTTATTACGTGAACTAGATATTTAACCTAAAAATAATATAACTGGAAAATATTATGAAATTACGACTCCAAAATAATACCAAAAACCCTCACGAAATAAATATTTAAGTTACGCATTTGATAAAGCAATACGAAACGCCAAAACGTGACTTATGTGATATTTCGGGAAAATAGTCTTATACGTATATTTTGGTAAAATATTATTTTGGAAACTATAGAAATAAAAATATATTATTTTTGGGAAAAATACATATATTTTGGAAATAAATTATTTTTGGACAAATGAGTTGAATATATTTTTCCAAGTGGGAGATAAAAATATATTTTCCTAGTATAATTAGAAGACATATAATTTTTGAGAAAAATATATCTTCTCTGGAACAATACATGATTAAACAAAATAAGGTTTATTTATATATATTTAAGTGAGACTTGAAATATATGGTTTTGGAAATATATACTGGGAATATATTAACATATATTTAATTGGAACAATACACCGAAATACGACGCCATTACTTGGCAAGACATACAAATACAAATACAAAAATACATGAATGAGATACCCCCACCCTTGGGAAGGAAATACGAAGTTAAAATGCTTGAGAAGTATTAATATAGAAACACTACAGAAACAATTATTCCAAAATTAAATACAATTAATATAACTTGGAATAATACCAGAATCGTAACTCAAAAACATACATACTAAGACAAGGCACGACCCGTTCGTCTAATAGACATTAGACCATTGTAGGTAGTCGTGTTTGCCGCGGAGATTTGGATTACGAGTATGAAGACGCAATACTGTGAGTTCATGTCCCCTTTTTCTCTTAACTGTTTTCAGTTTTTATACTTCGGGGGTGAAATACATGCGCCAATTATTACAGACTTTTATATATATGGTATGGTTAGCTTGAGGAGGGTTTACTACTTAGATCATGTGAGTGGGTACGGTTGAACTTGAGGCTATTAATCCTCATTGTAGGACCGAGGGTCATGAGCGGTAGATCTATTTGGGTGTAGCGAGCCCAGCTCCTGAGTCCACTGTACGGACCATGGAGTGACTTTGAGCCCGACGCAAAAATCTGCTAGGTTTGAGTCTTCCTGCATCACTTCACACATATCATTGGCTTTGCAACCCAATGGTGATCTCTTTTTTTTCTTTATTTGCTACATACCAGGGATTTTCATACATATTACAAAGGTTTATACATACTCACTTTTACATGAACTCGCTCAACTTTTTGTTGATTTTTCAAATTACATGTATTTCAGGAAACTAATGGATCTGGCCAAGTTTGCAATGAGGTTAAGCTGCGTAGGAATAATGATGTCATCCGAGTTTAGGAAATGTGACCTCTGCCTGGACGGGTTACAAGTCTTAAACTGTGTTTTTATTTATGTCCTTTGGTTGTGTCTTGTGAACACATTTTAAATTATGTCTTATCGAAATCTGTTTTAAGTGTCGACTTTTTGAACAATGTTGTCTTGGTAACTTTTAAAACTTGTTGAATGGATGAACATCATGTGTTTTATTTCATATAGCATGGTTATGATATTTGCTATGGTATTAAGAAGTCACACCAATATAAACCCACGCTTCCGCAAAGCCAGGGTGTGACAAGCAAGACATTGGTTTGTATTATAAAAGTGGTGTTAGTAATAAAACCAATTTTTCGCCAAAAGTTGAAACTGCTTTCAATACAACGGGATCTTCTGAAAAGCCATCTCAAGGATCAAGTAACAAGATGGGATTGTCTTCATTTCCATCATTTGATCCACACTTTTCTACTACAAAGAGTGGCAAAGTACTTCAATGCAACATTGCTTTAAACCTTGAAAATGATCAGAATTATACCGAGGAAGTTGCTAAAAGCCACATGTCTTTGTTGGTAACTGTGCTTGATCCTATGGAGGTTTAGTTGCAGGAAGGATCGGAAATCCAATGCTAACAAAAGAGGATTACGATCAAATTGATGCTGAGGAGATGGAATTAATGGATATAAAATGGTGTATGGCTAGTGTATTGAGACGAGCTGAAAAGTTTAAAGAAATTACAGGCAGAGATGATTTTCGCGATGCAAATGTTTCAACTTTAGGATTTGATAAGTCTAAAGTTACTTGTTTTCGATGCAGGGAAAAAGAGCATTTCAAGAGGGAGTGCACCAATCGTGAAGCAAGTGGAGCTCAAAATCCCTTTGGTAACAATGACTACTATCGAAAAGCGTTATATCATCAAGTTGCTCAACAGCCACATCAACAACAACAGGCACAAACAGCTCATGGAAGAAAAGAAATTGAAGATTCAAAGAGAGCATGTCTTGGTAATCAAGATAATGGAAAAGGTTTCAGTTGGGATAAATACATTCCAAAAGATAGTAAAGTATGTGTGGCAGAACAAGAAGATGAAAAATTGGCAGAAGGTTTCCGTTGGGACGATTATTGCCCAGAAAAAGAATTTGTTGCTCAGGTTATCAATGATTATACTGATGATTATTGGGCAGAAAAAGTCAGAAAACGTTTAAATGGTGAAGTTGAGAAAAAGAAAGAAGTTGTAGAAGAAGTTCAAGTGAGAGTAGTTAAAGAAGTTTCAGCATTTGAAATCAAAACAGATAGAGGTAGTCAAGGTTACTGAGAAGTGTATGAATTGTGACTCTCTGATAATGCAGAACAATGAATTGCTGCACAACATAAAAAGGCAGAAATTGTAGGATCGGATTCCGACACAAACGAGTCGTTCGGAAGAGCTCTCATCCGTTTCAAAGGCGGAAACAGAGAAACGGATAACAAAACAGCTTGATACACTTTAAACCTCTTTTATATTCGATTTACAATGTTTACAATCAGAGGAAAAACCGGCAGCACCTCGGTATCACTTCTTGAAAAATCGTTACAAATGACATGTCAACTATCCTATTTATACTAATCTTGATTTCGCTCATAGAGACACATGCTTGTAGGAGCGAAATCAGATATTGACCTTAGGAGCGAAATCACTTATAAAATTATAACAATCTGATTTCACGAAAACATGCCATATTACTTTGTCTTCTTGTGTAATGATGCAATGATGATGTCATCTTGATGATGTCATCATTGTATAAGATGATGTCACACTCGTTCAGATCCGCAACGCAACTGAGACTCGATATAAGACGAAGTCGACAGATGAAGTGCACCAACAGACTCCCCCTCAGATGTTGACGAGTCTTAAATGTCGAGTCTTTTCAATCTTCAGTCTTTATCAGTCTTCGTGCTTCCTTCACTCTAACTGGCTCTATCCTATCTCAAATTCTCTTTCAGGATCTCTAGCTCCTAGCTCTCGCATCTTCAGACTCTCTTTCTCTAACAGACTCCCCCTCAACTTGTACTGGGATCATAGTCTGGCTTTCACAGATTCAGGTATCGTAACCTGACTCACCTGCATATTCTCTACCCAAAACATAAGTTTCATAAAAGATAAGATATAACAAATTTAGAAACTTTGCTAAACTCTTGAAGACATAACCCTGAATAGAAAGATTTATCATAACAATTTCTGATGAACCACTTGAATGATTATCATTATCATTTCACACATCTTCAAACAAACTTTCCCAAACCTGTTCGTCATGTTCAGCACTCGGAATTTTGAAAATCAGCTTTTCAACATCAGTTGTCTAAAATCTTTTTGAATTTTTCAAAATTTATGCTAAAACACACCGAAACTCTTTTTGAATTTTTACATAACAGAAATGAAATGCAGAAATGAAATATTTACAAACAATATTTTTGTGAGTTTGCGTAAGAGGATCATATCAGTTTTTGAGACAAATCACTAACACCGTTAAGCTTTATACATTTTAAGTTCTAAATGATTCACTTAGATTGTCAGTATACTGATCCACTTAAATTTTCACACAAAGTTCAACTGCTTCGAGATACGATATTAATGTTTTAAGCACTTAAACTCAATCGCGTGTCCCACCTCAGAATATACTCCCGTATCCAGATCCCAATATTCAGTCTTACAGGTAATTATGACACAAATGATATCTGTAGGGGTTAATAAATTATGAAGAATCATGAGAGCTCAGGTCAGAACTACCGTTCAGCAGAGAGATCATGACTCAACTTTTGGGTGTGTCCCCTTTAGAGGATCTTTTTTACAACAGCATTGCTAAGCAATTTTATTGTCTTATCATATATGCTGAGGGTGATGCTATGTTTCAAGCATTGCCGAAAGTATTATTCGAGGACTAGGTCAGAACTTCCATTCAGCAGAAGTCCAGGAATAATACCCCAGATATCACTGAGTATAAAGACCTAGTATATCAGAAAAAGGAATCTTTCAAACGAGATTTCGGGGGTTACCCATATATCCGAGAGATGTTACCCACGAATTAAGCAAGTTTGAATTTAGGTTTATATCTCGTCACAATTTACTAAATGTGCAAAAACCTACTGGCACATCATCAGTGAGACCGTTTATCACTTTTTAACTTTCCATTTCTTTAGCATGTTGTGATCGTCCACTGATGTACTATCATTTCCTCTTTTTGACAACAAAACTCATTTTTGATTTTATCATGTTTTTGTATTTTTCAAATTTTCTAATGTTTTTGGATTTTAGGAAATTTGAAAACGAACTATACAATAAAGTGACAACCGATATCAAATTGCTTTAATTCGCCATCCACTTGGCATAAACAATCAGAACTACCCCTCACAACAAACTATTTTCCCATTGTGATTTCAAAACACTTAAGTTTGTTTTAATCAAATGGTTTTTCCGGAAAATAAATTTGCTTGATTTTACCACTTGTAAAAATAGGGGTTCATCACTTTGTTCATCAAATACCATTTGTAAGTATGGTCCAATCAAGTTCAACTTAATGACCTTGATTAACCACTTGAAGATGAAAACCTCCATCAACCACTAGCAGGTTCACTCACCAACTATAATCACTTGCACATCAAAATATAACAATTTAAATATACCACCTGTAGATTTACCAATCAAACCACTAGTAGGATCATTTACTAAGAAAGATGCCGATTCCTTCTCCACTCTTACCAACCTGGGAGCTCCGGCAAGTCAGAAATTTATGCTGAAAATGCTGTCACCCAAGCCTGACCAGCCTTGGGTGATTTTGGTGGCAAACATCTGTCCCACCAACATTTTGATTTGTAAATTTTTTTAGCATCCTTCACTTTCCTGTCAACCATCTTTTCAAAAATATGTTTAACATTTCCATTAAAAACCTTCTCAACATCAAATTCTCCCTTATCAGCGAAGAATTGATTTGAGATCTCTACCTTTCCCACTTTCTTCATCAAATTTTCCTTTGACAATGGAGGAAAATCTTCATCGTTCACCTCTGGAACAGAATTCATAGTCTTTTTCTCAACCAATGACTCTTCTGATTTTATGGAATCAGATTCATTGTCAGAATTACCCTCAGATTTAACCACCCACTTTTGTTTACTCAAATCACCTCTTCTTTTGTAAAACCTTTTTGAACTTTCTCCTTCCTCAGAAGTAGAATTTTCAAACTTTTTAACATTTTTCACAGGTTGTTCTTTCTTATCAACACAAGTCTTTCTCAAACCAGAGTTAGAAGAAACTTCCTGTTTTTGGTAGTTGGTCTTGGGCAATTCCAAGCTATATGTCCAACTTCTTGGCATTTGAAACAGGTTCTTCTGTCAACTCTTTCAGCAAACCTTCTCACATTCTTCTTCACTTTAGCAAGAAACTCTTGATTCGACTGCTTCCAGAACGGTTTCTTCTGTTCATCCTCTGAACTTCCTCCTGAAACAAATTTTGTTTTTGGTTTATAAGTTTTCTGATTTTTATAATTTTCTAAAGAATTGAAACCCAGACCTTGTTTTTTGAAATTACGGTTGTGGTTTGGTTTCTTTTGATAACGTGAACCATAATCGTAACCCTTTTTCTTGTTCAATCTCTGTTGAACTCTTGAAGTGTACTTTTTAGGTTTTTCAGCAAGATTTAAATCTTTTATTTCAGAAATATTAATTTCTGTTAATTTGAAAACCTGTTTGATCATTTCAATTTTAACACTTCTTATTGGGAATTCCTCATCAGAATATAATTTGTCTGAATCATACAAAGTATAAGCCACTTTGATTGATCCGTCATTCAAATTAGATTTTGATAACAGGAATTCTCTATTGTAAACCCTGTTAACCGATGAACTCGGACTCCTCTCAGACGAACTCTGACTTTCAGACTTAGACTCCGACTTTGACTCTTCATCCGTATCTAACACTTGATCGACAACTTTCTTTACTAACTCAGACTCATGATCAGTGTCAGACGCTGTGAATGTAACAACAATATTGTCTGGTAATTCATCAATGATTTCAGACTTTAACTTGATGCTGACTGCCTTTTTTAGACGCTCCTCGTTAGGATTCCTTGGAGAATAAGTTTCATGGATCGGGGGCGGACATCTGTTATACTTGACACTTGGTTTCTTACCAGTATCAGTATCTTCAGTCTTTTTATCCATGAACGCTTCCAGACCTGCAACAGTAGGATAAACACGATCAATCAGATAATCACATGTAGTATAACTCAACAGTAATCATTTAATCCTTTCACTTTCAATCTTTTCAAGCTCCACTTCTTTCTTCAGCTTAGCACAGTCTTCAATATATTCATTGATAACACTCTGCTTTATCATTAAAGTTGCGCTCCTTTCTTCAGCTTAGCACAGTCTTCAATATATTCATTGATAACACACTGCTTTGTCATTAAAGTTGCGCTCATCTTTTCCATTGCTTTTTCAATCTCTGTATTCGTCCTTTTCAAACTATCAACTGTCCTGTTCAGCACATCGTACGACTCTTTTACATACTTCACACCAGACAGTAAATCTTCCTTCGTTTTCTCTAATTCAGCAATCTTCCTGTTTTTTTCTTCACAAGCTGTGCAAGATTCTGAACATTTCAAACATGGTTTTTCAACTTCAACCACTTTTTCAACTATCTTCTCAACCTCAACAATCTTTTCAATTTCAACAACTTTTTCTACCTCGACAATCTTTTCAACTTCGACAAGTTTTTCAATTTCAACAATCTTTTCGATCTCGACAATCTTGTCAACAACTTTTTCTAATTCAACAAGTTTCTCTACAACTTTCTCAATTTCTTCTCCTGCTTCTGTCTTTTCAGCAGCTTGTATTTTTGCTGCTTCCAGCTCTTTCCTTAATCTTGCCATCTTCTTCTGGTACAATATCTCCATTTTATCTGCAAAAAACAAATTAAAACTAGTTAGATCAATGCCTTTTCTAGCTTTGTTGAGATGTTCTTCCTCATCATCGGTATCCACATCGCTTCCAAGATCAGGAAATATCGGGATTCTTTTCTCACTAGCCTCTTCATCTAGTATTCTAGCAACAAAGCCTGAATCAGATGGAATGTATTTATCCCAACTAAATCCCTCTGCAACCTTTTCATCATCTTGATGAATCAGTAAAGCTTTCTTCTTTCTCTCATCAGTAGCATGAGCATGTGTAATTTGAGGTTGTTGAGCAGTCTGATGGAAGATTGATTTCTGATAATAATTGTTTCTATCTTGATTCCCGGTAGCTTCTTTACTTTTGCACTCTCGTTTAAAATGACCTTTTCCTTTACAACGGAAACAGGTAACCTTTGATTTATCAAATCCCAATGGAGAGGTAGCCATTCCTCGAAATTCATCCCTACCAGTAATCTCTTGAAACTTTTCAGCTCTCCTCCAAGCACTTGCTAAGCACCATTTGATATCCATCACTTCAAGTTCTTCAGCATCAATTTGATCGTAATCTTCTTTGGTAAGCATCGGATTGCCAATCTTTACATCGATCAAACTTTCGTAAGATTCTAACATAGTAACTAGTGATGCCATGTGCTGCTTGGTAACTTCTGGAGACAGATTTTGACCATTTTGAATATTTAAGGTAACATTGCACTGAAAATTTGTTGAATTTTGTCGTTGACAACTTGATGTTGTGCTGTTTGGATCAAAACTTGAGAATGATGAAGATCCACCACTTTGAGTAACATTACTCTTTGTTCCAGACGAACTGTCAGCACTGTAACCAGTTTAAATCTTTGGGCTAGGGCTGGGGGTAGCCTCAAACTTGTTCCCTCGGTAGTACAAACTGACATCTTGTTTTGCATTTGGATTTGTCATGATAGCGGTTTTCTGAATATCCAGCTCCTGTTCCTCAATCTTCTGGATAAACTGTGCCAAGTTCATACTCTCAGTCTTCCTTATGAGTTTCACAATCATCAGATAAGTTCCCCACTTCTGTTGGGGTAATGCCTCTGCTAACTTATCAACCCACTCATCATCATCTTTCTGAATATCCAATCTTTTCATTTCTAGTACCAGATGACAATATCTATCTATTGTTTCCTTTGTGGTTTCATGATCAAATGCAGTAAATATGTCAAATGACTTCTTCAATAAAGCCTTTTTGTTTTTGATCATATCAGCACTCCCTCTGAATTTCTGAAGTAAAGCTTCCCAGATTGATCTAGCAGTTCCATTATGTTGAAGTAAGACAAAGATGTCTTCTTTAACTGCTTGCTGTAAAATGCTGATCATCATCTTCTCACTAGTGTATTTCAACTTATCAGCTTCAGTAAAATCATTGAAACCCTTTTCCAACCCACGTTCATTCTTTGGTTTCTCGTAATCTTTCAGTAAAGAACACCAAGCATCGAATCTGTAAGCCTGAACCCAATTCTCAAAACGGTTTTTCCAACCCTGAAAATCTTCGATATACATCAACTTTGGTGGTTTCTGATGAGTACCCGTTTCATTCTCACTGTATAAATTTTCAGCAGCAGTAACCGGAGCGACTGGTGTGGCAAACACGTTGTAGAATTCCTCTTCCATGCTTCAGTAAAATTGATATATTTCGGCAAATACCTGTCGACACTTCGGCAGCACTTCGTGGCTCACCGGAAGACAACACCTAGAACTCTATTCTGATTCCCCACCAAATGACCTATTTATATTGTTTCTGATTCCACTCCTAATGGCATGGTGTCATTTGGAATGGAATCAGCATGTTACTTTCGGGTGGAATCAGAATTTAACATTTCGGGTGGAATCAGAATTTAACATTAGGAGTGGAATCAGAAAGTTAACTTTCAAGTGGAATCACTCCTAAATATTCTGATTCTTGGATTCCGTGCTCTATTCTATCTATCTCTAAACAAGACTCGATACAAGACGTAGACGACAGACGGATGCACCAACAAACTCCCCCTCGGATGTTGACGGAGTCTTCAGTGTCGAGTCTTCGCATCTTCAGTCTGTATCAGCCTTTGGACTTCTCTTTGAAATGTTTGACGCTGTAAGTATCCTCAATCTCTATCTTCTCTTCTCTTTTCATCACCAACATACTCCTTCCTTTAAGTATCTTCAGACTCCCCCTTTCGATATGCTGGGATTGCAGCCTTGAATACCAAAATATGTATTGGGTGTCAGATATTGTTCAAATTCTATAGGACCTCAAATCTTGAACAAAGATGATCACATGTATCGATATAAATTGCAATAGATTCACATGGGCTGACACTTCAATTTCCAACAACTCACAACTCAATGAACTTTCTTGTGAAAACTGATGACTATGATCAAAACGATGCAACCTATTTCAAACAAACCGATAACATCACATGCACCGACACAAGACACTTTAATTCTTTTTCAATTACCAATGATCTGACATGTTCAAACAAAACGACAACATAATAACTTTGTAACTTTGGAGCGGAAACAGATTTATCAATCTTAGAGCGGAATCAACAATTACTATGGAGCGGAATCAACAGTTTGATTTCCTGGGACGGAATCAACATCAAATTTAGGAGCGAAATTAACAAATTTGCAGTCAGGAGCGGAATCAACAGCAGTTTAAGAGCGAAATCAGACAACATCCATACGAGCGGAATCAGTTCGCACATCATTTTTACCCATTTTTAAGCCGATTTTAGCTGTGAAACTTTCAAGGATTTGTCTATGTCCAATTTTAAATAATCTGTGAAAATTTGAGCCGATTTTGACCGTGAAATCTTGAATTTTTTAAAGAAAGTGTAGAAAAACAGAGATTTTCAAGCTGAATCGTATAGAACTCCTCGTCCTGAGCTCTGATACCACTTGTAGGATCGGATTCCGACACAAACGAGTCGTTCGGAAGAGCTCACGTCCGTTTCAAAGGCGGAAACAGAGAAACGGATAACAAAACAGCTTGATACACTTTAAACCTCTTTTATATTCGATTTACAATGTTTACAATCAGAGGAAAAACCGGCAGCACCTCGGTATCACTTCTTGAAAAATCGTTACAAATGACATGTCAACTATCCTATTTATACTAATCTTGATTTCGCTCATAGAGACACATGCTTGTAGGAGCGAAATCAGATATTGACCTTAGGAGCGAAATCACTTATAAAATTATAACAATCTGATTTCACGAAAACATGCCATATTACTTTGTCTTCTTGTGTAATGATGCAATGATGATGTCATCTTGATGATGTCATCATTGTATAAGATGATGTCACACTCGTTCAGATCCGCAACACAACTGAGACTCGATATAAGACGAAGTCGACAGATGAAGTGCACCAACAGAAATAATCATATGATACTTTGAATAGAGAGATGAATAAGTACAACGAGTCAAGCAGTGAACAAGCTGTAGCAATGAATACACTCAATGGAGCTTACATGAGACAGCTTGACGATGTCAACTACTACACAGAGAAGTGTGCTGAGCTAGAATTGAAGTTGGCAACACAAAGAATTGAAACTGAAAGAGTTAACAATTTATTAAAAAGTTACTCATGTTCTACTTTTGTTGTTGACAGGATTTACCCCATAGTGGAAAAATTGAAGACATTTGAAGAAGAGAAGATTTCGGAAGAGGAAAAATCTATGACAAAAAGAAGATGATGAAGTGAATACATCTGGTAAGAAATCAAGTGTGGTTTATAACAAATGTCCGCCCCCTGTTGAAAATGCATATTCTCCGCGAAATGCTAATTCTGAAAGAGTAAAAAAGGCAACGAATTTACAGTGGGAGTCTAATTCGTCAGATAATTTGCCAGAAAGTATAGATGTCACTTTCACGTCGTCCGATACTGATCATGAGTCCGAGTTAATAAAAAAGGTGGTCGATGGTGGTCGATCAGGTGTTGGATAAGGATGAATCAGAGGAGTCAATATCGGAGTCGAAATCAGAGTCCAATTCAAAGTCCGATATGTCAAGTCAAAAATTCAAACAGGAAAAACGGGTGTATAATAAAGAGTTCTTGTTAATTTGGATGATGAACCAATCAAAGTAGCATATACTTTGAAAGATTCTGACAAATTATATTCTGATGAGGTTTTTCCAATAAGAGGTGTTAAACTAGAAATGATTAAAAAGGTTTTCAAACTAACAGAAATTAATATTTCTGAAATAAAGGATGCAAATCTTTCTGAAAAACCTAAACCTTACACCTCAAGAGTTCAACAACGTTTAAACAAGATAATGGGTTACAATTATGGTTACAGTTTTCAAAAGAAACCAAACCATAATGGTAATTTCGAAAAGAAAGGACTTGGTTTTATTCCACCGAAAAACTATAAAAATGAGAAAATTTATAAACCTAAAACTGTTTTTGTTTCAGGAACAAGTGCTGAGAAAGAATAGAAGAGTTCATTCTGGAAGCAAACGAACAAAGAATTCCTTGCAAAGAAGCAAGAAGAGATGAAGAAAAGTGTTGTTCAGAAGAAGATAGAGACAAGAACCTGTTTTCAATGTAAAACGGTTGGTCACATTGCCAGGAATTGTCCAAAGGCAATGCAAACAAAACAGGAAGTCTCTGGTAAACTAAAGGAAAAAATTGTTGAGGAAACTGAACTTCCAACCAGAAAATTTAATGGTTTTGAAAATTCAATATTTGAGGTTGGAGAGTGTTCAAAGAATGTTTTAAAAAGAAAAGAAAATTTAAAAAATCAAAAGTGGGTGGTTAAAGGTTCAGGGAATAGTTCTGGTGATGAATCTGATTCCACAAAATCAGAGGAGCCAAAAGTTGTTATGAAAAAAGAGAATTCAGTTCCGACTGTGGATGATGCAAACTTTCCACCACTGCGGGCTGAAAATTTTAAGAAGAAAGTTGGAAAAGTCGAAATCTCAAATCAATTCTATTCTGAAAAGAAAGAATTTGATGTTGAGAAAGTGTTTAATGGGAATGTTAAAAAGATGTTTGGTAAAATGGTCGATGGGAAGTTAAAAGGGGTGAAAGAATTTTAAGAAACAAAAAGAAGTGTTCAAACCCCTGAAGAAGTTGAGAAGGTTACACCTAAAGCTGGTCAGGCTTGGGTGTCTGTATTCTTTACTTAAAATCCTGACTTGCCGGAGCTTCCAAGTAGGTAATCGCGGAGCATGAATCGGCATCATTTATTGTTTATGAAAAGTGTTTTTGTATAAGTGTGACTTGCCGGAACTCCCAGGTTGGTAAGTGAGGAGTAGGTATCGGCATCTTGAGATTTCAACCTATATGTGGTATTGATTGGTAAGCCATGTGGTTGAAAAAGAGTTTGTGATACAAGTGGTAAAATCAAGGTCATTAGGTTGAACTTGATTGGATCATTTTTACAGGTGGTACTTAATGTTTAAGATTAATCAGGGGCATTAACTTGTACTTGATTTATCTTTCTTACAAGTGGTTAAGAGAACAAGATGATGAATCCCCTAACCTACAAAGTGGTTTTTATAAAAGCAACAAAACTGATTTTCCGGAAAAACCATTTGATTAAAATAAACTTAAGTGATTTGAAATCACAATGGGAAAACAGTTTGTTGTAAGGGGGAGTTCTGATTGTTTAAGCCAAGTGGATGGCGAATTGAAGCGATTCGATATCGGTTGTCAGTTTGTTTGTACAGTTTGTTTTCAAATTTCCGTTAAATGTGTTTTGAATTTTAGGGGGAGTAAGAATTTCAGAAAATCCAAAAACATTTGAAAATTTGAAAAATCCAAAAACATGAAAAAATGCAAAAATGAGTTTTGTTGTCAAAAAGAGGAAATGATAATACATTAGTGAACTATCACGACATGCTAAAGAAATGGAAAGATAGAATGTGATAAACGGTCTCACTAAGGATGTGACGGTAGGCTCAGCTAGACTAGTGATTTGCGATAACGATACAAACCTAAATGAAAAAGCCTAGTTCTAGTGGGAAACATGGACAAAAGCATAGTACTTAGTTTTGTCCTTCTTGATTGTGTGCTTACTCAGTAATCGCTGATTGTCGAAAGACATAAAACTGGTTAAGTTTGTGAACTTTCACAACTTTGCTGAAAAGTCGTCGTGATTGTGTATTTCATTTTGCAAAGATTTAAACTTGTTTGATTTCTTTATTTTGTTTAAGCATTGGACATCCTTTGCGTATACGTGAGTATCGACCTGGATGTTATTGCCTAAATGTTCTGCTTTATTTTCTTTGGTGTTTCGTTTAAGCTTTGGATCACCTCTGCGTATACGGGAGTATCGAACTGGTGGTTAAAGCCTAAACAACTTCAATTTATTTTTATTTTCTTATTTTGTTTAAACATTGGACTTTCTCTGCGTATACGGAAGTATCGACCTGATTGTTAATGTTTAAACATTTTGCTTTGTTTTCGCACAAATCACAGTTGATAAAAGTTTAAAGGCATTACTTGAGTCAGTGTATTGCATGATGAGGGGATATGCTGAGATCATGGGGTCCATAAGAACTTAGTGCAATATTAATATACCTTAACGTATTGGTAAGCATTTTGAAAGTTTTTAGATTGAGTTTAAGTGGACAACAATATCGTCAATCTATGTGAATCGTTTAGAACTTAAAATGTTTAAAGCTTAACGGTGTTGGTGATTTGTCTCAAAAACTGATATGATCCTCTTACACGATCTCACAAAAATAGTGTCTGTAAATATTTCTTTACAGCATTTCATTATATTCAAAAATCCAAAAAGAGTTTAGTGTGTTTTAGCATAAAATTTTGAAAAATTCAAAAAGATTTTCGACAACTGATATTGGAGAGCTGATTTTCAAAATTCCAAGTGCTAAACTTGATGAACAGGTTTGGGAAAGAATGTATGAAGAAGTTGTGTTTTCAAGAGGTTATCAAAGATTAAATCATTTTTGAACTATACCTGCAAGTGGTTTCTAAATTTGCAAAAGTTTAAATTTGTGAAACTTATTATTGGGTAGAGATTTGTGCAGGTTAGCCAGGTTCTGATACCTGAGTTAGATGAGTGCCAGGTTACGATCTAAGAACCTGTGAAAAGTGAATTCCAGACTGCGATCCCAGCTTAGCGAAAGGGGGAGTCTGATGACATCAAGAGGGAGTCTGAAGATAGTAGAGGCCGATTCAGATCCTGAAGAGTACGAGAAAGAGAGAGATTGATTGAGGATGCTTACAATGGAGAATTTTTGAAGAGAGTGAGCAAACTGATAAAGACTGAAGGTTTGACAACCGAAGACTCGACACTTAAGACTCGTCAACATTCGAGGGGGAGTCTGTTAGTGCATACGTCTGTTGACTTCGACTTGTATCGAGTCTTGTACATAGAATGATAGATTAGAGCACGGAAATCAAGGAATTGTGTTTATAGGTATTTCCGCTTGAAATGGTCAATAACCATTTCAAGCGAAATCACATGTTCTTATTTCGCTTGAACTCATGTTAATTCATTTCAACCGAAATCAGACTTACTATAAATACCTTGTGTGCTATTTCATTTGTAATAGTTCCGGTCAGTGTAACGAAGTGCTGCCGAAGTGTCCACAGACTTGTATTTGATCTAAAATCAATATACGGACTGTTTAAAGTGATATTTCAGCTGAATTGAACTCAATACGTCTGTTTCCGCCATTCGTTTAGAGATAAACTCTTCTGATCGACTCGTTTGGGTCTGAAAAAGATCCTACAATAAGAAGATGAACGTGATACATTACCAACCCTAGTATTAGGACGGCCCTGCTTACCGACAACGAACACCCGTAGACTGACTTCAATCGAGTCCCTAACCCTAGTCAGCAACCTTTGGGAGCCAACCCTTATGAATCACTCAGGGCATAACCACTGACAATCGACCAGAGTATTAGATGCGAAATCTCTAGCGCATTGGGCAGTACCCTAGGATATGTCAAGAAATGCAGAAAGGTGGATTCTATTGGTGAAAGATCGTAGAGATCTGTTTACAAAGCAACAACATTAGGGGCAATGGCCACGGTGACAACAAGGTACTCGCAATCATAACCTTCAGTATGGAAATGAAGGTGACTTCGACAAGGATTGGTCGTTGTTAAATCAAGACATCAACAACCTCGGGAACAATGATAGTATTGGGAATCCTCGTAACGATAACAACAACACTGGAAGTGGTGCTCGTGGAATATCATTTAGGATTGGCGTGGGCGACGCCAGGTATAATAGCAACATGGTGGTCTGTACGTCCTTGGTAACTAATCGCTTCGTCCCTGTTCTGTTCAACCCTGATACCTCTTGAAGCCAGACACATTGTAGAAGTGGCTGAAGGCAAGCCAATTGAAGTCTCACAAGTTCGCTTAGGGTGCAAACTCAAACTTGTAGGTCACGTGTTCGACATTGACTCTTTTCCCGTTACTTTTGGAAGCTTTGATGTAGTCTTCAGTATGGACTGGTTGTCCAAGCATCGATGCAGAAACCTTTATAAAGATAAAAATTGCATGTATATCTCTCACTAGTGAAGATTCACTGAATGTCAGTATCACTTCGAATATGGAAGTCTAGAAGCGTTTCAGCTATCTTGTTATCCTATCACTGGTTCTAGCCTCTAGGTACTCAGCCCGAGGAGAAGAAGAGTGAAGATCTATCGATTTGTATCACGACAGAAGAAACCCTGATTTCTAGTACTTCTCGCCTTGGGGAGCCCGAGCTTTATTTGTGAAAAAGAAGGACGAGTCTTTTCATACGTGTATCGACTACCGTAAACTTAGCAAGGTGGTAGTTGGAAACCGTCACCCACTAATGACCTGCTTGACCAGCTACAAAGGTCAAGCTTCTATTTCGGAAATCGACTTAAGATCTGGCTATCATCTGATGGAAGACTGAGAGGAAGATGTTCCTAAAACGGCAATTCAAACGCAGTGCGGCTAGTACGATTTTCTGTTCATGTCATTCAAGTTACCCAACACACCAGCAGCTTCATAGATCACATAAATCGTATGTGTAAACCTCATCACGATGAATGTGTCGACCGTGTTTACTGATGACGTTTTGAATCCTTTCCAATGAGAAAGGGAGGACCACGAATGACACTAGTATCTTATCTTAGATCTCCTGGGGGAGGAGCAACTCTACATAAATTTTTTCTAGGTGTGACTACTGGATTCGAGGAGTACACTCCTCTTGGCTGCATAGTCCACACATTGGGAATACACGTGGATCCCGCTCAGATCCACTCTATTAGAAATCGATCGGCACCGAAGATTCCTTCAGAGGTGCAGCAATTTCTTGGTCTCGCAAAGTAGCGTCGCAAATTCATCAAGGGATTTCCGAAGATCGCACAGCTTTCATTGCTTTAACACAGCAGGGTGCTGTGTATTCGTGAAGGACAAAACATGATAACGTCTTTTCATTTTTGAAACCAAACTCTGCAATGCACTTATTATTGTCCTTACCCGGTGCTACAGGTGATCTGGTAGTGTACCATGTTGGTTCGATTCAGGGTCTCAGTTGCGTTCGGATGCAACGCGAGAAAGTGATAGCTTACGTTTCTCGGCCGTTGTGGATTTATAAGAAGAATTGCACGATACACAACCTGGGGTGGAAGCCATGGTCTGTGGATTCCAAATGTGGATGCATTGCTTGGACGGTACCAAATGCACAATTTGTACCGATCATAAGAGCCTTCAGCATATCTGGAACATGAAAGGTTGAACATGTGATGGCATCGCTGGATATGACGATTACGACTGTGAAATCTAAACGTGTACGAGCTTTGCAGCTCACTATCAACTCTAGCCTACCGATCAGATTCATGCTGCCCAGACTGAAGCGTTACAGGATGAGAACCTCTTAGCTGAATTCACACGGGACATGGGAAAAGAACTTGTAGCTAAAATCGGGCGGTATTCGCTACTTCTAGGAGCGAATATGGATCTCACAATACGGCAACCTTAGGGAACTTGTGTAGGACAAAGCACACAAGTCTCGATAATCCTATTCATCTGGGTTTTAATAGGTTGTATTAGGGACTGAAGACCTGGTACGGATGATCGGGCATGAAGGCCCACATAGCGACGTACGTGAACGATGTATGACTTGTGCGAAAGTCAAGGTGGAATATCAGAAACCTTCTGGTTTGTGTTAGCAACCAAAAACACCCATATGGAAATAGGAACAGACTGTCATAGATTATGTCACTAGTCTACCTAAAACTCGAAACGGAAACGATATCACCTGGGTGATCGTTGATTGTCTCACCTGACCAACACACCTTATTGCGATCAAGAAAGCTGACAAGTCATCGCAGCCTGCGGACTCTTACTTAAAAGAAGTGAAACCTAGGCACGGGGTGCCAAACCCTAACATCCCTGATTGGCATCCGCATTGTACATCTGAATTGTGGCGGGTGATGCACAAACCTTTCGACTCACCTCTAGACATGAGCACTGCTTTTCACACCCTCGGACAGATGGTCAGAGTGAACGGACCATCCAGGCACTCAAAGACATGCTGCGAACATGTGTGATTGACTTTGGTAAAAGTTGAGACATTTACCTTTGGAAGAGTTTCACTGCAACGTCTACCATTCTAGTATTCAGAGAGCTCTGTTCGAGGCATTGTATGGACAACAATGCCAATCTCTTTGTTGGGCTGATGTAACAACCTCGACTTTCAAACATGTACTTGTTTGATACACACATCATACTTTGAGATGCAATTTGTTTGATACATATTGGTTTTATTATTGCTGCATGTTTGTACCGGCCCAAACACGTGAATAATTGGAAATTTTATTGAGTTTCATACTTGTGAACAAGGCCGCATTAATTACAAGGGCCTAACATAACATTTTGTGAAAGTATAAGTTGAAGGACCTAATTGTCATTCCTTGAAACTTGCTCAAAAACTTTGATTTTAAGTCCGAGGACTAAAACCGTCATTTTTAGAAAGTACAAATGTCCGGGGACTAAGTTTTCATTTTTGAAATTTTATAACTTTGGGTTAAAAGTGTAATTTTTGAAAACTATAAAGTTTAGGGTCTTTTATGACATTTTTGAAACTTGTTTTATAAATAAAAATATAAGTTTTTAAAACTTTTAAAACTTTAGGGTTTAAAATGTAATTTTAGAAACTTATATTATATAAAATAAATAAACATATATTTTTAAATTTAAAGTCCAAGGACCATTGGGTCATTTTATGAAACTTGAAGTCTAGGGACCATTCTTGTCATTGTGAAACTGTTTTTTTTTTCTTTTCAGTTAAAAACCCTAACCGGGTTAAGTTTTATAAAAGGAATTCAATTTTAAAAGAAAAATTAACTTAGTTAACTTGTTCAGTTAACAAGTCCAGGGACCTTTCCTGCCCATTTTAAAAATCGATTTAACCGGAATAGGTAACTCAGTTAGACTTTTATTAAGGAAATTTGTTTTAAACAACTAACCTAGTTAGACTCTTTGGTTAAATATGAGGGACCTGTTTTGACTAACTCAGAAACACTAGGGACTGATCTTATAACCTCGATTGAAACTGGTTATTACCGTTTGCATCGCCGGAAATCGGTCCAAAACGCAAACAGACAATGCACACTGATCAACAATCACACCTGCTTGTTCTCCTCGACAACATGAATCGTCCAAACACCCCAATTTCACCTAAACATGCATTGTTGTTCCCGGAAATCAGAAATTTTATAAAATTTTAAGTGGGGAATCGATTTGTCTGATTTCGATTGTTTTTGAATAAATTGAACATTGTTATAAGTCCCTGCAACCTTCACAAACCTCAGAGACCTCTCAAAATTCATAAACACTTCGTAATTTACCTCTGGTTCGTACCTGCAACTGGTCAGCCGGACATATTCGCCGGAGTTAGTCGACACGTTGACCTGGCCGATACCGGACCTGGTTCGATCGTCCATTCGGTATAACCTCACCTGTTTTATGTACGGTAATGTTTAATTTAATTATAAACTTGGTTTGATCGATTAATTGTACGTGTTGACTTCTGTTGACTGGATATTGGGGAAGATGATGATTCATTTTTGTATTTTAAATTTTCATTTTTAAACAGTTTACAAATTAATTCATATTAAATCAATGTTATTGTTATAAAATCCGAAATTTTTATCATATATCCCTTACATATTGGTGTATTTAATAAAAATATAAAACCTTTAAAAGTTTTTATAAATCTATTTTATTTTAATTAAAAACTGTTCTGAATTTAAAAATTTATATTAATTTGAATTTTTGGATTTTATTAATGAAATTTTTATGAAAATTATATTGAACTGTATACTTTGTAAAAATAAATTTTTATAAAATATTTGAAACTGTCTTGATATTTTTACAATTAAAACAACTAAATCTCATGTTTTATTAAGTTTAATTGTATTAATTTAATTATTCTGAGTTGTAAATTATATCCAAAATTATTTTTATAATTTTATGCATGTTATATTGAGATTATTAAAAATCATAAACCATGTTTAATTATTATGCATGTTATTTCTATATAATAAACTTTATAAAAACAATTTTTGTGAAATTATTCTTTTAATTCCAGAATATTATATAAAATTTATCAAAGGCCATAATATTTATTTTAAATCTGTATTATTGCATGTCAATATTTAAAAATATTATTTCTAATTTTCCGCTTTAAATAATTATTTAGGTAATTATTTACACAATTATCCAGTTATTTCATTTTAATTAAACTGTTATTTAAAACATATTTATTTTCTGCCATGATAATTATTTTTAATCTGATTTATACTTGTTATATAATTAAAATATCATTTTTAATTATTCTGCCCTAAATTAATTGTTAGATAATTAATTTGTATAATTATCACATTATTCAGAAAATACATATGTTTTTATAACACAGAAAATAATTTATAAATCCTGTAATTAAACTTGGACTTTTGGATCATATTTTTGAAACTCTTAAATTATTTAAACTATCACATAATTTTTGTAAGTTAATTTTATAAATATATATATATTTGTTGTTTAAATATACAAATAATAATATCTTACTCATTATTTGTATAACTTAGTATTTTATATAGATACTTCACAAATTAATCAAGTTACCAAGTTTCCCCAAATAGATTGTCAAACCGTACAACGCAAAACCTTGTCACCCGTTTGTACAAAATTACAGTTTTGCCCTTGTTAATGCTATGTTCCATATGTTTTGTTTCATGCATGTCTATAGAGTAACGTGGAAAGACTTGTTCCCGCTAAACTCTCATCTATATACTTGTTTGGAATTATTTCACAAGCAAGGTGAGTTCATAGCCCCCATTCTCTTTTTTTTGTTTTACAATATTTTCGGGGTGAAACATATGTAATAATGTGATACAAACTCAATTGCAATTTTGTGGTTATCTTGATTGTTTACTTGCTTGATACTTGTTGCTTAACGCATACATTCATTAACTCCGTACAAGCCCAGCGGTACATTATAGCGCTATAGGGGTGACGTCCCCATCCGACTTCTAGATCTATTGTTGTTGTTGTTGTTGTTGTTGTTGTTCATGTTATGCATTGCGGAAGTCTGGGTGATCACTGCCGTGTTTACGTCTACAAGGTTTGAATGTTACACACAGCATACTTGTATCGTTCTTTTGCTAAGTTACATCAAGTACCACATTGTTAAACTTTTTATTATCACATTATTTATTTATTACCAAACTAACCAAAACCTATGAACTCACTCAACCGTTTGTTGACCCGTTTATTTTTTTAACATATGTTTCAGGTGTTGATGTTTGAAGTTTGCTTGGATCACATAGGATTGCTCAAGACAAGTGCCTTAGTTTAAATAAAATCAAAGATCTTTTGTGAACAATGTGTTGTATTTGTTTAGTGCTAGTTTGGATGTGAATGCAATCCTATCAATCAACTTAATCATATTTCAACTTTAATTTAATCACCATGTGCTCATATGCATTCTATCAAGTTTCGTGATGCCCTCGACGTTTCCGCCTCTGGTCAGGGTGTCACAGGTTGGTATCAGAGCCATGGTTATAGGGAATTAGGTTATTAGAAATTTCTTTTGACCTAGACTATAACTTACCTAGGACCCCTATCCACTAGATACTCTGTCCGCTTCTTTGTCTCTACCTCTATTCTTACTCTTGAAACCCTAGCCTCGTCACGGTGGATTTCTCTCGTTTAACTTTTAGGCTATCCAAATTACTCATCATCTGTCCTTAGGTGATTTAAAAATTTTTCAAAACCTCCTCTGATTTTTACTCTCGTCAAAGTCTTGGGCTCTAATAACGAACTCGTGCAATCTGGAAGGGTGGGTGCCTGTATTCTGAGTTTTCTGTCTAAGGCTAGCACTACGTATATATCTCATCAGACGCGAGACCAGTTGTGCTTACCTGGGAATTCTCGGGATGAGTGTCCACTTATAGGCTAAAGCATGACTTCATTAAGTTATAAGGACCCAACTACTTTGATTAGTCACTGATATTGTTTATTCGTGGAATAAAAGATGTCCATCTTGTTGTGTAATTTCTTTCGCCTTCATTGATTTTAAATGTATCCCGTTCTGATCAGATGTTTTCCTTCTTATAGATGCCTCCACGTCCTCAGCCTCAGAATAATAATCAAAATGCTGAGTTGGCTGCCCTGATTGCTCAGCAATTTGCTGCACAACTACCCAATGTCTTTGCCCAGTTCAACCAGGCTGCCCAAAACAATAATCCCCCTTGTACATTCAAGCAATTCAACTCTTGCAACCCAGCTAAGTACACTGGGAGTGAAGGTGCCACCGCTCTTCTTCAATGGTTCGAAAGCATTGAAAATACGTTTCGTCACAGTCAGTGCACAGAGGCCCGCAAGGTCGAGTTTGCGACCAGCTGTTTCCAAAAGCGAGCCTTAACATGGTGGAACGGGGTTATGAGGGATCGAGGTGCCAACGTTTCTTTGGCTTTATCTTGGGATGATTTGAGAACTCTTATGATGAGAGAGTTTTGTCCTCGCAATGAGATGCGAGCACTCGAGGAAGAATTTCATAACCTAAAGCAAAATAGTGGGGAGAACCGAGCCTATATTGACCGTTTCGAAGAGTTGTGCATTCTCTGCCCCTACCTCTTGACGACTCTTGAGCGTACTATTGAGAAGTTCATTGATGGTTTACCTAGCTGCGTCAAACACATTATGACTGGGAGCAAACCAGCCACGATCCGTGATGCGTACGAACTCTCTGCTACTTTTACCGATGCTATGGTCAAGGATAAGGTCTTAACTCGTAAGGGTGATGGTAACACGTCGTCAAAGGGTTCATCCAGCTCAACCGAAGCGGCTAATGCCAAGGATCAATCGTCAAGGAATGCTAAAAAGCGAAAGGCAGCTCAAAATTTCGCTATTGCTACACCTGCCCCTGCTGGCCCAGCTCCTCCTCTTCCGCCAGCAAAACGGTCCTACATTGGCAAGGCACCCCTTTGCAATCTCTGCAATTATCATCACGAAGCCCATTATCCATGCCCGAAATGTACGAAATGTGGAAAACCGGGTCATTTAGCAACTACTTGCCGTTTACCTCCTGCACTGAACCAAGTTGCTCCTCCTCCAGCTCCTGTTGCAGCTCCTCGTTTCCCCGTGGGTACATGTTTCAACTGTGGGGACCCTAATCACTTCAAAGGGGAATGCCCCAAGCTTGCCAACGTACCCCCAGCCAGAGGTCGAGTTTTTAACGTCAATGTCAACGAAGCACAATGATGTGTGCCTACCCATGTTTCGTGCAAAATAATAGGAGTGGAGTTTTCCACTTCTTCATGTTTCCCGTAATGTTTAGTTAGTGGTGTAGTTTGTTGTTATGTTTCCTACTTCATTGCTCTTGTAAGCCTATAAAATGGCAGCTATCTTGTATGAATGAAATGTTAAGTTGAATCTATCAATTCTCTCAAGTTCTTATCTAATCTCTATGGAACATTTAGGAACCAATTAGATTCGTATCACGCAAGCCACCGATGATGTGGATAACGGTACGTTTCTAGCAAACAACCCTTTTGCATCTGTTTTATTTGACCCTGGTGCGAATAGAAGTTTTTTTTCATTTTAATTTAAATCCTTGCCTGCTATACCACGTACGAAGATTAGCTAACTATTTGAAGTTAATATTACTTCTGGTGACCACTCCATGTTATATTCTGTTATTACCGATTGCGACTCGATCATCTTGACCATGCCTTTCCTATCGACCTCATCCTCGTGTAGCTTGGGTAAATTCGTTGTTTTCCTCGTTGTCTCCGTTATTAACATCCTTACACACCCTAATACCGATGCTGATCATGAGAGCCACTCACGTTTGATCTTAGAACTCCTAAAACGAGAACAACTTTATGCCTAGTTCTCGAAACGTGAATTTTGCTGCATGCTCAATACGTGACTTACAAATACATTTTGTTTCATATATTGATCTTTCACGGAAATCGGTCCAAAACGCAAACAGACAATGCACACTGATCAACAATCACACCTGCTTGTTCTCCTCGACAACATGAATCGTCCAAACACCCCAATTTCACCTAAACATGCATTGTTGTTCCCGGAAATCAGAAATTTTATAAAATTTTAAGTGGGGAATCGATTTGTCTGATTTCGATTGTTTTTGAATAAATTGAACATTGTTATAAGTCCCTGCAACCTTCACAAACCTCAGAGACCTCTCAAAATTCATAAACACTTCGTAATTTACCTCTGGTTCGTACCTGCAACTGGTCAGCCGGACATATTCGCCGGAGTTAGTCGACACGTTGACCTGGCCGATACCGGACCTGGTTCGATCGTCCATTCGGTATAACCTCACCTGTTTTATGTACGGTAATGTTTAATTTAATTATAAACTTGGTTTGATCGATTAATTGTACGTGTTGACTTCTGTTGACTGGATATTGGGGAAGATGATGATTCATTTTTGTATTTTAAATTTTTATTTTTAAACAGTTTACAAATTAATTCATATTAAATCAATGTTATTGTTATAAAATCCGAAATTTTTATCATATATCCCTTACATATTGGTGTATTTAATAAAAATATAAAACCTTTAAAAGTTTTTATAAATCTATTTTATTTTAATTAAAAACTGCTCTGAATTTAAAAATTTATATTAATTTGAATTTTTGGATTTTATTAATGAAATTTTTATGATAATTTTTGGATTTAGGTAATTATTTACACAATTATCCAGTTATTTCATTTTAATTAAACTGTTATTTAAAACATATTTATTTTCTGCCATGATAATTATTTTTAATCTGATTTATACTTGTTACATAATTAAAATATCATTTTTAATTATTCTGCCCTAAATTAATTGTTAGATAATTAATTTGTATAATTATCACATTATTCAGAAAATACATATGTTTTTATAACACAGAAAATAATTTATAAATCCTGTAATTAAACTTGGACTTTTGGATCATATTTTTGAAACTCTTAAATTATTTAAACTATCACATAATTTTTGTAAGTTAATTTTATAAATATATATATATATATATAAATAGATTTGAAAGTATAATTATTTATATATATATATTTGTTGTTTAAATATACAAATAATAATATCTTACTCATTATTTGTATAACTTAGTATTTTATATAGATACTTCACAAATTAATCAAGTTACCAAGTTTCCCCAAATAGATTGTCAAACCGTACAACGCAAAACCTTGTCACCCGTTTGTACAAAATTACAGTTTTGCCCTTGTTAATGCTATGTTCCATGTGTTTTGTTTCATGCATGTCTATAGAGTAACGTGGAAAGACTTGTTCCAGCTAAACTCTCATCTATATACTTGTTTGGAATTATTTCACAAGCAAGGTGAGTTCATAGCCCCCATTCTTTTTTTTTGTTTTACAATATTTTCGGGGTGAAACATATGTAATAATGTGATACAAACTCAATTGCAATTTTGTGGTTATCTTGATTGTTTACTTGCTTGATACTTGTTTCTTAACGCATACATTCATTAACTCCGTACAAGCCCAGCGGTACATTATAGCGCTATAGGGGTGACGTCCCCATCCGACTTCTAGATCTATTGTTGTTGTTGTTGTTGTTGTTCATGTTATGCATTGCGGAAGTCTGGGTGATCACTGCCGTGTTTACGTCTACAAGGTTTGAATGTTACACACAGCATACTTGTATCGTTCTTTTGCTAAGTTACATCAAGTACCACATTGTTAAACTTTTTATTATCACATTATTTGTTTATTACCAAACTAACCAAAACCTATGAACTCACTCAACCGTTTGTTGACCCGTTTATTTTTTTAACATATGTTTCAGGTGTTGATGTTTGAAGTTTGCTTGGATCACATAGGATTGCTCAAGACAAGTGCCTTAGTTTAAATAAAATCAAAGATCTTTTGTGAACAATGTGTTGTATTTGTTTAGCGCTAGTTTGGATGTGAATGCAATCCTATCAATCAACTTAATCATATTTCAACTTTAATTTAATCACCATGTGCTCATATGCATTCTATCAAGTTTCGTGATGCCCTCGACGTTTCCGCCTCCGGTCAGGGTGTCACAGCTGAGATGGGTGACAGCCTCGCCACGGGCCCAGGGCTTGTACTCGAAACTACTGAGAAGATTGTTTAGATCAGAAATCATAGGGCGACAGTACGTGACCGTCAGAAAAGCCGTAGGAAACCCTTAGGATTCACAGAAGGCAATCGTGTTATGTTGAAGGTTTCAACATGGGAGGGTGTGGTGCGCTTTGGGAAGTGCAACAAACTTAATTCGCGATACGTTGGGCCATTCAGGATTCTGGGAAGAATTGGTAAGGTGGTCTACAAACTCGAGTTATCTAACAAACTGGGCAATGTTCACGCTATTGTTCAGATCTCAAAATCCGAAGAAGTGTTTGCCCGACGAAACACTTACGGTATCCTTGCAAGAACCATAGATCGACGATAAGTTGAAGTTGTTGAGGAACCAAAGCACCGTCGAATTCCAATTATGAGAGTTCGTTGGAACTCAAGACGTGAACCGAAGTTCGCATAGGGACGTGAGGATCAGATGAAACTCAAGTACCCTAACCTGTTGGAAACTATCGAATCGAATCCTGATGCAACTGGCGAATTTCGGAACGAAATTCCCTTTCAAGTTGGGGATGATGTGGTACCCGAGGAAAATCCACGGTCATCCTAAGCCATCACTTGAACTATCACTCCTTTTCGCTAAGACTGTTTATCAAATTTCGGGACGAAATTTCTTTCAAGTTGGGGATGATGTGACAACTCGTAATTTCAAGCTCATTCTGTGTAACGATTACTTTTCGCATTGCACAACACGTTGTAGCTTACGAATATATTATATGGATTAGTTGAAGTGTTTAATTGCATTTGATTGCGTGTTGTACGCATGTAATCTTGACACAGTCGCACAAGTATCTCGGATCGCACATTCGTTCCCAACCGCACACTCTCGTTTCTTTTGTGTTCTTCCTTTTGTGTTCATAACTCGGCCCAAACCATTTTGTATCCCGAACTCTGAACCCAATCGCACAGCCCAAAGTTGGGCCCGGCCCTTGTGGTGATCGCATACACACATAAGAAGGGGTGGGTAGTTCCATAATTTACGAGAATCACAAAATAACAAACCCTGGCCTCCCCTTCTCCTTTGCGTGCACGGCGGCAGCCCATTCACGGCCATTTGAACTCTATGAAGCTTCTCTTTCGGAACACTCTTCTCTTCTGCTCTAACACATCTCCCACGATCCCCTGGTTAGTGTTCGTATTTATGTTGATTTCTGTTAATCATTCTCGGCTATATGTGATTTGATGTGATTGGAACATGATCTTGATGCCTATGTGATAACATGAAAGATTAGAATGATTAGGGATGCATGATAGTGATTGATGAATCTGTGGTGATAATTAATGGAATAAGTAGGGCTTTTTATTAATAATTTACTTGGATGCATGGTTATGATCTAGCATTTGTATGAATCAGTTTGATTATGGTGAGTTGAATTATGTTATGCATGATGATGATGAATGTTCATGGGAACTAAATGAGAAATCTATTTTGGTTCGACCTAGTCCGAGCGATGACGATGATATGTTAATCATTCGGCGATGATTAGAGTAGAGTAATATTAATCATGAGCGACATAGGATGTGCTATTCTCGATTGTGAGTTATGGAACAACAATGGTAATCTTTGAATGTTGATTGAGAATTTATGATAATTAAAGGTTAAACAAAATTAAAGGAGTAATAGACTTAATTGTGTAACTGAATGAATTGATTTTGTCAAACATAAAGTGTGAAACTGATTTCCATAAATCACGGTCAAACATAACTGAATTCATATATCTGAAATCGCACACCTAGAGTAAATCGCACATTATTGTAATGGACCCTTGAACTGTTGAATCGCACAAGCCTTTATTGGCGGATTGCACAACAGGAACCCAAACGCACACCCTGCAATTGGGCCAGTCACGTTGGGCCATGGACTGAAACTGGATCACACACCTTAAACCATGTCGCACACCTTTAACAAATAGCACAAGGTATTGGGCCGTATTAGGAAACTGGGCCGGGCAAGTACAGTGAACCACACAACTGATACACACCGCACACTTACGTTGGGATCGCACACTTGAAGTGTGCGATGCGGTCCAGTGGGCTTAGGTGTACACGGGCCATACACAATCGCACACTGGCCCACGGGCCACGAATAGGAAGTGAATCGAACACATGAGTGTGGACCGCACCTTTTGATGGGCCTGGGGTAGCTGGGCTGCTCCCTGGTATGACAAATTGAATGGACTGCTAAATTGTTAGGTGATGCAAGGACATGTAATACGAATGTGTATGTGGCCACGAGTTTACCATGTGTACGTGATGAATGCTATGAATACGTGAATTACTGTTATAACATGTGAAACGATTTGTGTAAATACTTGTACAATACTTGTTTAATGTATGCGTAGAGAATGTGATTTATTTTCATATGAAACTGATTTGTCATTGGTAACCACATTAGGATTTGGTTGATTAATATGGAACAAGTAACATAACATACCGAGCAATCAAAGGTGAGTTCACTATCCTTTTTACAAGCATGCATCCGGTGGGGACAATCAAACAGGCAAACAAATAAACAGACTTTCATAAACCCATATCCTTGTAAGGAATATGAGGTAGTTTTCATAAACCTATATCCTTGTAGGGGATATGAGGCAGTTTTCATAAACCCATATCCTTGTAGGGGATATGAGGCAGTTTTCATAAACCCATATCCTTGTAGGGGATATGAGGCAGTTTTCAGTAAATGTCAATGTTGGATAACTCACTACTTTCTATCACTTAAGTCCCATCATACTACCGAACTAGTTGCTTGTAGGGCAACGAGGTTAATAGTTGATAGCGCTATTAGGATAGGACGGGCGTGAACTAAAAACTTTAAAATCATGACCAATGTTTGATAGAGCATTGGGGAAGGGCAAAAAAATAGTCGTCTGCGGTATCGAGTGATTATCAACATGACATAAATCAATACTTGGTAACAATCGGTTAACAAATCAGAGAACTCGCCAGCGTTATGCTGATACACTTTTTCTGCATGCTTGCATGTCTGTAGGTACAATTATTTGGAACTTGTTGTCTGGGATGCTGGAGTGGTCATGGGTCGAGTTACATGGAATCACGAGACAAGTCTAATGGTTTTTATACACTTGGGTTACAAAATTCTTAACTAATGTATTATGCTTCCGCTGAATAATAAATAATGTTTTGTAATGCTTATTTTAATAAATGAAAGTTTTATTTGAAATAATGTTATGAGTTCAATGTGATTAGTGGCTAGATCTTGGTATGTCACACGCCTCACGGGGGTTCCCGCATGTGGTATTTTGGGGGTGTGACAGAAAGAGTGTAAAAGAGAAGTATGAAAACATCCTTCAACTCTTTTAATCCTGTGAGGTTTGTGTTAAATAGTGTAGAAATCCTTTAGATCCGAACCATTCTTGGTGGAATGAGGTCACACTTCAATGTTCATAAGAACTCCATGATGACGTCACCCTAGAACAGCCCAAATCCAGTGATTTCATGGTGGAAAGTAGTGATTTAATCGAGAAAATGATGTGAAAGTGTGTAGTGAAGATGAAAGTACAAGATTTAGAGTGAAAACTTACAAGAATCACGAGAAATCGAGAGAAAGGAGGCTGAGAGTGCACTGGGTCGGAGGGAGTTGTCACATCAATGAACAATGATGTGACAGGAGGGGTATTTATAGTGTGAGAGAAGGAAAGGCGATGGAGGTTAAATGGGTCGGACGGCCTTTCAATCGGATGGCCATCCGATCGGATGGTCATCCGGTCGGATGTCCATTCGACCGAATGGTCGTTCGATCGGAGGGCCTTTGCGAGTTGGTTTTCCGACTTTCGTTTCGTGCGTTGAGCGTTGCGTTTTGTTTAAGCAAGTTGCGAGTAAGCGATGCGATGGTATTAAACAATAGTTACACAAATAACATAACTAACACATAACAACAAAATATAATTTGGTTTGCGAGTCCGCGATGAGATTGCGTTGTGATAAAGTTGCGATTGCGTTTTCGAATAACACCTTTAATATATATATAAACATGCACAAGTAACACATAAGAACACACACACATAGAACAATACCAATAATTGCGATTCGAGTTGCAATGAAGTAGCGATGAGATAGCGTTAAGTAGATTAGCGTTTAGTTGCGTTTATCGCGTTGTTACTTCATATATTACAAAACGTAAACATATATCGCGTACACTAAAGTATCGATTATCGGGTCAAAGAGTACAAGCAATAGTCAGAAATGGCAGATCTGATTAGCAATCTTTTCTTCCTTTGACTTTGACTTTGACTTGTACTTTGACTTAAGAAGTAAGGTTGTTACAACCGTAGTGAACCAAACTAAAACAAAACAAACAACATTGGTTTCAGTACCAGTATTTATTTTTATAGTCTTTTTCGTTCGATAAATTGACACTGTACCGCTACTGTACCGTATCGAACAACACCAGTAACGGTACATGTACTCATTTTTATGATTTCCGGTTTAGAAAGATTATAATTTATACAACTTTTTATGCGACAATAAATGAATATCGGTACCAATACCGTGACAATCTAAATCGATCGATACTGTTCGAACAACATTGGTTTCGTGCCCAGTGTTTGTTTTTATCGTTTTCGATCGGTCGATGTAAAATATATGTTGATTTCTATAACGAGTGCATGTATTGGACTTGTTTTATAATTAATCGACGCCAATCCAATGTCCATGGTCGCGTATCGTCACAACGTGTGGGCAAATAACTTGGAATATATGCGAATTTAGATTTTTTTTAAGTAACGGACACAATTTATTATTATTAAATAAAATTGAATAATAAATAAATAAATAAATACTTAAAATTTAACAGTGCATATATCGGACCTGTTTTATAATGAATCGATACCAATCCAATGTCAATGGTAATGTACCGTCACAACGTGTGGACTAATAACTTGGAATATATGCGAATTTTGTTTTTTTTAAGTAACAAACACATTTTATTAACAATAAATCAAATCAAATTGAATAATAAATAAAAATAAATACTTCAAATTTAATATGTACTATTCATCGCCACTCTTAGTTCATATGTATAATATAACTAGTGAAATTATCTCGCGCTTCGCGGCGGGAATTTGGTCGAAATCAAAATTCTTTTACGATATCAACACTTGCTATAGTAATCGAAAGAGAAAACTTTACATCAATCAAAAACACTAACAACAAATATTGATACCGATACCGATGTTGTTTAGTTGATATCAGTTTGGTTGGCTTGCATTCCATGTTTACTTTTACTCAACATTGAGATACAAATTTTATTGAAAACAAATACTATGTCGCTGTCGTACCAAACCAAACCGAAACCAACTTAACAACATCTGTATCGGTACCAATATTTATTTTTATTGTTTTTGCTTTTGTTAAATCGACACTGTATCACTATCATACCGTACTGAACCAAACAACATTAGTATTGGTAGGTATTCATTTATGGTTTCTTGTTTGATAACGAATATTGTGGTGCTACCCGAACTAAAACAGAACGAACAACATTGTTTATAGTACCGGTATTTGTTTTTATTGTCTTTTCTTTCGGTAAACTGGCATTGTATCGGTACCGTACCAAACAACACTAGTACCAGTACGTGTGTTCATTCTTATGATTTCCTGTAACACCTCGTAAATTCATGTCCAATAATGTATCGACACGTGTCATGAGCTTAAACGTGTAAAAGATTACTTTAAAGGGACTAAAGATGACAAACAAGGAAAGTATGTGAATAAAAGGGTTCAAAATGTCAACAATGGATAAATATACTTTACAATAACCCTACATGATGTTTATACCCTTAAACGAATAAATCATGGATCATACGAAGCTAATTGTGAAAGAAAGTGAGGAATTACAAACTACAGGGGTTAAATGTGTCAACATGTTTAAAGTATACCTCTGAGTGACCTTTTAGCAAACCCGAAGCTTTGTAATGATTAATTATACTCACGAGAATAAGTGATAAAAATTTCACAAGGTTTCGTTAAAGTATGAGAAAGTTATGACAATATTCGTATACGAGGGGTTAAAAGCGTCAATGTTGGAATTTAAGACTTTTCGATGATCGTATGAATAACCGGGGACTTAACAACGTTGGTTTATGACTTGGGGTCCTTAAAAGTCAAGTTAGAGGGCCAAAAGTGCAATAAAACAAGTTAAAAACGAGTTTAGAAGGACCAGGGACCAAAATTGCAATATTTGCAAACTTGTTGACCGGAGCCAACATTGACACGGGCCGCGTAAGACCAGGCCCAAGTCTTACGCGGGCCGCCTGAGGATGCCAGATGCAGATTCTTTGGACAGGTGCCTGTTTCAGCAAGTTTAACCGACTTATGGAGCTTGTTTTCGATTCTATGGGCTTGTTTGATGGTTTATTATGGCCTAGGGACACCTTTAATGATCCCATAACATCTATAGACTTGGTTGTCATGATCTAAAGGCATCAAAATCTCCTATATAAGAACCCACATGTTGCATCATTTGATCACATTCACTTGCAACTTCACAACTTGGCTTCTGGAGGTTTTTGGAGCTCAAGCATCTTTCCTAGTAATCATTAGTCATGCATAGGACCTTGGTAAGTATCCTTAACCTTCCTTAATTTAGTTTTGCTTAGTTAATTAGTCCAAAGTCAAACCGTCGTAATTAAGATTTGACTTCGTCATTAATCTTAATTTGTCTAGTCAAATTCCAAATTGAAAGTACCTATGAGTGGGTAATTATGTGGGCAATAAACCCTTAAAAGGACACCCTCTGATTCCCACTCTAACTAGGTCAATTGTCGGGTCAAAGTTAATCTAAAAAAGTCAACAGAAAGCTTATTTTCAAATTAATGCATAATTAGCAATGTAGAAGCTATGCAACCTGTTTTGTCATTAATATAACTTGGTAATTAATGTAAGAACATGTCTAAACATGTTCAACTCGACAATTTTCAGTTTAAGCTCGGTTCGGAACCGAAAGTCGCAAAAGTACACTTTTTCTTTGACTTTCAGTTCTGACCCATTAGAGCATAGTTTAGAAATGTCTTAGAGCCTTATTAGGACCAGGTTTCATATAAGTATAACCCTCTGTGATTATACAACTTGGTTCATTAGTTATCCGATTCATATGCATATTTCCGTTAAATGCCTAAATGTTGACTATTATGCCCATTTGACCTTAAAACAAGAATTTGGAAAATGTGAGAGGAAAATAATCTTTATTACTGATTTATAAACTTGTACCTAAAATTTGACATCAGTTTGAGGTCTAGATTAAGAGTTATGCTCATTAGCGTAATTAGAAAGCTTTTTAGTAATTAAACGGTGTAATTAGCGTATAGCCTATCTAAACCCGATTTTTAATACCAAACTTTTTAACCACTGATATAAAATAATATTTTGAGATTTTTATTTATTTAGGGGCTAAGCTAACATAGAGTTCTAAGCTTGATCCGGTAAATTGTCGGTGTTGCCCTTTTAGGCTACAAAAGGAGTTTTACCAATCCTTTTGATAGCAAACCTTTTTCTACTTATCCAATATGATAGATAGAATATTTTAAGCCTTCTGGAATAATAAAAATATCAGTTTTTCTTATAAAACCCGAAAATCGCTTAAAATCGCCTTTTTACGCGTTTTAAGCACATAATATGTATTAAAACCATTTTAGATATATAAGACTTGAAACCTACTGATGTTTTATATAATTTTTTATACTTTAGCAGTAAGCAAAAGTTTTAAACTCAAATTTCCAGATTCGACCTTTAAACCTTAGGTGAAATTACCAAAATGCCCCTTCGGTGCATAGTAGGGTTAGAAATGATAAATTTCACACATAGGTTATACCCTACTGATATAACTTAGTAAATTAAGTATTTTTACTGATTACATCAGACCCGGAACTTAGATTTATATTTAAACTCTTTTATAACCTTTAAAATGACCAAAATACCCCTATGGGGCGTAATTTGAGTTTAAATCCGTTTTGGGCATAATAGAAGATATCTTACTGATGTCACAACATATTTAAGGCATATTAACTTAGGAAACTTGTATATGACTCATTTGGTTACCCGTTACACACTTTTCGTGTTTGAATCGGCGTATGTAACTAGTTTGCATATATTAGCCGAAACGGGCCAAACCATATCATTTTCATCTCAAAATCCAGAATGTGTTTAGTTTAACCATATTAAACAAGTATCCAAGATTGTTGGGTCTAAACCACATTCTAATCTGGTCTTCGCTTAATCATGCGTTTGAACCGTATTTTTTTCCTTTAAAACTAACCGGTCTAAGTCTAGGCTTAATTAAAGACCCGTTAGGAATCTAATAGGTTATTAAAAACCTTCATTCCAGATTAGGAGCCTGGTAAAAGCTACATGCACCGGCTGTTTTTGATTTATACTTTGCTCAGGTAAATACTCTTAACTTATTTTTCCTATACGGGCTTGGGATACGGTATTATAAAAATACCGCTTGGTCGGGTATGTAGTCATTTAAATCGGATTGTGATTAATGCATTTACATATCTCGTTTAATCTGTATTATTTGGTGTATGGCCCTTGGGGGTTAAATGACCATGTCCCGGATATCCTTGGAATCATTCAAAGAAATGGCCACGACCTAAGCACGGGGTGTAGGCGTACACCTGACAGTTGCATTTTGTAAAAACTGGTAATCCACTTAAAGGAATCAACCTTGTGGGCATTATACATGTGGCGTGTCAGTTAGTCTTGTCCGGCCCTACAAACCGGCCCTAACGGACGACAAATAAGTAAAACTGTATACAAGATTATTTTTAAATAATTGTCCCAAGTTATAAATGGTATTTTTGCCTAAGTGCATTCAAATCAATTTTTTTAACATTTTCAAAATGAGTCAGTTAAGTTGTATTTACCAGTGTAAACTAACGTATTTTCCAAAAAGGCTAAGTACAGGTACTATACGAAATAGGCTGGCTACTCCAGGCATCAATAATCAAGTCTCGCAAACTCTAGATCTTAAAGTCTGTTGAACAATTTCCTTTTTCTTTCGATCCGCCTGTGGATCATTTTCAACTATCTTGTGATACTTAATATTACAATTTATTCGGTTGAAATGAATCTATCTTTTGCTTCCGCTGTGCATTTAAATTTGTGTTGTTTGACTATAATGATATCAACTACGTCACGATACTCCCCACCGGGCCCGCCAGTAATACGTGGAAATATCGGGGTGTGACATTTCCGGTTAAGAAAATTTTTACTTTATACAACATTGTCGGCGACGATAAATTAATATCAGTACCAATATCGTGACAATCTAAACCGATCGATAACGTTCGAATAACATTGGTGCCGATACCAGTGTTTGTTTTTATCTTTTTTTTATCCATGTAAAACATGTGTTGACTTCTACACTGAATGCATGTATCGGACCTGTAATGTAATGAACCGGACCGATACCGATCCAATGCCCAGAGTAAAATACCGTCACAACGTGTAGACAAATGACTTGGAATACATGCGGATTTAGAAAAATTTTATAAGTTAACTAAAGTAATTTATTAATAATAAATCAAATTAAATAATAAATAAAAACCTATTAGAAATAAAAAATAAATAAATACTTAAACTTTATTATGTACAATTATCACTGCTCTTAATTCATATGTATAAAATTGGTGCCTTTATTATACATATGAATTATTTATTTATATTTATATATATCAATTTAAAGTTGGCATGAATAGTAATATTTAGTTTTTTAAATTAAATTTAATTCTTTTTCTTCCTAATAATATTCTATTTTTTACAACGATAGTTATATCATAGGCTTTTTTTATTTCTTTTACCACTTTATTATGTATGATATACGTTTTTAACCCGTTTAACTTTTTACTAATCTGTCTTTTATTTGATGACTTGCTTTTGTTGGCTAAAAAAACTAAATACGTAGTTGTGTTTGATTTTTATAAATTTTATTGAGAATGAGTTGTGTTCAAAATAAAGTCTTTTTTTTGAAGCGTTGATCAAGTGTCAGTGTCATAACAGTACCGTGATGAACAAAACAAATACTGATGTATTGCAAAATACATCTCTTTTTCGTGTATAGTTTGTATAGTTTTCCGTTATATTTAGTTCTGTTTTCATTAGAATGTGCATACTATTTATCAAATCGAGTTTTGCAGGTCTTGGTGCTTAAATTTTGTGAAAATCGAGTAAAAACGAGCCACAATGCTGAAACACCAAGTCTCGGAATGAGTTGAAAAGAGTTAGAATAATTTCTAGAGATTTTGGGATGTTGAAGCTGGAGAAAAAAACGCAACAGGCTGTGAAAAAATGGGTCATGGCGTCGCGCCACGGCTAAACATCATACTCGTCGCGCCCCGCCACCAATTAAATATGAATTTTTGGAGTTTTATGGTGTCGCGCTATGCGACCATGAAGGATCAAGCCCGTCGCGTGACGCGACGGGGTTAAATTACGAGTTTAATCCGTTAGCAGCTAGGGTTTGGTATAAAAAGTCAAGAAAATCATCATTAAACCCTAGTTACGAATTAAGGAGATCCATAGGCGATTCTTGGAGCATTCTGGGAGCAATTTTGAAGATTTTGAAGCATATGTGTAACACCCGTTCTTATAAATTAAGGTTTAACGTATCATTTACGAAAAACAATCATGTAATTAAGATTACATATGCATTGGAAATTACGGGTTTATTAAAACTTTATACAATTTAAAAGTATACAACATATCATGTGTACGTTCGTCGTTTAACATAATAACGATACATAGTGCGGAAGCTTATTTCGTGATCGTGTTCGGTTCTTGCTCGTCGCTTGATCTTCATCCGGGCACTCTTGGCGATCACCTATGATCAAAACCAACTTAAAAGTTAGTTTTGATAGTCAAATATTAAGTTCAAACAAGTACAGGGGTTAAAAATGACAAAATTTAAAAACTTTCGGAGTTAGGGGGCTAGACGTGACGCCAAGGGCCTAGGTGTCACGCCTAGCCCTGTTTTTCACAGTCTGCCTTCAGCTGATGCTGTACATTCCCAGCACGATCTGATTTCACGGAAACGGCCATAACTTCTTCGTTATTGATCCGTTTTACCCGATTCTTTTTCCTACGCGTCCGTAATTTAATCCTCCATCTTATGGAGTTAAAATCCTACATCCAACATAAGAAATTTTGAGACTTCTAAGCCTTCGACTCGTTACCTTTTTACCGAATTTTAACCCGTTTATGCATTTTATCAAACAAACGTATTTATTTGATTCCTATATCTCATACACTTCTTCAAATTAATGTTACCTACTATATTAGGTTCTAATCATAGGTTTATTACACAATTTAAACCCGTTTTCGCTCGTATGCTTATTTTGACCCGTTAAGGGTATTTAAGCACTTTAAAGCTTGAAATCGCTTTCATACATTTCTAGCATCTTATTCCTACATTTCTTATCAAGTAATCTTCAACTACAACTCTTTGTGTGTTGGATTTCAATGTGTATATCTATATGTTCCGAGTTTTACCCTTCGGATTGTTATTTTACGGCAAGACTCAAATAGAGCTATTTGACTAACGTATTACATTTTTCAACTTCTACACTTATTCTAAGTATTTATTTAATCATGAAACTCGTGTCCAAACAACCTTTGAGGGTTGCTTGTTCAATTTAACCTACAAGGGCGTTTTGGTCAATTTTGGTCCTTCTTTTACGACATAGGACTTTCAGGTATTTGTTTGACCCAAAAATTCGATCTTTTAACTATAACCTTGTTTAGAAGCCATTATGTTTCTAAAACACTACAATTATAACTTGAATTATTCGGTTTATCTTTAAGATAACCAAATATCCAATTTAACCTTGTTTAACTCTTAGAAAACCTCAAGTTCTACATGATGAGTTGAATCATTATACATACCTGGCTCGGATCAATATATATTGACCCGTTTCAATACCTTGACTTAGTAGCCGCTAAGCAATAGCGATGTGCATATCCATTTGATATTTATTCCTATAAACATGTAACTCGACAAACCATTAGTCGATATTGTCAAAGGGTGATAATTTCACCTTTTGACCCGTTTATTTACCTAGTGATCTTCGTCACTTCAACTAAATGCCAATTTCATGTATTATGCTAATTTAGAGTCTACTAACAAAAATACGAAATCAAGCATAATGTAACGGAACCGTAGTTACGTACCTTTTAAGCACCTTTTTTCAAACGCGTATTTCCACCGGCTTGTCCACTTGACGATCCGGATTCCTCGCCTAAAGAGTTCCATTCATAACCAATTTAGAACCCTTTTTACAACCATTTATCATGATTCATTATGATATCGCAAATCTGCGTTTTTGTCCGATTATTAATACTTTAATCCTCACTTAGGCGTTTCAACAAACACCTAGCGGGTCAGATTTTACATAATCATTACTAGGTTCTTGACATGTTATTTTCATCTATATTCACTTCAATTAACAAATCTATACTAAATTTTAACATCAATAATTTCAGATTCACCACATGAATTCAGATTTCACTAGAATAAGAACACCATAATTCTAGTGTTTATTTAGTTTCTACAAACTCACTAATCACCTAAAATGGTGATTATAAACCCCACAAGCATAATGCTAGATTTTAACCAGAAATCATCTAGGGTTTATCCCTAGATGCCATATTACTTCTAATTCCATCCATGCAAGACATAATCAAGCTAAATTTCAGTTTTTCACAATTAACCTAGAACTTGAGATGAATCAAAATACTAGAATTTTGCATACCTTGTGATCCCTTCAGTGAGGTGATCACTAATTCGTGTTTAGAACTTGATTTGGGACTGAATTGAACCTCCAATTGATCAATTTTTAGTGAAACTAGGGTTTGAAGGGAAGCTCTTGGTCGCCCCCTGCTTCTTGATCGACCAGACACCCCTTTTGGGTGTGTTTGGTTTATTCTTAATTTTGTTTATGAAATTAAGTTTCAATTTTAACAACATAGGCCCCTCCACTTTTATTTAGCTTATATCTTTGGCAATTTAACTTTGTTCATGCTTTAAAACAAGACAACCAACTAACTAGGTTATTTATTTCCTAGTTAGTTTATTCTCGTTTATTTCATACTTTATAATTCTAATATAAAGTTTTATAATTTCAGGATGTTACATTTGGCCCCTCCATTTTCCTTACTTCATAATTTAAGGGTTTTAACCCACTCATAAGTCACCATCTAACTAGGTTAGAATTATTCCTAGTCAGTTTAGTAGGTTCGGGAAGTCATAACTCGTTTTACTTTAAGTCCCGTTAAATTGGGCCTTTTATCCATCCTATTTTTTTTAAAGCTCTTATTCACTTTAAATAAATATTAGGATTATTCAATTTATTCCTAATATTTGCCGGTTTACTTTTACCACTAACGGTACTTTCCCCGTCTTTAGTATTGACGGGGTTTAATTACCAAACCCGATTTCGGGGTGTTACAATATGAATCATCGGTACGAGTTTGGGACGAAGAATTGAAGACTTTCTCGGGTTTTCCAATTCCTTGTTTGTTGATTTTCTTTCGAAACTCGTTGTCATGAATTCTTACTTGAATATCTTTGATTTGTTTTCATTATTTGACATGCTTGGCTAAACATTTAAGCTACCTAGACCATGATGAATGGATTAATATAAAGTTTTAACCTTTTTCGTTAATTGCATGTATTTTATGGATTGATTGTGTATTGTAAACAGTTTGGTTTATTGATTTGATGTGCATGCGTACTTTAATTTGGTTTATTACTATCAATTTCTTCGTGTGAATCTTGGTGGTTGTGTAACACCCTAAGTCCATTTTAATCAATTATCCAAACATTTTTAATTATAATAATGTATTAAGATTAAACATACACTTAAAAATACGAGTTTGTTAAAACATTTTACTAAATAAAACATTTCAATATTTTGTAATTTAATTCGCCGTTTAAAACGTGACGACGAAACTATTCGCGGAAGCTTTAATCTCGTGTGTTCGGTTCTTCGTCGGGCTCAGTCGTCATCCGGTACTGCTAGGTAACCTACATTTCATAAACATAAAATGATTTTAGTCATACGCGGTTTAAAACTTGTTCAAATGGATTCGCGAAACAAAACTTAACTAAAATAACTGTGCGCTACCGTAACTTACGGTAGCCGCCGTAAGTTACGGTAGCCACTGGGCTTTCAGGGGCTGCCGTAAGGCAGTATAATACCACCGTAACAACTTTAGTTGCTACCGTAAGTTACGGTAGCTACCGTAACTTACGGTAGTTGCTGTATGTTCATCATGTTTTGCTGTTTTGACCCGTTCATGCATAAATCAAGCAAAAACAGATTTGTATGCTCCCTAAACTCATGAAATTCATAATTTCAATATTGACTATCATATTAGGTTCGAATCACGCGTTTCTTACGCATTCTTAACCTGTTTTCGCTCATATGTTTATTTTGACCCGTTAAGGGTTAAGGGTAATGTGGAGGGTTCAAATGAGAAGAATTTTTTTTGTAAGAAGAAAAAAGAAGAAGTTTCAACCAATAAGAATATTTCATTTTACTTCATTTAATATTTCCAATTAATTTTAATATAAGGGTATATTGGTAAACTTACATAAATCATTAATTTGTATTATTCCCCTTTAATAACTTACTAAATTAAATTTGTAACTACTTTTCAAAATATGTACTTTTTCCAAATTAAAAAAAAACAACTTAATTTAAAGTGTAGAATAAATTACTAGTTGTGTAGGATTTAGGATATATTTCGAGGTGTGTAGGATAAATTTCGACTGTGTAGGATAAAATTTTATAATGTGTAGGTTGTATGTAGGAAAATTTTGATATGTGTAGGTTTTGTAGATTGAATGTAGGATAATTAATGATTAGCTGACTAATTAATTAAAGAGAGAAAAATTAATGATATGAGTTATAAATGAAATGGTATTTTACTAATATGCCATTTCTTCTTTTTCTTCTTATATTAAATTTCTTCTCAAATGAACCTTCCCCTAAGGGTAATTAAGCCTATTTTAAGCATAAATCTCTTTCACTCACATCAAGCATTATACTACCACACTTCTTATCAAATAATCTTTCTTCACAACTATATTTGTGTTGTATTAAGTGTGAAAATTTCCTAAACTCCGAGTTTTACCCCTCGAATCTTTATTTTACGGCAAAGACTATTATAGAGGCAAATGACTAAGGATTCACATCTTTCGCTTTTGTATACTCATTCTAAGTGTTTAATTGTGCATACTAATCTTCTCCGAACAACCTTTATGGGTCGTTCGCTCGATTTAGCTTACAAGGGCATTTTGGTCCATTTAGTCATTTCATTAATATAAAGGACTTTTAAAAGCATTTTGACCCAAAAGCCCTGTTTTAAACTATGCATTTGATTCAAAAAGTCATTATGTTTTCAAAACACAACGATCATCATATGAATCATTTGGTTTGCTTATTAAAGTAACTAAATGCCTATATGACTGCATTTAACTATCAAGGAGCCTCTAGTTCCTATTGAGTAGTTAATCTATATTATACATACATGGCTCGGATCAATATATATATTGACCCGTTTCGATACCTTGCTTTAGTAACCGCTAAGTAATAGCGATGTAAGTATCCATTTGATATTTATTCCTGAAATCATACAACTCGACAAACCATTAATCGATATTGTCAAAGGGTGATGTTTTCACCCTTTTGACCCGTTTGTTTTAATTGACCGATTATATTGGCGAGATGAAGCTTATTGCCATCTCGCCTACACGACTCGCTCCAGTTTACATCGTGCGGTCATTTTAATTATAAATCACTTCTTAACGCTTTTTGGCCTATCAAGGCTTTCGAAATAAAGTATCTTTCAAAACCAACAATTAATGTCAACGAGTGACCAAATTACAATTTTACCCTTATTGGTTATTATGATTTACCTTATATGGTAACCCTTAAAAGTACATGTTTCATTCGTCATAATATGATCGAATTACCGATTTAACTCATTTTTAGCCATCACTATGTTTTCTTATCATATTTAATTATCTTGTTCCGTACGACTACACGCCGGAACACCATATCTCAATTAGGTATTTGTCTTATTCGTAATCAATACGACAAAGAATATTCCAAAATATATGACTAGTGTAAGCTATACTTACCTTGCACCCGAATTATGCTTTTCCTTCATTCTTGATTTGTTTGACCCGCTTCCTTCCCCAAACTTTCACCTAGCTTGCCAAGCATCAAACTATCATTGAAATTGTAAGATGGTTAGGTTAGTCATAATCATTTACGACTATTCCATCCTACGCTCCTTATGTCGAATTTATCATTCGATCATGTACTTGGTCGGTTTGACTTTTTAAAGTCAATCGACTTATCAACTTATTCAATGCACATTTGGTTTATTGAATTTCGCTTAGGCATTTCATCCGAACTCTTAACGAAATCAAATTTTACACACTAACTACTAGGTAACATGATTTCAAGCATCTATATCACGATCTTAACATCAATTCTCTTATATCATACAAAACCCATTTCGTGAGAAGTATGATCTTGTACCCAAATTCATGGTTTAATCGAACACCTTCTATTTGTTATCATGCATGTTGATTCTAAGCATAGTTATATCATCAATTTCATCATAACATTAAAACCCACTTATCTAAGTGTGTTAATTCATCAAATCCTTCAATTCATAGCATGTTATGTATGATTTTCACTTAGGGTTTCGTTCCTAAGCAAGTATACATCACTAATCTATCCATAGCTTCTCTAATCCATGCCTAATTCGTGATTTGGATAATTATCAAATTCTTACAACTTCACCAAACACCAAGATTTTACATACCTTATGATCTTCTTGTTCGGGTGATCATTAATCCACGTTCGGTTGTGAATTTAAGCGTCGTTTGACCCTCCAATTTGATGAATTTGGATGAGCTAGGGGTTGGAGCTCTTGTTCCTTCTCCTGGACACACACACACACACACACACCAAGTGTGTGTGTTGTGTTTTATTTTTTTTGTTTTAATAAACCAAGTTTCCCACTCGGCAATATTAGTCCCTCATGTTTTATCTTGACCAATTGAAGCTATAACTCACCATTAGTCATTTGATCTCATGCTACCAACTAGGTTAATTATTCCTAGTTAACTTGGTGGGTGTGGGGAATTAGAACCCGTTTTATTTTTAAGTCCCGTTAACTCGGGCCCTCTATATACTTTGTTTTCCTCAAAAGGATTTGTTCAACTTTTATTTAATATTAGGTTTATTTATTTAGATCCTAATATTTACCGGGTTTATTTTTACTACTAACGGTACTTTACCCGTCTTTTAGTATTAACGGGGTTTGATTACCAGACCCGTTTTCGGGGTGTTACAGGTTGTTTGCTACGGAATAGGTTCATGCTAGATCTTAGACTGTGTTTTTTTTTTTACCTTAAGGGGGAAATTAGCCAATAAACCCTAGAAGTAATTGTTAGTGATTTGCTAGGTTTTAGTGTTCTACTAGTCCTAAGAGCTGGAAGGTGAGGGGCTATTGGTAGGTCTTACCCGAGGAATTGCTTTAGACAGTCTTTGGAAAAAGTCGTGCCTTAGTTGCCCCGTCGGTTTATTAGTCTATCAAGTCAAGTTAATAAATTCAAACTACCCTAGACCTACAATTGGAAAAGAGTAGGTCAATATTAGGGTACTTACACAATAATTAGACAACTGGAAAGAAGTCTAATAACCGGTAGGATTAACGGCCTAGGTAGTGCCATAAGTTTCACCTCGAGAAGGGTTGAGGGGCTTAGTTGGTGTCTTAATAGGTTTAATACTATAAGATCCCGGTTCCATAAAACATGTAGTTAACTTAATCGGTAATTCTTTAAAATCAATCCAGGATTCTAGTCTAGGTGGTCTCGTTCATCATATAAGAAAAGTCTTCGCCTTATTTCATGTTTAGTTTAATTTAGTTTAATAATTAGTTTAAATAGATTTCTTTAGATTTTCAGTAACCCCCCCCCCCCCCCCCAAAAAAAAAAAAAAAAAAAATTAAACAGTCTTAGTCATGTCTGTCAGCGTCTGTTAGAGTCTAGTTAACGTGATTAATAGAGTCTCGTGGTTCGATATCCGGACTTCCTTAGGTCATACTACAGTGATCGGTACACTTGCCGATTGTGTGGTTTAGGTCGGGTCTAGAATTAAAGCTTTTTAGTGTCTAGCTTAGAGAGTTTAATTTAGTTAATTTTAATAGTCTGTTTAGCACACATCAAATACCGACAAGGTCGATACCGGCATCGGTATGTACTTTAAAATATATATGTCTTTGACTTAAGTAGTTTTTATTTAATTTGATTTTTCTTCGATAACTCGCGTTCATTATCTTTTTTAAAAAGCGAAATACACGACTGTGTTTTATATATATTTTTCACAGTTCTTGTACAAACTCTTGAAAAAAGAGTTTTATTTAAGATAGTACCGTGATAAACTACCGGTATTCATTTTTAATTTAAAAGGTGTATGGACTTATCATGACTTTAAACCGAGTGCGGGTCCTGTGACAATACCGAATCGTTACCACCCCGAATCCCCTGTGTAGCGAATCGAACTAATACGGACGACTTCCCGCCGCATCGCGCGGTCAAATCCAGCTAGTTATACATATGAATTCAATCTCTTCATGAACAGTGACAAAAGTTTTGTTTTTTTTATTACCGTCACTAAAGAAAGCAATAGGAAATGGGTGACAGATATCTATACGATAATGTGATTTTGGTTTCCAATCGTAAAGAACTATCAAAAAGATTATATACATTCTCATTACTTAAATAGGTAATTAATATTTTTATTAATTATAATTATATTATTATTTTATTTTTATTAGTTATAATTATATTATTATTATTATTATTATTATTACTATGATTAATTTTAAATATATTTTGATTTTTTTAATAACTATAAGATACGATGTTTTATAAATTACGTTGTTTACCCTCTTTTCGTTATTCCATATTATGCCTTATAAAACTTTAAATATACGTTGCGACATGCTTATTATCTGCATTTCAATAAAGCTTTGTTCAAAACTGAACGAGTCAATTATAGATCTTTTGTTCTTTATCATGAAAAACCAAATCGATATTGTCCGAACACCTCGGTAGCGGTGTAGAGTACCTTTTATATCATAAGCTATAAGCGAGTGTCGATGATGAACAAAATTGATATCATCCGATCAACATTGATACCATGTCAATTTTTACCGAACATCGGTACCGGTATTTGTACTTTTGAAACCTTTATCGATATTCATTCTTATAGTTTTTATCAATTTAAAACACGTGTCAATTTTCTAATGGGCACATCATGACTTTATTTTTTGGTGTTTATCTTTCAGTCGCTAAGTGCTGATAACGGTATAAATGCTTTATCTAATCAAACCGATGATACCAACCGACTTCCCACTACAACGCGTAGGGGGAAGTCCACTAGTTCAAAAATAAAAACAAGTGAACTGGAACTAATCATAGCTTTTTACCATGACATGTGAGAATTCATGCAAATTGTCAATTTATTCCTAAGCTTTTTTTACCTTATTGGACGGATGCAACCTTAGGATGCTTTTGTTTCGCGGAAAGTTTTGAGATTGGAATTTGAAGGAATTCAATTTTGAATTTACAAGTTAGGAATTGAAAATTCTTGAAATTGGAATCTCAATTTCATTTTTGATGTGTTTGGTTATCAAATGAATGGAAATCTATCATCCCGACCCCACCACCCCCGACTCAGGTCAAAACATTTCGAGTCGAAACGCTACGTGTCGAAACAATTCGGGTCGCAACAGTTCAGGTTGCAATGGTGCAGGTCGAAATAGTACAGGTCGACATGGTACGGGTTTGAGATGGTACGGCTCGAAAAGGTGCGGGTCGAAACGGTATGGCTCGAGACAGTACGGGTCGAAACGGTTCAGGTCGAAACGGTTTGGGTCGAAACGGTGCGGGTCAAAACGGTACGGGTCGAAACTGTTTGAGACGAAATGGAGAGGGTCGAAACGGTTTGCGTTCAAAAAGTATGATTCGAATCGAAACGGTACGGGTTTAAACGGTGCTAGTCGACTTGGCGCTTGTCGAAATGGTTCGGGTTGAAATGGTGCGGGTCATCGGCGGGCCGAGTCTGGTCAAGACGGTGACCGGGAGGTCGGGCATGATAGATGATGACATGGTAGCAGATGCGACAATGTCAACCGGTCAACCCGTACCGTTTCCAATTTTAACTCCTTTGTACATCAAACACATAAAGATTTGAATTGAGACTCCATTTTCAAATAATTATGTGAAACAAACATTTTATGAGTTGGAATTCAGACTCCAATTCCATTAGATTCTGGCAAACCAAAGACAGAGAATAGAGAGGGATGCAAGGCACCCGACCCCAATGGTTCTAACTCCGCCTGTTTTTATTCCATAGAAAAAGTTGGATGAGTTGATTTTTTATCCCTTGCAAAAAAAGTTCTTGGATCCATTGTTTTGATTTTATCCCATACAAAAACTTCTTAGACCTGTATCTTTTTTACCATGACAAGTTAGAATAAGTTAATGTGCACGCACCGTTTTTGTCCCATATGTAGAACTTGTTCATTTGTGTTGAACTTTTTAATCATGTTATTTTCTTGTTCAAAGGCACGAACTCTTGCTTGTTTTGTAGGTTTTTGATTTGGCATGACTTGAATAGCCTATGGAATTCATACACACATTAAAGTACATGTTTTTTGCATCTTCACAGAATCAATAATCGGATAAGACATAAAGCGTTTCTACAAGAACAAGATGTCTTCCTTGTGAAAATTAAATGATCAATCATATTAACAAACATACTAGATGAATCCCTTGTATAGGGGTTGAACCAGTGTAGTGAAACCGCAGTAGTTACAATTTACAATTGTAGAAACATCATAAGGAACCCCATTAGAGCGTTGCTTTTGATTAGTACTTGTTCCCATAAAAACTTTTCAGTGATACTATTTGTCACTGCTACTGGTCAGCGTCTAAACGCCAATAAATATAGAGTTAGAATATGTTTTCTAATTACCTTAACTTTTTTTTTTTGAACGGCAAATTTGGATCACTGACGGACCACTGGAGTATCATCGTGCCACCAGCGGAACCACCAATCCACCAGCGGAATCACCCGATCATATCCATCTCCACTAGGCATAATGCCTATACACCAATTTAGGAGGAAACCCAATAAATATGGAAAAAAAACCTCACTTGTGGGAATCGAACCCAGAAGCTATTGGTCCCAAAGTCTTAACCCACCCCCCAAGATGCCACTAGACTAATTACCTTAACTAGTAAGACAAGTAGGGTGTCTAATCCACAGGGAGTTAATAGGTAACGTTATTAATTAACATATTGATTAACCTAGGCATTAAAATTACAATATACCCGGTAGAATCCCATCTATAGCAAAGTTATTAGTAGGGTTTAAAGAGGGTGAGATATACATAAAACTTACCTCTAGAGATGGGATCAAATACAAACCTCAATATGTGTAAGAACTATAAGAACCAACCACTATTAGACATGTGTCCTTTATTAAAAAAACTAGACAAGGGTATTTTAGACTTTATCACTCTATTTTTTGAATTTAATTAATTCCAAATTTTAATTATCCCCTATATTCATGCACTATTTCAAATCAAAATTTGAAAATTTCCAACAACAGGCACTTTATAAATCAGTACAATCTTCACAAATCGCAACAATAGGCACTTTGTTAATCAGCACTTTGTTAGTTAATCAGCACAATCTCCGCCAACAACAGGCAATTTGTTAATCAGCACTTTGTAACAAATTATTACATCTATATGATTGTTTTAAACTAAGATAAAAGTCAATAAAGATAAGTACCAAGAATTCAAATAAAGAAATAAACAGATAAACTAAAATAAAAACTTGAAATTAATTTTCCATTACGCCGTTAGCATGTGTATTTACATAAATTTAGTTTCCTGTTGTGTTTTTTTCCAAGTGCAGCAAAAAACAAATTTAATTCCCTGTTGTACTTGTTTTTCAAGTGCTGCTAAAACATGTGCAACTTATTTTTTTCAGTATGTTTTTAATGTGTTGTTTACACATGTGCTGGTATGTTTCTAAACTTCTGTTAGCACATGTGCTGATATGTTTTTAAAGTGTTGTTAGCATATGTGCTGGTATGTTTTAAAAGTATTGTTAATACACGTGTTGGTTAGTTTTCAAAATGCTGATTCAAATCACCTTCAAGCAGGATAAAATCTTATGGGAATAATATTTAACAAATTTTATAAAATATCTCGATGGGCAATTATATTGTAATTAACACATAATCAACACATTATCAGCACAATTATAAAACAACTTTTGGTAACTTTTTTAAAAGTTACTTTTATAAATAAAAAAAGTATAGCAATATGGTACTCATATTAAAGATAAAAAAATACTTGATTTTATGGTATATTTTTTAAAAAAAAATATTGAAGTATATAAAAGTTATTTTAGTTTAAAAAACCTTGGTGGAATTTGTATTTAATTGAAAATGTCAAATGACTAGCAATTTTACATAATTACCTCTAACTTGTTAGTACTAATTTTCAATTATAAGGGTTTTATTTATAATCAACCATAACCCTTGATTTAAACTATCAATGGTTCAGATCTGTTCTTACGTTTCTTACAGTTAGCACTGTTTGTACAGGATCTCAACCCCTTACCACTATCCTATAATAGATAGAGAGACCGATCTAAACCCTCAACTCATAAATCATAACAAGTCATAGAGTTAAAATAGGTGTACAAAACTATTCAAAAATTCTATGAAACCAGAAATTAGGGATGAGCTCGGTCTGGTTCGGTACCGAACCGGTACCGAAAGAACCGGTACCGAAAATTCCCAAAAGTGGGTACCGGTACCGAATATACCCGGTTCGGTACGGTTCGGTACCGGTATTTGAGGGTAAAAACGAGCAAAATACCGGTACCGAACCGGTACCGAAAATGTCAAAAGTGGATACCGAATCGGTACCGAAAAGGTGCCCGCTTCAGTAAATTCGGTACCGGTACCGGTACCGGGTCCATTTTGCTCATCCCTACCAGAAATAGCTAGCAAACAATCATATGGCATTTTAAGTTAATTAAAAATTGACTTTTTGACTGATTTGATGTTTGAATCCAATCGTGAAGAACAATATGCACTTTTGGCATATAACAAGTTAGTATCGCATCATGCTTGTCCTCATTTCTTCAAATGTTTTTCGCATATTTAAAAAAAATACACCATCAAAGAGGTGGGATAAGACTTTGGGACCTATAGGTCTTGGGTTCGATTCCCACAAGGGGGGTTTTCTCATATTTATTGGGTTTCCTCCTGAATTGGTGTATAGACATTATGCCTGATGGGGATGGATATGATCGGGTGGTTCTGCTGGTGGCACGATGATACTCCAGTGGTCCGTCAGTGATCCAAATTAGCCGTTCAAAAAATAAAAATAAAAAAATAAATCATAAAGAAGTACGATTGGAAAGAATGATGAAGACAGAGAGATCGTAAGAATTTTGAAAGGTATTATTGAGTGAAAGCCATAAGAGAAAATGGACAATTCGGTGTTACTTAAAAAATGTAAATTAAGGATATATACCATATAACTAAAATAAATAAAAACAAGAAATTATTTTGGGTAAATGATTATACGCTATCGGGACAACAGGTATATACCATCAAATCCCATACGTTTTCAATATCCACAAAAAAAATAGAAAAAAAATCTCATACCCGGTCATGTGCCCATTTAGTCTATCTCATACCCGTCCTGAATATTTCAGGTTTTAGGTATTCTCATTGGGTTCAGATTTTATCGTCATCCCTACACACAGATACACATGTATACATTCTTATATTAAAAAATAAGAATAAAATGAGGTAATCAAAGAAATAGTGGGAACATAGATTAAATAAACATTTTTTTATGTTTACCCTTTCATTGAAGCAGTGGCGAAGCTTGAATTTTTCGGCCGGGGGGGCGAAAACGTATATACCCAAAAATTTCTATAGAACCGGGGGGCGAAAACGTATGTACCCACAAATTTCTATACGAAAACTACATATATAACACTACTGAGCGAAAAATTCGGGGGGGCGGGCGCCCCTCCCCGCCCCTCTTATCCTTCGCCCCTGCATTGATGCACCATGTATGTATGTTTATGATCGTATCTTCCGCCGTCCTCATAGTCTTGTTGTACGTACAAAGAATGTAATGCATTGTTACTTTCATAAAGATTGTCCGGGTTAGGGGGTTGCTCATTATAATACGGTGGTGTGAATGGAGGCTGACCACCGTATCCTCTGTTTCCATTCGGATAGTCTTGTTGCACGTAAAAAGATTCACACTCGTATCCATAATCTGGATACCCTTTTTGTGCAAGATAATATCGTTCATCGACGGGGAAGATGGAGGCTCGTTCAAATCTAGCAACGGTCTGTTTTGATTGGTATGAACGCCAGACAAAACCTCTTCCTCCTCATTAGAATCAAGAACGCCAGACTCCTCCTAAAAAATGGTATGATAAATATTTAATAATCAAAACAACAAGGAAGATAAGTTAATAAATGTTACCGGAGGTTTGAACCATGTTGAATCAAATAGTGAAGCCGTAGGGTTGAAGAGTTGAAGAATTTTCCTTTGAAGAAGGAATGAAGGTCTTGAAGACAACCGCTTGCATGATCGTATTTGTAAAGTTGAATTTTAAAAGTATATGCCTCGTATAGATTTATACGAGGCATATACCTTTAATCACATGTCCAAAAAACATTGTATCAAAGTCAAATCAAACAGATATACACCACATAGAGGGCTATGTGTGGCAATAAGCCTCGTATAAGCCCCTCGTACATGTAATATACGCATCGAATATGTGACTGGCTTGACACTTTACATGGTGTGACCACTTTGTCGGAAACATAAACCCTAATATGCATCGTACAAACCTATATGATGTGTAGATATGGGTGTGCAAATTGGCAATAGGTTGTGTGAATTTAAAAACACTCTCTTTAGGGAAGATTCCATTTATTTTGCTTTGACTCATAAAATGTTTGATAAAACTTCTTTATAAAAATCATTATAATTTATATAAATCATTATGTATGTATGTAAATAAACTTTGTTTAAATAGTTAAACACTTGAGATAGTATCATATACACTTCTCACCGAGGAGTGTTCGTCATCATTTGACCTCGTCATTATTTGTGAATTTGGCCCAAATGTATCACAATTGATGCATGGCTTAACCTCGTGTATCTGCTATAGACTTTAATAACGTTTGCATTTTTTAGAAAGTTAATGATCAATCCACTGTCAAACCGTGTACCAACTGCAATATTGTTCTTATTTCGATATTGCAAGCATATTAGGCATCTTGGTCTAGGAAGCATAGTAAAGTAACATACGCCATACAATGTAGCAGACAAAAAAAGTATAGTGGTTTAACACTTGGTCAAAGACAAGCCATAAACTTCCAAAGCTTTATGGTTTTGTTTCCTCATAAGTTGAGCATACCAAGTTCTTAATGTTTCTCTTAAGCTTTCATTTGATGGAACAAAAACATGGTGAACACATCCTGGTGTGATCCTCGTAACTCCTTTTTAAGGCTTGAACCTCACTTCCATACTTCTTCATTAAACCATAAATGTTTGTTGGTTGTTCATTGGTAGTGTCATGAAGAGGAGCAGGTGGGGACATCCGGTGAGGCAATGTTTAACGTTCAACAATGTCATCCTCGCATGTGTCTTTATGAGGTTGAGAAGAAGAACCTTCACCACGTTTTCTTTTAGACCTTCTTGACCTATTTTTTGAAGAGTTCTAATATCAAGTGGTTGATGAATGATGACGCAGGATTGCTAGTTCGGAATAGTTGGGAGTTTATAAACAATTGATGAGAAACATACCATATTGAATAGCACGTTTTATATTTGATAGAAGACGCGCCATGCATTAGACCACAATTTAAGTAACATGGACTTCATTCTTTTCATGAGATGATACAACATATAGCCATTGCAAACGTGAACATGAGAGTGAGTTCACCTTTGCAATGGATGTTCTTATTGATAACCTTTTTTCTGAATTATACATCCTTACCGATTAGACAATCAGCATGTAGTTAGACATGAGGTTGACAAATGGTTTTCACAACTTAGGCACTGATGATGTGGGAATAAGTGGGATGGAAGAAAAGTGAAAAAGAGAAAAAAGGGTAAAATTGTGTTATTTCATAACGCATTCAAAGAGCAAAATCACTTTTACATTTCAATTACTTCTGACATTTACCAACCAAACATCATGCATATTTTGTTACAATTAATTTCAGTTTATTCAAATTTTATTCATTTGAAATGTTCCAGCCTTTTACATACATTATGTGAACCAAACGTCCTTCATATTTAATGCACGAAATCATATCTCATATGCTTTGTGTTGCCAATGAGTTTGTTACTTTGTTAAACTATTTAAGACATATACACTATACCATATTCAAATTTTAAGAGTTTTGTGTTACAAATCGGCACACGTAGGTTCCAACCCTAGACCGGTTGGTTTTCAATATATTTTTGCTACTTACACCTTTGGTGGTTGGGGCATTGGGGGTAAAAACCAGGGCTCGAACCTGGCAGTTAGCATAGAGGAGGGGTGGACAAGAGGTGTGTAAATTTAGCTTCTAAAAAATAACTAAATTAATATTAGTGTAGAACCTTTTCTAAATAAATGCTTAAGGTGTGTAAGACAAACTATAAAAAGTGTGGGGCTATGCGTGAACATCCTGTTAAACAAAATGATAATGGGGATCTCGTCCATAGAATTTTCTGTTTCTTTTAGCAAGGTCCATAGATTTTATTCGAAACGGTCAAATGCGCCCACCCAATAACTGATTAAAAAACACAAGAAAAAAATATTAAATAAAAAAATATATACTCTGTCCACTTTCGAACAAAGACGACTTTTTTCCATGTTTGTGGCATTCCAATATCATTTAATTGAACAATTGATTGTATACTTGTCAACTATTTGTATGTATGTTCATTACATTTATTCATTTAGTTTGTATTTCACTACAAATTTTCTAATATATTAGTTCCATATCATTATTTTACTAGAATCCAAATTTTTAATAGTACAAATAATATAGTTATTGATTAATATATACGAGTTGTGTATCAAAATAATCACCAAAAGCTAAATTTAGAAAAGATTTATACATGTTTAACATTGTGTGTTATTATTCTTAATAAAGTTACAAAAACCAATCATCAATATAAGTTAATATATTTCAAACTAATTAACTCTTTGGTATCAGAATCAGATTAAATACACTAGCGTAACAAGTAATCTTTTTGTTAAATACTTTACAAAACAATTGGTTTAAATGGTGGGTGGAGATACAATAGGAAGTTTATTTGGCTAGGAAGGCTAGGAAGTGATCTTGACCATCCATTTAATTAATCAAGGGCTAAGATTAAATGAATGAAATTGAAGCAAAAAAAAGAGGCGCGTGAGTTTGTTAGGGGCAATGACCAGAAACTGTTGTTCACAGAACCAGAAACTGTCTAAAACGCAATGACCAGAAACTGTTGTTCACAGAACCAGAAACTAACTAAAACGCAATGACCAGAACCTGTTGTTTATAGAACCAGAAACATTGTCTACGAATGCAGTTTTCCAGAGACAATTTACAGAAAATTAATTTTTCTGATGCATTTTTATTACAGCAATTTAATAGGGGCTGCCGCCCCTGGGACCCCGCTACCAGGGGCGCTGCCCCCGGACCCCCGCCAAGATCGTAAAACGCAATTACTTAATCAAAAACCCAGATCATAAAAATGAAATTAAAGAATTTCTTACATGAATCTAAATGATTTCTTCAACAATTGACGAAGTTTGAATGATTGAAACACTTATCAGCGCTCGAATCGAACGAATCGAGTGATTATCTCCAAAATCACCGGAAAAAACGACATTTTTTATGAAATTAAACTGGGTTTTCTTCAAAAAAGATGAAGAACACGTTGATCGGGTGTTTGAATCATTGATTTGTGATGAAAATCGCACTATAATGTAGTGATTATTGAGATAGAAAGTGAAGAAATGGTTGAAGATGGTGGGTTTTGAAAATGGTGGGTATTGAAGTTACTGTGTTTTGAAAAGGAAGAAGAAAGGGTTGGATTAACTAAAATACAATTTTTCTTTATTTTAAATGTTGCCAAATGTCCTAATCCTATTGCTTCCTACACTTTCTAGCCAAAATAAACTTTCTATTTGATCTTTTCCCTTGGTTTATATTATAATAATAACAAGATTATTAAAAATATTAATTTATTAAGATGATACTTTATTGAATTTAATATTATTTATATTACTTAATTTATTTTAAAAATTATGTTGGAATGGATTAACACTAACCCAGTGTTGTAAGAATCGCTAGGCGCTAGGCGGTCGGTTGTAACGCCCCAAAAATCTAATGTTAATAATTGTCGTGTGTTCCGATATGACACGTCATGAAATAAATAACTAGGCTATTTAACCTAGTTATGAGTGTGGTCAAAAGAATTAAAAGAGGAAGGTAATGTCAGGATGTTTTAACGTCATGAAATAAATAACTAGGCTATTTAACCTAGTTATGAGTGTGGTCAAAAGAATTAAAAGAGGAAGGTAATGTCAGGATGTTTTAAAGACAAAACCCGAGGGGCTAAAGTGGAACTAACGAAAGTTGGGTTATTAAAAAGAAAAAGAACACACACACAAACACACACTTCGTGTGTGTTCTGGATGGATCAATCAGGGGCTCTCAAGAGCCCCAAAACCCTAGTTCTTCAAAAGCTTCAATTTGAAGGATGAATCAAGGCCCAAATCCATAACCGAGCATGGATTAATGATCACCAACACGAGAGGATCATAAGGTATGTTTTAAATCTAAGATTGGTGATCATGGGTGAAGTGGGTTATGTTCTAATCCGTGAGTTAAGATGAAATTAATCATGTACAAGGGTTAGAATCCTCGTGTAGAACATGGGTTATGAAAGGTTTGCGTTAATTTGATGTTTAGAGGTGACACCCGTTAGTTGGGGTGAAGATGATGCCTAGAATCATCTCTTATGTTCAAGTCTTGTTGAATGATTGATGTATTATGTGGGTATGATGAATTATTGTTAGATGAAAGTATAGGAATATGATGATGTTATGTTTAATGTTCATTTGGAATGATACATGATGATTAGTAGTTGGTTTTGATGGGTTATGTATGAGTTTAGAAGAATTGTGCATGAAATAGTTGTACGTTATGCTTAAAAGGTAGTACTCACATCAAGTGTATGATAAAATGAATATAGTGTCGTCCGTATGGTCGATTACAATGTTACGGGTATATGTAGATGAGTTGATGGTTACTTATGGTTAATAGTTTACTTTTGAAAGTCAACAAGATTAAGAAACATGATTGGACTCGTTGTCGTAAAGGTAGGATGATAGGAAGACGTTTGGTACATGTTATGTTAATAGGTATTAATTGTAATCACATGATGAATTACGTGTGATGAAAAGAGTATGAAGTCGATTGTATGTTTTAATGCTTGTTAGAAATGACTAAGGAAAGTTAAGTGTGAATTATGCGAATGATATGATAGTTACATGTACAAATGAGTATACTAATAAGAGCGTGATTTCGATGAAATGAAAGTATAGGAATCACGCCGAGATGGACTCAAGCATAAGGTGTTAACGGGTCAAGAAGAGGCAAGGAATCGGATACGAGCACGGACGCATAAGGTAAGTGATTTCCGTAATCACTTCTTAGTACCAGTAAGTAATAATGTGTTGTAATGAATTAAACATGATGTTTGAGGTCAAATATGTGTTAAAGTCTTTCGTCGTAAAAGATGGGTTTAAGGTTGACCAAAATGCCCTTGATGGGTATTTTGGGGTAAACAAGCTTAAAAGTAGTTTTGAAGCAAGTTATTCGGTTAGTGTAATGTTTTGGACAAGTATGGAAGTGGGGATTACGGTTTGGTTAGTCGTAGACCAATTGATGCACGAATACCCTTAACGGGTCAAAAATAAGTATATGAACGATAAGGTGTTAAGAGGATGCAAGACATCCAAGAATTTGGTAATTTATGATAGACGTCACTTATGTTATTATGTTTATAAGAGGTTTTGGTAAAAGGAACAAGTTATGTTGACGTATGCATGAATGGGTCGAAAAGTGGTAAAGGGGTAATAAGCCGAAGAGTTAGAAGTCGGAAATTATATTAAGTCGGATGTTGGATTTTAGTTCCATTAGATGGAGAATTAAATTACGGACGCGTAGGAAAAAGAATCGGGTAAAACGGATCAAAAACGAGGGAGTTATGCTCGTTTCCGTGAAACGGGATCGCGCGGGAAATCTGCAGCACAGCAGCAACAACCTACTGTCATTTTGAGGGTGTCGCGTAGCGCGACGGCCCGTCGCGTCGCGCGACGGGTCTTATCTCTTCGAAATTTATTTTCGAGCCTCGTTTTGCCATGGGAACTCGCTTAAACGCGTTTTAAGTTGCGTATGATCAGTTTAACTCATGTTTTATGACCTTTATGGTAAGCGTATGTGTGGATAGGTATGTTTGGATGTGGTGTATCTCTTTACACGTATGTAGAAGGGATGTAAGCGCGTATGCGCGAATGTATGTAAGATTACAGTGTGTAAGCGAGTACATAAGGATATATATATATATATGCAGACGTATATAAGTAGGCAAGTATAAGTCGGGTATATTGCAATGGGTGACTGAAGATATAAGCGTGGGTATGTATGTAGGTATATACGTATGTATGTTGTATAAGTATAAATGTTTGTACGTAAGTATGTATACAGATGGTATGTATATGTAGTCAAGTGAGTATGTACGAAGGTATGTACGTATGTAAGTTGTGAGAAGGTATCGAATAAGTAGGTACGTATGTATGTAAGTATGTATGTATGTTTGTATGTAAGTATGTATGTAGGTTTGTATGTATGTATGTAGGTAGGTATGTATGTATGTATGAAGGCATGTAAGTATGTAGGTATGTATGTATGAATGGATGTGGTTAGGTATGTACGTACGTATGTATGTAGGTACATAGGTATGTATGTTGCTATGTGTGATCGTAAGTGTACGTATAGGTTGTATGAAAGTATGTACGCATGCATTCAATGAAATTGAGTACTAACGATAATAACATCGTGCCTGGTGATGAAGTGTAACGCAGGATACCAAGGAAGTCTCACTACGGATCGTATGATCAGAAAGAAAGCCGGAATGTAAAGAGTTAATGGAATGAAAAGTAAACGTGTACAAATCTTGTATGTTTATGATACGTACTAACGTTATGAATTTTTGTGTGGTGAGCGCAGGTAGTACAAGACATGAGGGTTACCAAGGAGTGGAGATCGAAGATCGAGTCACAAGACAGATTGTACGGAAATGTTTAAATATGTAATTTAGTGTCGATAAGTTATGTTCTTATATTATAATATGAAGTTTTAGAATGCCAAGATGTATGACATGAAAGAAATTTTCAGACTCGAAATTCCGCTGCGTCGTTTAAAGGTTAAATGAATTAGGGTCTTACATCGGTGTGGTACCGAGTAACGATTAATCGGGATTAATCAGATTACGATTTTATATGTAAATTTTAGTTTTTATATACATATGCATTTTTATATGTAATTTTTTAAGTGGACATATTTTAAGCCCTGGTTGGCCATTTTTTAAAATAATTTGAGGGAATTTATAAGGATTGGTCGAAATCTAGCTAGAATTTAGCAGAAATAGGACCATTGTTGACCGTCTAGCGATTAATCGACCATTACTTGATGAACTTACGATTAGTGACTAATCGGCAACTAATCAAAGCCTAAACATGATTTTTACAACTATGACTAGGGCTGCAAACGAACCAAACGTTCGGCGAACAATTCGTGAACCGTTCGGCAGGAAGTTCGTTTGTGTTCGTTTGTTTACTAAACAAACGAACACGAACAAGAAATTTTGTTCGTTTAGTTAAATGAACACACATGAACAGAGGTCGTTTTCATTCGTTTATGTTCGTGAACGTTCGGTAACGTGTTCGTCTGTGTTCGATACTTCATTAGTGTTTTTAGTTTTTATATTTATTTAAATACTTTAAAATTCCGACAAATTAAATATCTAATGAGTGTCGGTGTATTATATATTCTGTTCATGAATGATTGTTTTCGTTCGCTTGCTTCCATTTATGTTCATGAACATTAGTTTGTGCTCATTTGTGTTCGTCAATGTTCGTTGCCTAAAATTAATAAACAAACACAAACGAACACGAACAAGTTCATTTCCTTAACACACGAACACGAACATAAAATCTCGTTCGATAAGTGTTCGTGAACGGTTCGCGAACACATATATATTTCTTAACAAACGAACACGAACAAGGTCTTGTTCGTGTTCGTTCGGTTCGTTTGCAGCCCTAACTATGACCTAACCTAAACAAAATCCAAGGCATTTCCTTACTCGCCTCTAAGTATGTGTAGTGGAGCGCATATACTAGATTGGTTATGCCAATTAGATTATTTAACGATTCAACCGAAGTCGTGAGGCTTGATGTTTTATTGATGAATTTTGATTTTTTTTAGAGAGAGTAACGTAATTATTAATATGATTTTGGGTGTTAATAAAGTGTTAGATACCGATTGAATCTTCCAAATCAAAGTAAATCAGTTGGTTCAAGATCCAAATGGTTTGGTTTACAACTCAGTTTTGACGGTTGAAAGCAATGTTTTAAAAACCGGTTTTTAAATCAATCCGAATTAGGTTAAAAAATGGTTCAACCGGTTGAACCAGGTTGTACCGAGCGGTTCAACCGAATTGACTAGCTAACTCTATAATTCATAAATTACAACATCAACTCAAAAGTTGATAAAAAAATGCATGATTACATATTAAAAGATAATCTAAAAGTAAATATATAATAAAAAAATAATCCAAAAGATAATCGAAAATCATTCAATTTTCCAACACGCTCCTTTAAATGAAAGTGTACGATATGTTTAAGTACATCAAGTTCACGATCACATAAAAGATGAAATTAACTATTATCGTCATCCTCATCAACCAGATGATAACTATTTTCGTTTCATACAATATTAAATAAGAACTTTTAGTTACGAATAATCATAATATATAAAAATTACATAAGATAAGTAGCATATATAATAAAAATAAGTAACAACCTAAACTAAAATAACCCTGGGCCGGTACCGGTATTACGTTTCAAACCGGTATACCGGATTTTACCGCTGGTAGAAACCTTATGCCGTTTCACTTATTTACCGGGGTATTTCGTACCGGATTTACATCTGGAAACAGTAATACCGTGTTAGGATCTGAGTTTCTTTTTTATTGTGTTTTTGTTTCGAAATTAATGAAGATGAACAAGTAATTGCAGCGGAAATAAATGGAAATAAACTTTGCACACAATCAAATAGGAGAAATGCTTTAAACATACATGTTTGAACATTGAACCGAATGATTAAATTTATTTCAATCACTGATTACAACTTTGCATGCATGAAATACAAACTCCCCCTCAGCCTGAGCTCACAGTGACTTGTTCGTACAAGAGACAAGTGGTGAAAGAGCCAATAGAACAGTACAGGGTACTGTTCTATTTATAGGCACTAGCAAACCACTGAAGCATCTTGGCTGACGTCACCATGAAAGTGACATCTAACCTCCTAACAAACTCTAACTACTGACCTCATACAAACACTGCTTAGCTAACTACTGATAAACAATACAATACAAAGGAAAGACTAAACTATTGCTTTCGCCTTCCACTGTTGTGACTCCAGCAGTACTTGTATCATCAGCAGTGCTTGACCCATAACAGTAGATTGATCAACAGGTCTTCAGTCTTCATCAGTCTTTAACATGATCAGCAGTTGTTTGTAGAACAACACTTGTATACGGTCAGTGGATTGAGGCCATTAGTAGATAGAATCACTTTCAAGGGGAGAGACTTGTATACATCCACTGCTTATTCTGGATCCACTGCCGTGATCTAGTTTTGGCTTTAATCAACTTTTCCTTTGGTAGGGTTCAATCCCAACAATCTCCCCCTGGAACAGATGATGCCAAAACTCTTCATTATTGTGGAACTTTATTGTCTCATCAACAATTGCCTGATTTGGCCTTTGAATTGTAATTCAAAATTCAGGGAATCTGTGTCATCCTCATCCCTGCACAGTGTAAGATCAAGGAGATCCTGTAGATCTTCAACACCCAGGCCCAATGCTTGTTCTCTTGATATTTTCTTCACATCACCATTGGACTTGATCAGAGTCAATACGTGGGTCTGTTTGTCAGATTTCCACTTTAGTACTTTAGAGTCCTTTGGGTTTCTTGGGAGAGGTTTTATTGATGATGAGTTTGGAGATGGTGGCCTGGTAATGACAGGTTGAGTAGTGGTTGAAGTTTGGGCAGATTCAAGTCTTTCTTCAATCATCTTCTTAACCCCTTCTTTTACAAGCAAATCCTCTGCTTCTTTATCTTATGCTGTTAGTTTATCCATCTACTTTTGGTTCCTTCTTTGGTAGATGAAAGCCGCAGGTGGAGCAGTGGATCTCTTGAATTGTTGCTTTTGTGGCTCAGCTGAAACCACTGTTTCAGGATAGTCAGGCTTTTGTGGAATATTTGGATTTTTCTTCCTTAGTTCTTCCCGCCTTTTGTAAGAAATCCTCACTTTCTCCTCTGTCCATCTTGACACTTGGTTCCTTGACCCAAAATCAGCTGTAATCAGCTCTTCCTTCATCCTCTTCAACTGCAAAGTCCTTTCTGGTACATTTTTCTTAAACTTTGCCCAGATAGGAGGAGTCTGCTTTACCTTGTTTTTGATCATATCTTGAATTCTGGCTGCTTCACCTTCAAGCTTTTGAATGGTCCATTCTTTGTACATGTACCTTTCTCCCTTGTATTTCTTGTAAGCCATAATGTTATCAAGATAGTCTTTTCTCAAGGACTCATCTACTTTTTCTGACAACTGCTGACAAAGACTTTTAGAGAATTGCTCCAAAGTTCTGACTTGAGTAAGCAGGAATTGAAAGTATCTTTGGATTTCCTTGTCAGATTTGCCCTTTGAGTTCCTTTTGGAGATATCCTCTGCTTGTTGACCTTTTAATTTCAAATATTCTTCAATATTTTTAGGTCTTGGATATCCTTCAACAGATGGCAAGCTCCTTTTATCAAGATCATCTTCAGTATAGAAAGACTTTATTTCTTCTCTAACAGCTGCAAGCTCTAAAGGATACTGAGCAGCTGCAGAGACAATGGCAGTGGTTGGGTTAAAGACTTGTGCAGAAGAGAGTGGAACAGGGTTTGGAATGGTGACAAGTGAAAGAGATTGTGAAGATGTTGGTGGTGGTGGTGGTGATGGTGGTGGAGAATCTGCATCATCCAGAATTACCCTTCTCCTTTTTGATTTAGGAGAGGTTGGTGGTGTTTTAGTTGGTTTAGTGGTGGTGATTTGAGTGGTGGTGATTGTAGTGGAAGGTGACTGACTAACAACTGTTGAAACAACTGGTGTTTCAACCACTGTTATCATTACAACAGATGATGTGTCATCTGAAGTCTTCTGCTTTTTAGCAGGAGGTGATGGTAGTGAGGTGATTTTTGGTGGTGGTGGTAAGGTAGTGGATGTGGTGTGTGTTGAAGTGGTGGCAGTTGTTTGGCTTGCTGCTGTTGAAACCACTGAAGTATCAACAGCTGTTGATACAACATGAGTCTTAACAGCTGCTGGTTTGGGAGATTGATGTTTGGAGCTTTTGGAAGATTTGGGAGTGTGTTTTGTGGGTCTGGATGGTATGGATTTGGGTTGCCTCACTTTTCTAGTGGGCTGCTTCTTTTTGGGCTCATGACTTTCAGGTTTTGGACTTTCCTGATCATCCTTAGACTCAGAAGTACCCTGCTCATTCAGCTCCATAAAAACTCTTTTCTCCTGTGCAAACCTTGCTTTATCCTTAGCCTCCTTTTCCTTTTTCACATCAGCTTTTGCCTTAGCAATGGCATTTGTGGTTACATCAATATTTTTAGAACCATCTGGCAAGGGTATGTCTGCAAGCATACTTGAATTATCAGGTGCAATGTGAAGACCATCTTCATACCCCTTTTTCCTCAACTGCTTTAATTTCTCCCCCTTTTTGGCATCAGCTGGTGGTGGGTTGTCCACAAAGATGATAGAGGGAGGAGCAGTGCCAGTGGTTTTCAACAAATGAGCCTTTATTGCTTTGATATTTGTCTGGGTATCCATGAATCTTGCTTCCATGACATTTCTGATCTTTTGAACCTGAATCTCATGTTGCTGATCAGCTAATTGTCTTTGATGGATGAGCAATGGTTGAAACAAATTCCACAGCTCATTTGTTGCAGGTACAGGTGGTGGCGCAGGTGCTTGAGATGGAGCAGCAGTGGTTGGTGCCTTTTGAACTTTCAACAACTGTTGCAGCATGTCTTTGATTTCTGCAACAGTGGTATCCAGTTTGTCAACTCTAGCCATCAATTCTCGGTACATTAAACCATCACCCAACTTAATGGGATCATCTGATTTCCCACTAGCAGGGGTTATAACAGTGGTTGATTGAGGAAATGTATCCCAAAAATCATCCACGGATGCCCCTTTTTCTTGGTACTGGGGACTTCTTCCTTCAAAATGAGAAACACTTTTTAGTGAACCAGTGAATACTGGATACACAAATGTTCCCAGAGAAGAAATTACCTTCAAAGAAGTCTTATTGATGAAACCACTGTCCAAGTGCAAACCAGTGGGTTGAGTACTTGTAGTGGCTGCTTCACTTGAACTACCACCAAGAGTTACTTGTAACTCAAGGGGTGTAACCTCCTCAGGTGTTGTTGGTGGGTTAGCAATGATTAATATACCAGACCCAGTCACTTGTTGGAGTATATTCTCATTGACAGGTGAGTGAGAAGGACTGGGTTGTGTCTGGTTCAAATCAAGAGCATCCAACAAAAGTTTTGTTTATCGGGGAATTGTGGCAGTGGTGATGGGTGTAGAAAGCGAATTTTCCCCGGGCATTGGGCTGTGGATGATGGATTCAAGTGATTCCAGAGCATCATATTGTGGTGTCCCTATGTGTACAACCTGTTCTTTTTTAGAAGAAGCAGGAGGAGTTTGAGGCATGGGTTGAGATCTTTCTACCAACTGCTGTGAGGAAGTAGCAGCAGTGGTTTCTTGTGACTTTTGTGTTGTCACTAGCAGTTGCTCTGGGATCTCATCTTCCAGAGTTGCCTTTGTTTTGGGTTTGGGGGGTTTTTGAGTTTTCTTTTGTTTTGGTTTTCTGGTGGTTTTAGGTGTGGGTTTCACAGCAGTTGTTTTGCTGCTGTGATCACCTAGAGTAGTGGGCTCAGCAGTAGATCCCTAAGGAGCAGTGTTAGCTACTAAATTATGCTCAGGAACCCCTGCTTTTGTTTTAGAAGGTTTTGATAATCTTGTAAAAGTTTCAGCTGTTAAACTGTTTATTTGAAAAGATTCACTTTGTGTGATCACATGAGCATCATCCTTTCCAAATTTCTTTTGAAAGTAAAGACTTAGGAACCTTGGAAATAGTAGGAATGATTTTTTATCAACATTTTTAACCAAGTCATCAAAGATCTCCTAGGAATAGTTAAAGTTTTCTTTATGTAAAATAGCATAACCCATGTATTGGATCTTTAATAGTATTTCGTTAAAAGCAGTTGTTTTATTTGAAACACACATCAATAGGGTATGGAATAAAAACTTTGTTGCGGGAGGAAAACTACCTTTTGTAAGGTATCCTTTTTCATTTCCTCAGCATACCCCCTTTCAATAAAATTAGTTTGATACTCGATTTTGGGAAAAGAAGTTTTACCTTGCTGATCATCGAGTTCAAATACTTCAGAAATGGATTGTGGTGTGATTTTAACTGGTTTACCCTTTAATGAGGAATTGATGGCTATGGCAGTTTTATCTTGAAGTTCAAGGGTAGCATTCTTCCAAAATTCTCTCTGAGTTGCCAGGAAGATCGGAGCATCAGCAATCAACAACGTTTTGTACTTTGAAGACGACATAGCATCAATAATGGAATCGTAGGTATCAGTATGACTAGGTTTTGTGAGTAGACCCAAGTAGTTGTGAGGAGCTTTGTATGGAATTTCAGGGGTTTCGATGGCCATTTGAGTGTCGTTTTGAGAAGACGAAGCTGGTGATTTTGGAGAAGAAGACATGAGTGGGTGTAAGATGAAGAAGACGAAGAGGGATTTAAGAGAGAAAGATGGAAACTGCTTTGAGAAAAGAATTTTAGAATTCAATTCGACAGTGTAAAACCCTGTTTGGGGGTTTGAGGAGGGTTTTATAAAGGGAAAAAGTGAATGCTGATGTGGCAGCAGTTACAAAAGATCTGACCGCTATGTACTGTCCACGTGCCAACCCTGATGAATAATGGAGGACAGGTGTTATAGGAAACCACTGATGAAGCAATATCAGTGGTTGTAATGGTAACAATGAAAACAGTGGATGATTTTAAATATCAGTGGATAGCATATCGGTGGATAAAAACACTGATTTTGAACATCAGTGATTACCAAGGAAATGAGAGAACAGGGGTTGACTTTCAGCAGTGGGCATCTTTTATTGGAACAGATGTTTGAATAAAACAGTGGTTATGGCAGACTTTTAAGGATTTAATGAAAAATTCATTTTTAGCTATTTTTAAGGATGGATTTTTGATTTTCTGAAACATTTTAATGCTTTTATTCATAGAAAAACAGGATTTTTCCTGTTATTCCATGTTTATCATGCCAATCCTAGAGATCAAGCTTTCAAAGGTGGATGTGTCTAATGCTTTGGTTAGCACATCTGCCAGCTGATCCTTAGTTGGAACATGATGCAGAGAAATTAAACCTTTTTCATAGCAATCCCTCACAAAGTGATGTCTGATATCTATGTGCTTGGTAGTTGAATGGGAGACTGGATTTTTGATGATATTTTCTGCTGCCTGACTGTCCAACATGAGAGGTGTCTTTAGGGCAGTGATACCAAAATCCAGCAATTGATTTTGAAGCCAAAGCAGTTTGGCTGTACAGCTTGCAGCAGCTATATACTCTGCCTCAGCAGTGGATGTGGAAACAACTACTTGCTTTTTGCTTTGCCAAGACACTAAGCAACTGCCTAGGAATTGGCACCCTCCTGAAGTGGACTTCCTTGTCTTGTCACATCCAGCAAAGTCACTGTCTGAGAAACCTGAAAGCTTGATATTTCCATCAGTTGGATACCAGATACCAAGTGTGGGAGCACCTTTTAGGTATCTGAATATCCTTTTTACAGCAATTAAATTTGACTTTCTAGGGGCTGATTGGGATCTTGCACAAACACATGTTGCAAACATGATGTCTGGCCTGGATGTGGTTAGGTATAATAAAGACCTAATCATGCTTCTATATAGCGTTTGATCAACCAAATCATCCTTCTCATCAGTCATGACAATTTTATTGGTTGCAATGGGTGTACTGCATGGCTTATAATCATCCATCTCAAATTTCTTTAAAAGTTCTTTGGCATGTTTGCCTTGATGGATAAAAGTGCCATTTTGCAGTTGCCTTACTTGGAGACCAAGAAAGCACTAGAGTTCACCCATTGCACTCATCAGTTGCCTAAACTCTTCAAACATTTTATTACATGTGCTTCCAAAAATGATGTCATCCACATAAATCTGGACAATCATCAAATCCTTCCCTCTCCATTTTAAAAACAGTGTTTTGTCTATTTTACCTCTTGTGAAACCTATGGAAAGTAGAAAGGTGGAAAGAGTTTCATACCAGGCTCTTGGTGCTTGTTTTAGGCAATACAAAGCTTTATTTAGGTTGTAGACATGATTTGGATTAAATGGATCCTCAAAACCTGGAGGTTGACAAATATAAACCTCTTCTTGAATCTTACCATAGAGGAATGCACATTTGATATCCATTTGATACACCTTGATGTTGTGGTTGATAGCAAAGGCCAGGAATAATCTGATAGCTTCAAGTCTTGCTACAGGGGCAAATGTTTCATCATAGTCAATGCCCTCTTCCTGTCTGAACCCTTGAACCACAAGCCTAGCTTTATTCTTGACAACAATACCCCTTTCATCAGTTTTGTTTTGAAGATCCACTTTGTGCCAATAGGACTTACACCCTCTGGCAGTGGAACAAGTTCCCATACTTGTTGTCTTTTGAACTGTTGGAGTTCCTCTTGCATGGCTTCTACCCAGCTGTTGTCTTTCAGTGCCTCTTGGTACTTGACTGTCTGATGGAGAGATAGGAAACCAGCAAAAAGATAAATGATTTGGGATTGACTTCTTGTGAGCACCCCTTCATTGATGTTGCCAATGATTTGGTCAGGTGGATGAGATTTCAAGAAGATTAGGTCTCCTTGGCATGGAACAATGGCATTTAATGGTGAAGGCTGCAGATGTGAATCATCTAAGCTAACCACTGCTGGTGACTTTGATGATCCAGCATTGGCTTCAAATGGAGGTGGAGGAATAGGTGGAACTGGTGTGAAAACATGCTGACTTTTATCCACTGATAGGGAACTATCAACATTGTTTGATGATGTGGAAGCAGGGGTTGATGGACTACTTTAATCAACAACTGTTGAGGTAGCAGTGGTTGAGCTTTGACAGCTGTTTTGAACAACTGCTGCTCTTCCCATTGAGGCAGACTTTTTTTTGAGGAATGATGACTTCATACCCATTGTCTGATGGAGGATTTTCTGATGGACCTGCATTGTTAGACTTGACAGCAACACTTTCAAATGTTAATTTATCAAGATCAAATAACTCAGCAGGGTTTGCTGGGATTTTCATTGATGAAAGTTCATTGAACTTCACATTCAAAGTCTCTTCCACTGTCTTAGTCCTTGTGTTAAACACTTTGTAGGCCTTAGCAGTGGTTGAGTATCCCAGATGATAACCACAATCAATTTTGGCTGCAAACTTTGAGATTGAATCTTTTAAGTTTAAAATGAAACATGGGCAGCCAAAAACTTTGAAATATGAAATCAATGGCTTTATTTTATACAGCAGTTCATAGGCAGTCTTTTGATGCCTGGGGTTGATTAAGATTCTGTTTTAGACATAGCAAGTAGTGTTTACTGCATCTGCCCAAAAAGTTAATGGCAAACCCGAATCAGCAAGCATGGTTCTGGCAGCCTCAATCAAAGTCATGTTCTTTCTCTCAACAACCCCATTTTGTTCTGGTGTTCTTGGAATGTTGTACTACCTCACAATTCCTTTTGACACACAGAAATCATCTAACTCCTTGTTTCTGAACTTTGTGCCATTATCACTTCTGAAGACTTTTACTGGCAAGTCAAACTGCTTTTCAACCTGCTTAACAAAGTCTTGCAGAATTCCTGCAGTCTCATCTTTTGAGTGTAAAAAGTAAATCCATATAAACCTAGAAAAGTCATCAACAATAACCAAACAATATATTTTCTTCCTAAGACTCATGACTTTAACTGGGCCAAACAGATCCATGTGAAGCATTTGCAAGCACTTGGTTGTTTTGGACTCTTCAATTGATTTGAATGAGCTTTTATGTTGTTTTCCTTTTAGGCAGGAAACACAATGCTCAGAACAGGTGAACTGTTTTTGAGGTAAACCTCTTACTAACCCCTGTTTTGAAATAGCAGTGATTGTCTTGAGATTTGTGTGCCCCAATCTCCTGTGCCATAGTTCTGTCTCTTTGTTTGAGGCAGCTGAGAACAGACAGGCATTAGTCTTGGGGCTCTCTTTTGACATATCTTTTCAACCATTTCTGGTCCAACAATCCTACAACACTCTTTTGTAAAGAATGAGCCATAGCCCTTATCACTCATTTGAGAGACACTTAAGAGGTTGAATTTTAGATTGTCTATTAGATTGACATTTTCAAACTTAACTTTACCAGATTGAACAGTACCAGACCCCATAACCTTCCCTTTACTATTATTTCCAAAGGATATATCACCCCCTCCATGAGTTTTGAAATCCTTGAGAAGGGCTCTACATCCTGTCATGTGCCTGGAGCCTCCACTATCTACATACCAAAGACTATCTAAGCATGCAGAAGCTCCCTGCACATGTAATAAAAGGTTAGTTCATTAGGGTCTCCAAAGCCAATAAGGCTTTGGATGGGGTCTCAGCAGTGTCTAGGTTAAGTTCAGGTGGATGAGCAGTGGTTAGGTCAGGGGTTTGGACAGTTTTGGAACTGTTTTTCTCTAACCACTGTTGGGGGTCTTGCCCAATAATCTGCTGATAACCAAAAGGATGCCTGTTCACTCTTGGTTTAGAAGGCTTTTTGTAAGCCTCGTAAACATGTGGAATCCTTTGGTATGGTGGTTGTCCCTTATCTCTTCTGTATTGATTGGTAGTGGGTGCATCAGTCACCTGAACATCTCTTTTGACAGATGTTTGGTTCAGCTGTTTTGTAACAGCTGTTTGAATTGGCACAAACAGTGGTTGGTTCTTGGTGAATTTGACAGATGAACTTGATGAACTCAAGGATGTTTTTGCAGTGTACTCATTCTTTTTTACATAAAAGGATTTGAGATACACACATTCTTGAGTTTTGTGGTTTGATTTACCACAGATGGTGCAGCTCTCAGCAGGTACAATGACACTAGTTTTGTTGATATCATATGCTTTTAGATGAAAACGGTCTTTTGTTAGATGATTCTTCTTTTCACAGAAATCACAAAACATGTTTTTGATCTTTTCTCTTTTCTTCCTCTTTTCAGACTCCTTAACAAAAGAGTTTTGAACCACTGTTGGGATGTCTTTGAGAGGAATGACCTTGGCTTTAGGGGCTTTGACACCATCAGTGGTTGTGAAATCCATAGGTTTGAAATTTTCAAGAATGTCACAATCATCAGACCATCTGGGTTTAAATTGATATTCCTCAATCTCTTCAAAGGTTGAAGAGTCCAATGTTCTTTCAAGTGTGATTTTGTTGCCATTTTTATCAGTGATTTTGATTTCTTGGCCATTCTTGTTTGTGGGAATGATTTCCACTGAACCAGATTCATTTGCAGCATTGTTTTCAACTTGGTCATGCTTTCTAAAACCTACACCAAATTTTACATTGCTTTTGATTTGTTTTTCAAGCATTACTTCATAGCCTTTGCAAGATTCCACCCATTTTTCACAAGTGATTTGGGTGGACTCTAACTCCTTTTTACAAACTTGATATTTTTCTATAGTTGATGATGATGTTTGATGATGATATTGACGCATGCTCACATAGGAATGAACGAGGCCTTAGTGACTTAATAACAATGAAAGTCAATTTGTTCATGTTTTGTTTCTTGTTTCAAGACAATGTAATAAACTTAATTCAATAAAACAGAACTTTTATCCATGTGTTATGAAACAATGATTCTGTTACGACACTCCCCGACGTTTCCACCGCGGTTTGTTGTTTTAACGCGGTCGGGGTGTGACAGAAAAGTTGGTATCAGAGCTCATGGTTATAGGGAATTAGGTTATTAGTAATGATTTGACCTAGTCTATAACCTTCCTAGGACCTTAACGCGAGTTTACTTGCGTTTAGTCATAAAACAATATCGTTGCCTATCTTTAGGCGACAACCACAACAAGAACACAAAATTCAAATCCGCTTTGAAAACCAATCATCTGTTCTAGGATGATTTATTATAAGGTTTTGAACCTTCAAAGTTTTCAAAATCTCGTCAAAGTTTGGGTCTTATAGTGTGAACACGTGCAATCTGGAAGAGTGGATGCCTGTATCCTGAGTTTTCTGTCTAAGGCTAGAGTGTTCGTATAAATCCACATAATCGGACCAGTCACTTTTACCTGGGAACTCTTGGGGTGAGTGTCCACTTATAGGCTAAAGCATGTCTTCGCAATACATTATGAGGACCTATTTACTTTGATTCAGCTTTTGTGCGTCGTTTGTTTGCTTCGTGATTCGAACAAATGACCATCATCCATGCTTTTTGGTCGGTAAGTGTAACATCCTATTCTTACCCAATGCCATTTCACTTGTTTTCTCTCTTGCTTCCTCTTTTAGAATGCCTCCTCGACGTGACAATCAGATACCTAATGAAGAACTGGCAGCTATCATTACGCAGCAAATGGCTGCTGCACTCCCAAACATCATTGCTCAATGTAACCAAGCCTTCAATAACAACAATAATGCTCCCTGTAACTTCAAGACATTCAACTCTGCCAAGCCATCAAAATTTTCTGGGTCTCAAGGAGCGACGGCACTTCTGCAATGGTTCGAGAGTCTAGAGAGCACCTTCAGACACGTTCAGTGTCCAAACGAGTGAAAGGTTGAATTCGCATCTAGTGTCTTTGAGAAGTGAGCTTTAACATGGTGGAATGGTGTGATGAGAGATAGGGGTGCCGACATGGCACTGGCTCAAACCTGGGAAGAGCTTCGAGCTCTAATAATGAGGGAATTCTGTCCTCGTCATGAGATTAGGGCATTGGAAAAGGGAATTTGACGATCTTAAGCAAGATAGTGGTGAGCATCGAGTTTACATGGACCGTTATGAAGAGTTAAGTCCTTTATGCCCGAACATGGTTACGCCTTTGGATAAGGCAATCGAAAAGTACATTGACGGCCTCCCTGACTCAGTACAAGACATTGTTACTGGCAGCAACTGTCACACCCCGACCACGTAGAACATACAAGACGTGGCGGAAACGTCGGGGAGTGTTGTAACAGAATCATTGTTTCATAACACATGGAAATTGAAATATTATTTTATTGATTTAAGTAGTTACAATGTCTTGACAATCAAAGAAACATAACATAAATAACTAGTCTTGCATCTTTTATTGTCGCTAAGGCCCAAGTCCGCCTAAGTGTATCTTGATAAATCCTATGCATCATATCCTGAAAACACATGTGAAAATAGGTACGTCAGCATAAAAATACCTGTGAGATACATAGGTTTTGTGAAAATGAGATTCATGACTTATGTTTAGGAAAATGTTTAGTCATGAACCTTGTAGTTTGCTTTGTTTTGTAAATCGTTTGAAAAGCAATAAGATCAGATGATATGTATAAGTAAGAGAATAATGTATGGTTAAATGAATAACCAAGTAAAAATGAGTATATATAAGATAAGTTGTTTTGTAAAACAATGTCTTGTGAAAAGTATGTTATTTGTATAAAATGTTATATGTCCAAATTGAAATGATTCAAATAACGCTACGATATGTAATACCATACAATCACTTATATATAGGAAGTACCAGCGGCGTATCCACCATGCTTGTATCATATTGCACACGCCTCGTTACTTAAATCACTTACTCAAACCAAACCAACAATGTAAGATGTCTATGTTTAAGCCAATTGTCAAAAGTCCTTGTATAAATCATATCAAATGTTAATAGTCCAAAAGTAGTCAAGTAATGTGCAACAAATGTTATGTATAGCCAATGTCGAAAATGTTTATTTGTCAAATGTAAATCATGTAATGTGTAACCAAAACGATATGTATGGCTAGTGAAATGCATCAACTAAACCATAGGTGAAAAATGCACAAAACAAAGTATTGAAGTAAAACTTGGTTTAAATCAAAGTTATGTTTTGTGTAGTAAATGCATGCTATACTGATATAGACATTTATGCGGTATTGTGAAAATTCATACATCCAAGCCTTGCGACAGTCGGATAACCATGTAAAAATGGGTTATCAAAAGAATATGTATTCGGATTCGGCCATTCCTTACGTCCAAACAAACCCGAGATTTCAGGAATGGGATTTGTCAAGTCCTATGGTACCACTACCTACTACCGAGCGGCATGATCGGTGTTAATGAATGTATAGTATAGTTTAAACAAACCAAATGTCATACCAAAATGTAAGCATATGATGTATAAGAAATGTACTAAGTATACAAAGCAGAAAAGTCATGTAAATCAATGTGCTAGCATGCTATCAGTTAACATACATAGCAGAAATGTAATGTAGGACCATGTACTAAGTATGCACACAATGGACATACATAGCATAAAATGTAATGAAATCATGTACTATAATGTAATAATGAACGTAGGAAGTATATGATGTGAAAACAGGAAAGCATGAAAGTAACAAGTAGGCACATGTGTTCCACCCCAAAACAGTTTGAAAACAGTAAAAGAGGGGTCTATGTACTCACTTGAGATTACTTAGTAGTCCTTGAGTAACAACCAAACAATGCTAGAGATCGCGGATATCAAACGGCACCTAATATAGGTAACTACATTAATAAACCGGACCTAAATCGGAAGATCGGATAGAATGAGGGTTCGTAAACCAAATGAGTATGGGAACTCGTGTAATATGGTTTAACAACGCCTACATACTAAATGAATCCTAACATAAGTGCTTATGACCCATTACGACCCGTTTAGGTAGCTTATGCTACTTTAACGCGTCGCTCGCGTGAAACGCGTTCGGACCGCCTAACTAGTCCTATGACAAGTAACATATGCCTTAACATGTCTAATATTGTTGTCAAATCAGTTTAGATGTCAAAAGTTATGTTACATATGTTTAAAATGAATTTTGGCATCAAAGGGGTATTTTGGTAATTTACCTAAGGCATATAAACTACCTATCATACAACTACTTAAACGAAGAGACCATAAGGTATAACCTCGTAAGGTTATTCCCTATAAACTATGGTCACCTAAAGTGCTTGGTCGGATCCTAATGATCGACCAAACGGGTCGGGTTCGAAAGTATAAGCGATTGTTTAGATCGCTTACCTTACGACCCTAAATAAGCACTAAACTAAAAGTGCATGTTAAAACATGCTTAACTAAGTTTAGAAAATAGGTTTGGTATCAAAACAAATGGTCTTGATACCCACAAGTAGTTTGGTTACAAAATACGCAAGAATACGTATTCTGACTGAAACTACGGCTCGTCACTGAGCCTAGATAACGTGGTAATCATTAGGTATAGTCACTAGGGACTATAACCATCGTGATCACGCTCACGTTATGAAGTTCAAACGAACTTCGCATCGACCATAAACTGGTCAATGCAGAAAGTCGAACAAAGTTCGACTTTCGGACTCGAAAAGCAATAAAAGAACGAAGGAACACTTACGAAGGGTCCCCGAATGCTAATCTAGATCAAAATAGCTCAGGTATGAAACAAAGGTTTCAACTTAGAGCACAAATGATCAGATTCTAGTGAGAAATGAAGTTGGGGTATGTGGGTATTTATAGTAAATGGACAACCGTTAGGATCATTTCTTGGAAAAGGGGGCACGATCTAAGCCGTACACTTGTTGGAAAGTTGTGGTAACTCATTTGCCATCCACCATAAGAGTTTGACACTTGGCACTTGACCTTTGGAGAGTGATAAGGGCTGTTAAAAGCTGAAAAAAAACGTTTTGCTGCATCTGGCCCCTGTTTACGGACCTAGTTTGGCAAATTTACAGTTTCAGTCCCTGCAACCTCAAAACTTGGTTTTCGATGCGTTTTTTTGACACGTTTAAGCCCCGTTAACCCCATTTCAAAGCTCTAAAATGAAGTTAAAGTATAGGAAACTTAAAATGTGTTCAAAAATATCTCGGGTGTCGGTTCGTTTAGCCGTACGGTTACGTTGTTCGGTTAATTACGACGGAATGCGCATAAGCGCGAAAAATGATCCAAATGGCGTGACGAATGGATTTTTCTTATGCCAAACACTAAAATAAAATATTTTAGTGCTTAAATAAATTTTTGGATGTCCGGATGTATTCAGAACGTAAGTTATGCGCGAAAATGCAAACTTGTGCACTTTTTGACGTTTTTTGTCCCCGAATGACCCCAAAAGTTTATTTTAGCATATCGAACCCCTCAAAGCCTATTTCTAAGCTATGTAAAGGATATTTATGGTATGTTTAACTTATGGTCATGTTCCGGAATGTCTGTTACAGTTCAAATTGGCATACTTTCGCAGTTTGTCAAGTTTAGTCCCTGTAAGCGAATTAACTTGTTTTTGCCATACCAAAGCCTTCAAAACTTATTTCTAAGTTATGTAAAGGTTATTTAAGGTATTTTAAGCCTATGTCACTATTCCAGAGTGTTTGTTGCATTAAACTGGTTATATTTATGCATTGGTGCGCGTATAACCTTCCAGAAAGCGATTTAGAGTTTGGAATTGAACAAAAATTGATATGTGCAAATGATACACATATTTTTACAAATCCCAAGTATGAAATATAATATTTCATTGGTTCGGTATTTGTTTGATGGCCGTGGAGGCACAGGTGTTACAGTCTCCCCTACTTTAGGAAATTTCGTCCCGAAATTTATTTAGAGGAAACTTGTGAGAGTTTAAAACATGAAGTTGAAAAGATCGAACAATATTGGTTAGGGTTCTGAACTTCTAGTAACCTTAATAACATTATGCTTGCAATGTAAGAGGGACACTTATATACAAGTATATGAAGCGTCATTGGTGCGTCCACCGTACCTCCATTACACCGTTCTCATTTTGTTATTGTTGTCGCTATCGGTTCTTACACATAATAAATCTTACTGGGTTTCTGTGCACTAAATTTCATAATTATGTACGCGTCCATAATTAGACAATTCCTTGCACAGTTCACACAGTCTATTTTATAATGTGTAGGGTAAAACCAAATGAACAATCCTGTGATGAGTGTGACTAGACCGCCATAGAGTCCTTTTAATTAAATCAATAAATGATCTAAATAGACTATCAAGGAGTCTGTTCAGCTACATCACTAGATGTCGTCCTTTAACCAAATTGTGAATCAATCTTTTTAACTAGACCACTAAAGGGTCTCTTATGAATCAAGGAGTGGTACTATATAATCCAAGGGTCTTAACTATTACATAGAAGCCCATTAAGGATTTAAGGTAGTACCTTTTTGAATATCCTACTACGAATCCCTCATATGAAGATATGAAAGATTCTACGAGGATTTGGATAACGAATATCCAGAGTATCCAAACACAAAAATGCATAAAAGAAAACATAAGATGAATAAACACATAGTCATATAACCACAAAGATTGTTTATTTGTTAATTTGTTTTGTTGACAGAGCACATGTATTTAAAGTACAATAGGAATCCATCTCGTGGATTTCATTTGGCACTTTAAACATTTACAAGAATCTATCTATAAAGATAGAAAGATTTTTAAAAGAGAAATTCGATTTCGATTATAAGGAACCGAAATGTCCGAATTCAGGTACATAAGGAATCCAATTAAGGACCCTGATTTGAATGATGATCATCCACAAGGGTCTAAATGTGAAGATAAAAAGATCCCATATGGATTTTAGAAGTTGAAGATGTTTTGAAACCTTGCACTGGACGTGTTATGTCAAAACATGAAGTAAAAATGCTTACGAAGTTGAGATGCTAGATATGCCAAGGCAACATATGAAGCAGAATTTGAAGGTTAAGTAAATGTATGAGGAAAATATATTTGGAAAACTATGCATGGGGTTCTAAAAATGTTTTTGAAACCTTATATATAATACTTTTGAAATCATAAAGTAGGTTTTTAGATAAGTATATTTATAAAAATGTTTTAAAATCATGCGAAATGAATTTTTGAAATTATGTATAAGGTTTTTGGAAAACATGAATGATGCTTTTGAAATCATGCACTTGATAAGAAAATATACTGTGTTAATATTGTTTTCAGACTATATGAAATACTCTGAAATTATGAAAATTGTTTTTTTTTTTAAACCTAACCAATGTTTTTGAAATAACATAGACAATGCATTTGAAAAAAATTGTTTTCAAACTATATGAAATGTTTTGAGATCATGAAGATTGTTTTTGAAATACTTGTACTGTGTATGTTGAGAAAATCAAAACGTAATGGGTATGAGATTTGAAACTACCCTTAGTTATCTAACCAAGGATTTAATGGCACAGATGTGTAAAAAGCACGATTACTCATAATTTCACTTTATTTCATGTACTTCGTTTCTTAGAATGAAACGAGTACTTAAATTTTTTGGGGGAATCATGAGTGATCATTTGAGAGGGAGAATCACAAGAGTAGTTTGTAAGGAACATAGTTCCTTGATGTAGGTATCATAGGAAAAGTCATACACACATGTAACTACACTCGTATATCAGAACTGTGAACAACAATTTATTTATAATCAAACAGATTGTTTCACATTACAAGAAATAGAATAAACAAAAGCATAAGACAACAACATCTTCTAATCAGCCAACTGCTCATCCGTGGGTTGGATTTGCATTAGCAAGCTTTGGGCATTTGTTCCTGAAATGGCTCGTATCGCCACAGTTGTAGCACGATCCAGGCGGAAAGCGAGCTCGAGTAGGGTTGACTTAGGGTTGATTTGGACCACTTTGGTTTGGGGTAAATCGACAAGCATTTGCCAGGTGACCGAGTCGCCCACATGATGCACACAGACGACACTGTAGGTGAGCTAAGTGGTGTGCATTACATTTGTCTCATATTGGGGCTGTTCCCTTGTATTGCTTCTTAGCAGGTGGTGTTGCCACCCGGATGGGTCCTGTTTGATTTGATACTGCTGTAGTTGGGCATACCCTTGCCGTATGACCTATAAGTCCACAAATTTGGCATTTGCGGCACTTCACACTAGTCTGATGATGAAGGCTACATTGGTTGCACAAGGGTGCAGTTCCGTTGTATTGCTTCCTAGCAAGGGGTTGAGCTGGTTGGTTGGGGATGGCTTGACCATTGTGAGCGACCATGGCGAAGTTCTGAGAAGCCTTTCGCTTCTTTGACTTCTTAGGGGATCGTTCATCCATGGTCTTTGATTCCTTGATTGCTTTCTTGGCTGGTGGTGCTGTCATTTGGCTAAGTCTTGCCTGTTTTGGTGCCACCGCTGCGGGTTTCCATGAAGCCTTACGTTTCTTTGGTTTAGGTGAAGGCTTGGCTTCTGCTTCCTTTCGTGGCTCTTGAGTGGCGTCATTGTTGAGACGAGACATAGCAATTCCCAATTCCACAGTCTTCAGAATCACTTCGCCTATTTGTTGGGCAAGTTTGGCTGTTTGCTCGGACATTTGGCCGTTGCTGAGAGGAAGAGACATTCTTGAAGGAAATGAAAGACATAGGAAGAAACAAGTGAAAGGTTATTGGATAATCAATACATAATGGTAACGAATGAAAATTGTGAGCATTTGTTTGTTACCTAAGGCAGTCAAATGAGATGGTGACAAATCAAAGTAAATGGGTCAAAAATAATGTTTCGCGAAGATATGCTCGCCTATAAGTGAACACTCATCCCAAGAATTCCCAGGTAAGCACAACTGGTCTCGTGTCTGATGAGATGTATACGAAGTGCTTGCCTAGACAGAAAACCCAGAATACAGGCATTCACCCTTCCAGTTTGCACGTGTTCACATTATTTAAAACCCAAAACCTTGACGAGGTTTTGAAAACTCAAAGGGGTTCAAAACCATATAATAGAGAGTTCAAAACCTTACAATAGAGGGTTCAAAACCTAGTAATCAATCATCCTAGAACAGATGATTAGTTTTCAAAGCGGTTTTGAATTTTATGTTCTTGTTGTGGTTGTCGCCTAAGGATAGGCGACAGTATTGTTTTATGACTAAACGCAAGTAAACTCGCGTTAGGGTCCTAGGAAGGTTATAGACTAGGTCAAAGTATTACTAATAACCTAATTCCCTATAACCATGAGCTCTGATACCAACTTTTCTGTCACACCCCGACCACGTAGAACATACAAGACGTGGCGGAAACGTCGGGGAGTGTTGTAACAGAATCATTGTTTCATAACACATGGAAATTGAAATATTGTTTTATTGATTTAAGTAGTTACAATGTCTTGACAATCAAAGACAAATAACATAAATAACTAGTCTTGCATCTTTTATTGTCGCTAAGGCCCAAGTCCGCCTAAGTGTATCTTGATAAATCCTATGCATCATATCCTGAAAACACATGTGAAAATAGGTACGTCAGCATAAAAATGCCTATGAGATACATAGGTTTTTTGAAAATGAGATTCATGACTTATGTTTAGGAAAATGTTTAGTCATGAACCTTGTAGTTTGCTTTGTTTTGTAAATCGTTTGAAAAGCAATAAGATCAGATGATATGTATAAGTAAGAGAATAATGTATGGTTAAATGAATAACCAAGTAAAAATGAGTATATATAAGATAAGTTGTTTTGTAAAACAATGTCTTGTGAAAAGTATGTTATTTGTATAAAATGTTATATGTCCAAATTGAAATGATTCAAATAACGCTACGATATGTAATACCATACATTCACTTATATATAGGAAGTACCAGCGGCGTATCCACCATGCTTGTATCATATTGCACACGCCTCGTTACTTAAATCACTTACTCAAACCAAACCAACAATGTAAGATGTCTATGTTTAAGCCAATTGTCAAAAGTCCTTGTATAAATCATATCAAATGTTAATAGTCCAAAAGTAGTCAAGTAATGTGCAACAAATGTTATGTATAGCCAATGTCGAAAATGTTTATTTGTCAAATGTAAATCATGTAATGTGTAACCAAAACGATATGTATGGCTAGTGAAATGCATCAACTAAACCATAGGTGAAAAATGCACAAAACAAAGTATTGAAGTAAAACTTGGTTTAAATCAAAGTTATGTTTTGTGTAGTAAATGCATGCTATACTGATATAGACATTTATGCGGTATTGTGAAAATTCATACATCCAAGCCTTGCGACAGTCGGATAACCATGTAAAAATGGGTTATCAAAAGAATATGTATTCGGATTCGGCCATTCCTTACGTCCAAACAAACCCGAGATTTCAGGAATGAGATTTGTCAAGTCCTATGGTACCACTACCTACTACCGAGCGGCATGATCGGTGTTAATGAATGTATAGTATAGTTTAAACAAACCAAATGTCATACCAAAATGTAAGCATATGATGTATAAGAAATGTACTAAGTATACAAAGCAGAAAAGTCATGTAAATCAATGTGCTAGCATGCTATCAGTTAACATACATAGCAGAAATGTAATGTAGAACCATGTACTAAGTATGCACACAATGGACATACATAGCATAAAATGTAATGAAATCATGTACTATAATGTACTAATGAACGTAGGAAGTATATGATGTGAAAACAGGAAAGCATGAAAGTAACAAGTAGGCACATGTGTTCCACCCCAAAACAGTTTGAAAACAGTAAAAGAGGGGTCTATGTACTCACTTGAGATTGCTTAGTAGTCCTTGAGTAACAACCAAACAATGCTAGAGATCGCGGATATCAAACGGCACCTAATATAGGTAACTACATTAATAAACCGGACCTAAATCGGAAGATCGGATAGAATGAGGGTTCGTAAACCAAATGAGTATGGGAACTCGTGTAATATGGTTTAACAACGCCTACATACTAAATGAATCCTAACATAAGTGCTTATGACCCATTACGACCCGTTTAGGTAGCTTATGCTACTTTAACGTGTCGCTCGCGTGAAACGCGTTCGGACCGCCTAACTAGTCCTATGACAAGTAACATATGCCTTAACATGTCTAATATTGTTGTCAAATCAGTTTAGATGTCAAAAGTTATGTTACATATGTTTAAAATGAATTTTGGCATCAAAGGGGTATTTTGGTAATTTACCTAAGGCATATAAACTACCTATCATACAACTACTTAAACGAAGAGACCATAAGGTATAACCTCGTAAGGTTATTCCCTATAAACTATGGTCACCTAAAGTGCTTGGTCGGATCCTAATGATCGACCAAACGGGTCGGGTTCGAAAGTATAAGCGATTGTTTAGATCGCTTACCTTACGACCCTAAATAAGCACTAAACTAAAAGTGCATGTTAAAACATGCTTAACTAAGTTTAGAAAATAGGTTTGGTATCAAAACAAATGGTCTTGATACCCACAAGTAGTTTGGTTACAAAATACGCAAGAATACGTATTCTGACCGAAACTACGGCTCGTCACTGAGCCTAGATAACGTGGTAATCATTAGGTATAGTCACTAGGGACTATAACCATCGTGATCACGCTCACGTTATGAAGTTCAAACGAACTTCGCATCGACCATAAACTGGTCAATGCAGAAAGTCGAACAAAGTTTGACTTTCGGACTCGAAAAGCAATAAAAGAACGAAGGAACACTTACGAAGGGTCCCCGAATGCTAATCTAGATCAAAATAGCTCAGGTATGAAACAAAGGTTTCAACTTAGAGCACAAATGATCAGATTCTAGTGAGAAATGAAGTTGGGGTATGTGGGTATTTATAGTAAATGGACAACCGTTAGGATCATTTCTTGGAAAAGGGGGCACGATCTAAGCCGTACACTTGTTGGAAAGTTGTGGTAACTCATTTGCCATCCACCATAAGAGTTTGACACTTGGCACTTGGCCTTTGGAGAGTGTTAAGGGCTGTTAAAAGCTGAAAAAAAACGTTTTGCTGCATCTGGCCCCTGTTTACGGACCTAGTTTGGCAGATTCACAGTTTCAGTCCCTGCAACCTTAAAACTTGGTTTTCGATGCGTTTTTTTGACACGTTTAAGCCCCGTTAACCCCATTTCAAAGCTCTAAAATGAAGTTAAAGTATAGGAAACTTAAAATGTGTTCAAAAATATCTCAGGTGTCGGTTCGTTTAGCCGTACGGTTACGTTGTTCGGTTAATTACGACGGAATGCGCATAAGTGCGAAAAATGATCCAAATGGCGTGACGAATGGATTTTTCTTATGCCAAACACTAAAATAAAATATTTTAGTGCTTAAATAAATTTTTGGATGTCCGGATGTATTCAGAACGTAAGTTATGCGCGAAAATGCAAACTTGTGCACTTTTTGACGCTTTTTGTCCCTGAATGACCCCAAAATTTTATTTTAGCATATCGAACCCCTCAAAGCCTATTTCTAAGCTATGTAAAGGATATTTATGGTATGTTTAACTTATGGTCATGTTCCGGAATGTCTGTTACAGTTCAAATTGGCATACTTTCGCAGTTTGTCAAGTTTAGTCCCTGTAAGCGAATTAACTTGTTTTTGCCATACCAAAGCCTTCAAAACTTATTTCTAAGTTATGTAAAGGTTATTTAAGGTATGTTAAGCCTATGTCACTATTCCGGAGTGTTTGTTGCATTAAACTGGTTATATTTATGCATTGGTGCGCGTATAACCTTCCAGAAAGCGATTTAGAGTTTGGAATTGAACAAAACTTGATATGTGCAAATGATACACATATTTTTACAAATCCCAAGTATGAAATATAATATTTCATTGGTTCGGTATTTGTTTGATGGCCGTGGAGGCACAGGTGTTACAGCAACCCCACTGCAGTTGGACAGGCCATTGAGCTATCCGCTACCTTGACTGAATCTCAGATCAAGAAAGGTAAAATTTTCTGAAATGGTGATAAGAAACCAACCGATGAATCGAAACCAAAGGATGAGCAGACTGTATCCTCCAAGAAGTCGAAGAAGCGAAAGGCTTCTCAGAACTTCACCGTGGTTGCTCACAATGATCAAGTTGTCCCCAACCAACCAGCTCAACCCCCTGCTAGGAAGCCATACAACGGAACTGCACCCTTGTGCAACCAATGTAACCTTCATCATCATGCCAGTGTGAAGTGCCGCAAATGCCTAATTTGTGGACTTATAGGTCATACAGCAAGGGTTTGCCCAACCGCAGCTGCACCAAATCAAGCTGACAACAATCCTGCTCAAGCTCGTTTTCCACCAGGTTCTTGCTACAACTGTGGTGAGATGGGTCATTTCCGAAGAAATTTCCCAAAGCTTGCTAATGCGAATCCGGCACAGGGATGAGCATTTGACCGACTAGAAGACGACGTTGTTTAGAAACAATCAAGCCTTATGTATTATTTTCTTTTGTTGTCAAGGTCTATGAAATAGTTGTTGTTGTTGTTTATAAATAAATCTTTTATTTACATCGCAATGTACAAGTGTGGTTACTGTATATCCCCTACGATACCGACAATCAAGGAACCGCATTCCTTGTAAAATAACCTTGCTCGTATGTTGCCTTAACATACGTAGCACTCGAGTTTCAAGATCACCCTGCATTGTATGCTAGCCTTGCATGCTTGGCATAATGACTTCAAGAATCTGTTTGCTTCATGTGTTATCTTGGCATATCTAGCACCTTAATCTCATAAACACTGTACTTCGTATGTGGTCTTAGCATACCTAGTATCAAAGTTCCTAAACTTTTCGCGCTATACGAATTTCAAATCCTTAAAGGTTCTTCTTCATAATTAGATCCTCGTGGATGTTCAATGCGCAGAATCAAAGTCCTTAATTGGATTCCTTGTGTACCTTAATTCGAATGTTACGATTCCTTGTAATCGAAATCGAAAATTTTCTTTTATAAGATCATCCTATCTTTTCAGATAGATTCTTGAGGATGTTGAAGTCCATCGACTGGGTTCCTGGTATACCATGAATACCCATGTTTAAATCGACAACAAGTTAATAACAAATTGATAACAAACTGATAACAAATTAATAACCAAGAAAACAATTATGTGCTTATGTGTTTATGTGTTGACCTAATCAAAGTTATCTCGAGCTTGTTCAAATTCTATCCCCTTCACATTATAAAACAAACTGTGATTACTATGCAAGGAATTACGTAATTATGGATGCATACATAATTATGGAATTTAGTGCACAGAAACCACAGCAAGTTTTGTCGTGTATCCAGAGTTAACTCTATTCATTTCCATTTCTGATGAAGCACCCGTTGAGGAAAAATGAACTAGCTATTCATTTTTCACTTCTGAAAGAATATCCATTGAGGGAAATGAATATCCTTTTGATTATCCCTTCATTTCCATTTCTGAAGAATACCCATTGAGGAAAAAGACTCAATCCGTTCATTTTCGTTTCTGAAGAATATCCGTTGAGGGAAACCTTTTGATTATTCCTTCATTTCCATTTCTAAAGAATACCTGTTGAGGAAAATGACTCAATCTGTTCATTTTCATTTCTGGAGAATATCCGTTGAGGGAAATGAATATCCTTTTGATTATTCCTTCATTTCCTTTTCTGAAGAATACCCGTTGAGGAAAATGACTCAATCCGTTCATTTTCGTTTATGAAGAATATCCGTTGAGGGAAATGAATATCCTTTTGATTATTCCTTCAATTCCATTTCTGACGAAGAACCCGTTGAGGAAAATGAATCGTCCATTCATTTTCGCTTCTAAAGAATATCCGTTGAGGGAAATGAATATCCTTTCGACACCTGACAAAGAACCCATTGGAGAAAGTGAATCGTCCATTCATTTTCACTTCGAAGTATATCCACTGGGGAATGATAGGATTATGCCTTGCATAAAAATCTTTGATGGGTTACTCTACGCAAATAGATGACACCCTAGATTCCATGCAAGACAATTATTTAACACAGCGTCACAGACATACTCCTACGAATAAATTTCGGGACAAAATTTCCTAAAGTAGGGGAGACTGTGACAATTGTGCCTCTGCGACCATCGAACAAATACCAAATCAATGAAATATTGTGTTTCATACTTGGGATTTGTATAAATATGTGTATTATTTGCACATATTAATTCGTGTTTGATTTCGAGCTTTAAATCGCTTTCTAGAAGGTTATACGCGAACTGATGCGTAAACGTAATTAGTTTAATGCAGCAAACACTCCAGAACAGTGACATAGGCTTAACATACCTTAAATAACCTTTACATAACTTAGAAATAGGCTTCGAGGTGTTTGGTGCGCAAAAATAAACTTTTGGGTCAAACGGGGATTAAAAGCGTCAAAAAGTGCATAAGTTTGCATTTTCGTTGTTGGTGCATAAATGTCTGTTAACTTCGTCTTTATAGAGTCTTGTATCTAGATAGGATAGACCAGTGCTCAGAAGGTTAGAATTTAAGGTTTGTGTGTGATTGTGTAATTTCGCACGAAATAGCACTAAGCTATTTCGTACGAAATTAGGTCATTGCTATTTCGCACAAAATATCATGTGCCGATTTCGTGCGAAATTACCACACCTATATATAGCTGAGTGGTCTAGTAATTTGTAACTTTTCCGATTCAGAGCCGAGGTGCTGCCAGTTTGTCAAACGATCTGTAAAAGCTTTGAAATCATTAATAAGAAGATAATTAAGAGGAATCAAGCTGTTTCAAGTCTATTTCTCTGATTCCGCCTTTGAAATAGTTCAAAAACTCTTCGGATTGACTCGTTAGGGTCACATGACGATCCAACAAGTGGTATCAGAGCTCAGGAAGAAGAGTTTATACCAATTCAGCTTGTTTTCATCACTTCTACTCCTTCTTTTCAAAATTAAACGAGTTTTTACGGTTAAAATGGCTTAATTTTCACACATTACACGCGAAACATAGTTTTATTGAATCCTTGAAAGAATTGGATCAAAATTCGAACAAAATCTGGATCAATTTGACAAAATGGTGGCCGACATGCTGATGTCATCCTGATTTCGCATGAAATAGCTTCTTAATTTCGCACGAAATTACAGTTTGGGTTTAATTTCATTTGAAATTGCTGATTAATTTCGTACAAAATTAGATTTCGCTTGAGATTTTTCATACGAAATTACTATTTCGCACCAAAGAGACTATTTTCGTTTGAATCCAAGCTAATTTCGCACGAAATCATATTTTGTTTGGTCAGTTCGAACGAAATCACTATTTTGTTTGAAAACTCTATTTTCGTTTAAGTTGGTATTTCGTGTGAAAAGCTTATTTCGCGTGAAATCTATTTTCGTTTGAAGTCATTTCGTGTGAAGTGATTTCGTTTGAAATTGTTGTTAAAATCAAAAACTTTTCTAAGTGTTTGTTGATTGTCTCAGATACGTGAAGATGGATGAGTTTATGAATCCGTTCAGTGACATGTTTGCTTTCACGGGAAACACCGGAGATGATACATCAAACAACGCAAATGAAAATGCTCCGAGTGCGAAGAAAACTCTGTCTGATGCTTTGAGTGTGGAGAGTGCATATGGCAAATACAACAAACCTCCCAAACTAATGGCGATTGAAGAATACAATAGATGGGCTAAAAGGTTTGAAGAGTGGCTAAAACCGTTTGCATATCCAAGTTGGAAGAGCTTGAAGAATGGTTTCAATATGGGAAGATTGGATTATGAAAATATAACAGAGACTGAAGATGTAGATAGTTTTGTTACTGAACAAAAGTGCATTGCATTGCTTCATCAGTCTGTGAGAGATGACATAATATCATTGATTGAGTACACAAATGCGAAAGATCTATGGGAGAAACTAAAAGTAAAATGTATGGGTAGTGCAGAGATAGTTAAAAACAAAAAGAAGTTGTTAAGAAAAGAATTCGATTTGTTTGGATGTTTGAAAAACGAGTCAGTGTCAAAGATGATTGAAAGATTTTGACATTTGAAGCTGGAACTTGCAAGACATGGAATCATTTATACTCAAGAAGAGTTGGTTGACAAACTGTTTGACTCGCTGCCGGATGATAAAGATTGGCAATACTTAGCTTTGATGCTGAAGAATACAGTCAAGTCGGAGGATCTGACGGTTGATCTGTTAATTGAAAGACTGGAGAGTCATGAGCTGGAGATCAAGAAATCAAACAAAGTCAATCATTCCTCATATCAGCAGAATGTTGAGCTGTATTATCGAGGAAGTATGATCCCGAAGAATGTGTCTCCTAAGACAGCTTTCTCAGCAGAAAATTCAAACACGGTGAATCAAGAAACTCCAAGCAGTGGCTATCATGGAGGTTTAACTTCAACTGCTCAAAGTCAATCAGTTCCGAAGAATCTGTTCCAATGTAACATTGCTGTAGATCTTAAGAATGCACAGAATTTCAGTGAAGAATCCACCAAGCAGCAAATGGTGTTTTTAGCATCTGTTTTAGAATCTTATGAAAGTCTTGTTGCAGGTAAAATCGGAACCACTAACCTCACCAAGGAAGATTATGATCAGATCGACCAAGAGGAAATGGAGTTGATTGATATCAGGTGGTGTATGGCTAGTGCGGTCAGACGAGCACAAATGTTCATGGAGATTACAGGCAGACATTCTATCGGTGGACCTTCCACAAAACTTGGTTTTGATAAATCAAAAGTTACGTGCTTCAGATGTAAACAAAAAGGAGATTTTAAACGTGAATGTCGTAACGCACCAGCTGATGATACTGGAAATCCATTCAGAGAAGATTATTACAAAAGAGCAATTTATCATCAGAACAAATCTGAACCTCCTAGAATGAAGCAGCTTGAAGATACCCCTAAAGAAAAATCAAGAGCTCTTGCTGTTATTCATGATGACGAAGGTTTCGATTGGAGTGAACTGCTACCATAAGAGGATGCAGTGGGCTATGCGTTTGTGACAAAAATTGTTCCTTTCAAAGATAGCAGAACAGAAGAAGTGAAATACATCAATAGAAAAATGAAAGCCCAAAACAGAATTAGTAGAATCTATCGTACATACAAAGAAGCTAAAAAGGCGAATAGATGGGATGTTGATAGAGAATGTTACCTAGATCCCAAGGGAAACATTGCTGTTGATCCAGATACTGTTGATGTTGAAACTCTCACCAAACAAATTGCTGAAGAAGAAGAAGCCAGACAGAGAGAGTGGTGGGGAGGAGGAGAAGCTGAAGAAAAAGAGAAGGAGCTGCAGACAAAGAAAGTTGATGACGGGATTATTGACATGTCACAAGAATTCACAGCTAAAAATTTGAAGAAGATGGCTGACAAAGTGTTTGCTGCGAAAGAGCTAGAGGTAGTTTCTGGTTCTGGAACTGAGTCTAAAAGCAAGGTCAGTCAGAATGATGCAATCAATGAGTCAAGTAAGAAAACTAAAACTGAGAGTGACTGCAAAAATTGCATGAAAGACTGCAAGGTTTGTTGTACAGTTGCTTACCTCAACGTTAAAAAGGTTGAAGAACCGACAGGAAGATTCAGAGACGTTGAAGATCAGATCTTAAACCGTGACAAAATGTTAAAAGCTTCTAATGATAGATTAAAAGATTTAACTGTGAACATTTAAAATGATAAAATTGACGTAGAAAGAATTAGGAAAGAAAATGAAAATTTGATTCATGAAAATAGTCAACTTTCAGAAAATTATGAGAAGTTAAAACGAACGGTAAAAGATTCTGATGAAAGAAATGGTAAGACAAACAAAGAAAATGTTCAATTGTCAGGTGTTCTTAGGGTAAAAGAAGAGTTAATCAATCAACAACTGGATGAAATTGCTAAGTTGAAGCTTCAGTTTCAAGAAGCCAAAATTGAAAATGAACGCATTCAGTTGAAACTGAACAGTTACAACTCCGCAAGTTTTGTTCTTCAACATATCGTTCCTAAACCAATTGGGAAGAACAAAGCCGGCGAAGATGTTTATTTTGATGGAACCGGGGTTGGGTTTCATCAGGTTCCACCGCTAGTGTTAAATAATTTTTCAAAGAAAAAGTCCGGGTTGGTTAATGATGAAGAAGAAAATGAAGTTAAGCTTCCAGACACGATTGATGTCACATTTACCAAATCATCTGATGAAGATAGTGTCCAATCTGAAGTTGTAAAAAGCATGGTTGAAAATGTTTTAAAGTCTGAAAGTGACACTACTGAGGATGATGAATGCTTTTTGGACAAATATATTCCAAAATCAAAATCCAAAAACAACTTAAGTGAAGAACCTAATCTTGTGATGTACAAGATGGCGGGATCTGATAAGTTGTATTCGGATCGTGATTTTCCTTTGGAGAACGTGAATGTGGATAAATTGAAAAATGTTTTTAAACTGATTGAGATTGATGTGTCTGAGATCGAAGGTTTGAAATGTACAAAGAGGCATTTGAATTTTGAAAAAGATAAGTCTTATTATAAGAAACCTGTTATACCGCCGCGTTTTTCTAACAACTATCAAAAAAATGGTTGGGTGGTTATAAGGGTGGTAAGAATTATCAAAGAAGGAATTTTCAAAACAAGAAGTTTGTTTAGAAAAAGGTGTTTGTAAAAAGCTCGAGTTCTCATTCCGAGCAGGAATCTGATTTTTTTTCAAAATAAAATGAAGAGTTCTTTGAAGAAAAGGCCTCACAGCCTCAGACTGAAGGCACAAGTCGGGTAGTTGATACTCGTACATGCTTTAAGTGCAACAAAGTTGGACATATTGCACGAAAGTGCACCAACTTTAAGCCTAAGTCTGAAGTTGTTGAGAGTCAGAAAAAGAAAGTTGATGCAAAAGGCAAAGCACCAATGGTTGTTGAGAAGAAAGTTTTGAAAAATGATAACACCAAGATCAAAACTGAACCCGTAAAGAATGTGGTAACCAAAACTGACAAATTTTACAAACGGGTTGCTTCGCCTCAACAAGCATGGAAACCAAAATCAGTTGAAAAGAATTCAAGTTCTCCAAAACCAAAGGTTTCTGAAAAAGAAAAACAATCGTCTTCTACCACTCCGGTAAAGATGAATGTTCCTGTGGATTACTATGAGAAACTTGAACCACAAGAGGCTACTACTTCTGAAAAGAAGTATGTACCAAAGAAAGACTAATCATCTGGTCAACCTCCTAAAAATGATTTCTTTTTATACAAAGAGGTTGAGATTGGATCTGAGGAAAGCTTAAAGATGAATGACAAGAATTTTCCGCCACTTTACACTGCTAAAAATCATATCAAAGTCATGTTTTCTGAGTCAAAAGAGGCTTGGGTGGAATCAAAATATAACTAAAGTGTTTGTGATATGTGCAGGAGCTTCCAAGATCCGTTTTACGTTGGATTATGGATAGTGGAGCTTCTCGGCACATGACGGGGAAGAAGACCCTACTGTACGATGTTCGATGGTTTAATGGAGGATATGTGGGATTTGCAGGCAATCAAGGTGGTCGAATAATCGGTGAAAGAACTTTATCAAATGGAATTGTTACGTTTGAAAGAGTAAACTACATCGCCGAGCTTGAAAACAATCTTCTGAGCATATCTCAGATTTGTGATCGTATGTATACAACGCACTTTACAAACAAAGAATGTTTGATCTTGAAACCAGGATTTGTTGTTCCCGAAAAGTGGGTTATCATGAGAGCACCCAGAGTCAATGATCTGTACGTGTTGGCCATGAGTGTAGGAACTACTACCACGGGTCAGGCTCACTGTTTTATGTCAAGAGCAACGGAAAAAGAATCACAGTTATGGCATCGAAAGATGGGCCACATTCACTTGAGAAAAATGAATCACCTGGTGCATAACGACTTAGTTATTGGTGTTCATGTAAAAGGTTTTCATCTTGAGGGGGAGTGCATTAGCTGTGTCAAAGGCAAGCAAAAGAAGAAATCTCACCCTGGAAAGAAGGTTAACTCAGTTTTGAGACCGTTAGAGAGACTCCATATGGATCTTTTTGGTCCAGTGAACGTCAAAAGTATAACTGGGGTTCTCTACTGTCTGGTAGTAACAGATGACTATTCGAGATTTTCATGGGTATCATTTCTGAAGTCAAAAGATGAGACATTTGAAAGTTTGATGACGTTGTTCAGAAAAATTGAAAACTTGTACCAAACTCGAATCAGAAGAATCAGGAGTGACAACGGTACAGAGTTCAAGAACAACAAGATGAAAGAATATTGTGATGAGAGAGGTATACTGCAAGAATTTAGTGTTCCTTACACTCCACAGCAAAATGGAGTAGCTGAAAGAAAGAACATGATGCTAATTGAAACGGCCAGGACGATGCTTGCTGATTCCAAATTACCTGTTAACTTTTGGCCAGAAGCAGTATCAGCCGCTTGCTATACACTCAACCGGGTTCTTACAGTGAAGAAATTCAACAAGACGTGTTTTGAGTTGATCAATAACCGCAAACCGAACCTGAAGTATCTGGAACCGTTTGGGTCTCCTTGTACAGTTCTAGAACCTTTTGGTAAATTTGGTGCAAAAAGCATTGAAGGAATATTCCTGGGTTATGCAAGTCCATTGAAACGAGTCTTTGTTCCAAGCTTAAAGCGGATTATCGAAGCACATAATGTTGAGTGTCAAAGTTATACTATGCCACCGCAGAATCCAGGCGACTCATGGCGTTTTAATTACGATACATTGTGGGATTCGTTTGACATTGAAGAAGAACTAGATTTCTTTGACGAGTTGGATATTCTAAGAGAGTATGAAGAATCACAAGAAAGATTCCCAGCTGAGTATTCTAGACGTCAACGGCAAACTTCAAATGACGATGAAGCTGGTCCTAGTAATGCTGGAGAACATGATGATATTCAACATGCTCCTGATAATCAGACGGCAGTCAATGATATTCAAGAATCTGATGACAGACATATTTTCGATCGTGGTGATTCAGATTCTGAGGGGGAGCAGATCCAGATATCAAGTCAAACAATTCCAGTCAGTGAACAAGGTGCAAATCAGAATGTTACAAATTTGGAAGGCGAGGTAGATGTTCCAGGCGAGGTGATGCCAAGAACTCTTTCGTACCATCCAGAAGAGCTGATTATTGGAGAATTACAATCAGGCGTTCGCACAAGACGTCAAATTGACCAAGGCCTTACTTGTTTTTATTCTACAGTTGCTCCGTTACAAACTGATTTTTCACTTAGTTGTTTTATTTCGCAGATTGAACCACGAACATACAAAAAAGCACTAACTGAAGATTCTTGGGTCAATGCTATGCAATAGGAGCTAAGTCGGTTTGAGAAGTTGGGAGTGTGGAAATTGGTAGATTTGCCTGATGGTCAAAGGAAGATAAACACCAAGTGGGTGTTCAAGTGCAAGAGAGACGATCGAGGGGTTATTATTCGTAACAAATCTTGACTCGTAGTCCAGGGTTTCAGTCAGCAGGAGGGGATAGATTTCACTGAAGTATATGCTCCGGTTGCTAGACTTGAAGCAATCAGAATCTTCCTAGCATTTGCATCTTGGAAAAATTTTAAAGTTTATCAGCTAGATGTTAAATCGGCGTTTCTCTACGGGAAGGTAAAAGAGCAGGTATATGTCGGACAGCCACCGGGCTTCACCGATCCAATCCACAAAGACAAGGTTTATTTACTAGATAAAGCGCTGTATGGTTTACACCAGGCCCCGAGAACCTGGTACGAGACATTGTCTCAACACCTGCTTGCCAACAGCTTCATCCGTGGAAAAGTGGATGCCACTCTCTTCACCAAAGAAGTCGACGGACATCTTCTGATAGTTCAAATATACGTGGACGACATCATATTTGGGTCAACAAATGAAAATCTGTGCAAAGATTTTGAAAGAGTTATGGAGCAAAAATTTGAAATGTCATCGATGGGTGAGATGAAATTCTTCTTGGGACTTCAGGTTGATCAACTGCCTAAGGGAATTTTCATACATCAGACGAAGTATGTTCATGATATCTTAGAGAAATTTGGGATGTCAGGTTCTACTCCAGCTTCCACCCCATTAGCAACGAACCATGGGATAAATCCTGATCTCAACGGAGAGAAGGTAGATGAAACGTTATATCGTTCCATGATCGGATCGTTGATGTACTTGACAGCTTCTAGACCCGATATCATGTATCCAACCTGCCTCGCAGCAAGATTTCAGTCTAACCTGAGATCTTTGCATATGGTGATTGTGAAAAGGATATTACGCTACCTGAAAGGAACTCCATCATTGGGGTTGTGGTATCCAAGAGAAGGCGATTTCACGCTCGAAGGGTATTCTGATTCCGATTTCGGATGCTGTAAAGTTAACGCTAAGTCAACAACAGCGGGGTGCCAGTTTTTTGGACCAGGATTGGTTACCTGGGAATGTAAAAAGCAGACCTCTGTAGCTTTATCCACATGTGAAGCCGAATATGTATCTGCTAGCAGCTGCTGCTCTCAGATCTTGTAGATCCAGCAATAGATGAGAGACTACGGTTTGCAATTTCTTAAAACCCCTATCTTTGTTGATAATGAGGCAACGATAAACATTACTAAAAATTCTGTTCATCACGCTAAAACGAAACATATTGAAATTCGTCATCACTTCATTCACGACTGTTTCGAGAAGAAGTTGGTACGAATTGAGAAAATCCACACTGACGAACAAAAAGCTGATTTACATACCAAAGTGTTTGATAAAACTCGTTTTCAATATCTTTTAAAATTGAACGGTATGAAGCTTTTATCGGTGTCGGAGGAGATTCTTGGCGTAGATGAAGGTACCACTATAGATGATGTTGAGAAGCAATCTGCAATGATTTGTCGATTTTTTACTTGTTTTGGTATTTAGGGGGAGGTAGTTATATTTGTCAGAAAATACAAAAACAGTAAAAAATTTCAAAAATCCAAAAACATGAGATATTTTCAAAATACAAAAACAATAAAAAAATGAAAAAGAGCTTGTGTAAAAAGGGAAAATGATAGTACATTGGCTTGACAGTTATAGTATGCTAAAGATATGAAAAGTTTAAAAGTCTTAAGCAGTCTCCCTGATGATGTGCCGATAGGTTTTTACACATTTAGTAAGTTTGTTCAGGATATAAACCTAAATCTTTACTTGCTTATTTCATGGGGAACACTACTTGGATATATAGGTAACCCTTGAAATCTTGTTTGAAAGATCCCTCTTTCTGAAATACTAGGTCTTTATACTCAGTGATATCTGGGGTATTATCCCGGGACTTCTGATATTGTGGAAGCAATGGCCTAGTCCCCGTATAATACTTTACCGCTTGCTTGAAATATAGCAATCCCCTCAGCATAAAAAATGATGAAACATTGCAAAATGCTAATCATGTGCTGTTGAAGAAAAGATCCTCTAAAGGGGACACATCAAAAGTCGAAGCCGTCATCTCTCTGATTTTGCGGAAGCAATAGCCTGAGATCTCACGGCCCTCGCATTTAACCCCTTACGGATATCATCTGTGGTATATTCACCTGTAAGACTGAATATTGGGATTTGGATACAGGAGTATATTCAAGAGGTGGGACACATGAATGAGTTTAAGTTCTTAATTCACCTAATTCGTATCCTGGACAGATTGAAAATTGTGTGAGAATTTAAGTGGATCAGTATATCGACAATCTAAGCGAATTGTTTAATTCTGAGTATGAAATTAAAGCTTAACGGTACTTGTAACTTGTCGAATAGCTGATATGATTCCCTAACACGCTCACCAAAAATATGTTTGTAAATAGTTTACATTTACTGCATTTCATTTCTGTTTAGCATTCTAGTTTAGAAACTTTATTCAAAATTCAAAAAGATTTTACATTTCTGCTTTATTTTCCGACGGACCAAAGTGGAAAGCTGATATTCAGATTCGAAATTTGAAGCAGATGCAGGAAGTTTCTGAACTGGAAGATGAGTTGTGAGCTTATCTTGTTAGATGTGTGAAATTTGAAAAGTCAAAACAAGTTCATTAAGTTGAAACTTGTAATTTTTTCAGATTTTTTTTTTTGAAATTGTTGAACAAAACTCAGTTTTGTCTTGATTAGATCAACCAAGGTCATTAAATTGGACTTGGTAGATAAATTGAGTAATTAGGGTCATTAACTTGAACCTAGATAGTTAAGTGGATTTCTAAAAACTGATATTCACATCAAATGTAGTTAAAAAGAAGAATACAATGCAATATTATATTCTTGAGAAGCAGGAAACAAGATCTCCATGGCAAAGAAAGTGTAAAGATTGAACCAGAATTCGAGCTCCAGCATATTGAAAGGGGGAGTCTACATTCTGGATCAACATTCAAAGGGGAATTTTGAAGATAAAGATTGAAGGATGCTTACAATGTTAGACAAATTGGACAAAGAGGAAGATAGATCTAGACTAAAGACTGAAGATTTGATGCTAAAGACTTCGTCAACATCCAAGGGGGAGTCTTTTGGTGCATAAATGTCTGTTAACTTCGTCTTTATAGAGTCTTGTATCTAGATAGGATAGACCAGTGCTCAGAAGGTTAGAATTTAAGGTTTGTGTGTGATTGTGTAATTTCGCACGAAATAGCACTAAGCTATTTCGTACGAAATTAGGTCATTGCTATTTCGCACGAAATAGCATGTGCCAATTTCGTGCGAAATTACCACACCTATATATAGCTGAGTGGTCTAGTAATTTGTAACTTTTCCGATTCAGAGCCGAGGTGCTGCCAGTTTGTCAAACGATCTGTAAAAGCTTTGAAATCATTAATAAGAAGATAATTAAGAGGAATCAAGCTGTTTCAAGTCTATTTCTCTGATTCCGCCTTTGAAATAGATCAAAAACTCTTCTGATTGACTCGTTAGGGTCACACGACGATCCAACATTCGTGCATATCTTACGTTCTGAATATACCCGGACATCCAAAAATTTATGTAATCATTAAAATATTTATTTAGTGATTGGCATGATAAAATTCCATTCATCGCGTAATTTGGATAGTTTTTGCGTCCGTTACGACTTTCGGTAATTAACCGAACAACGCAACCATACGACCAAACGAACCGACATCCGAGATGTTTTTGAGCATATTTCATGTTCCCTATACTTTAACTTCATTTTAGAGCCTTGAAATGGGGTTAACGGGGTTTAAACGTATCAAAAATGGCTCAAAAGTGTTGCAGGGACCAAACCTGACAATTTAGCAAAGTTTATGGTCACTGGTAGGTGGTGGCGCTGCGCCACCACTATATGGTTTTTCCGTGGCGCAACGCCACGGCTTCATCTGGGCAGAAACTTCATTTTGACAACCAGGTTGAACTTGGGGGTCTTTTGTGTAACTTTTCTCAATACCGTGTGATGGTTTTGGGCACCCCTAGTATTCCAAAACCATGTGCCTTATGTGTATGGCCAAGATCAAAGCACGATTTGTGAGAAACGATCCTAACGGTTGTGGGATTTCTATAAAGCATGTCTAAAGCATTTCTTCGCAATACATTATGAGGACCTATTTACTTTGATTCAACTTTTGTGCGTCGTTTGTTTGCTTCGTGATTCGAACAAATGACCATCATCCATGCTTTTTGGTCGGTAATTGTAACATCCTATTCTTACCCAATGTCATTTCACTTGTTTTCTCTCTTGATTCCTCTTTTAGAATGCCTCATCGACGTGACAATCAAATACCTAATGAAGACATTGCTCAATGTAACCAAGCCTTCAATAACAACAATAATGCTCCCTGTAACTTCAAGACATTCAACTCTGCGAAGCCATCAAAATTTTATGGGTCTCAAGGAGCGACTGCACTTCTGCAATGGTTCGAGAGTCTAGAGAGCACCTTCAAACACGTTCAGTGTCCAAACGAGCGAAAGGTTGAATTTGCATCTAGTGTCTTTGAGAAGCGAGCTTTAACATGGTGGAATGGTGTGATTAAAGATAGGGGTGCCGACGTGGCACTTGCTCAAACCTGGGAAGAGCTTCGAGCTCTAATGATGAGGGAATTCTGTCCTCGTCATGAGATTAGGGCATTGGAAAGGGAATTTGACGATCTTAAGCAAGATAGTGGTGAGCATCGAGCTTACACGGACCGTTATGAGGAGTTAAGTCTGTTATGCCCGAACATGGTTACGCCTTTAGATAAGGCAATCGAAAAATACATTGACGGCCTCCCTGACTCAGTACAAGACATTGTTACTGGTAGCAACCCCACTACCGTTAGATAGGCCATTGAGCTATCCGCTACCTTGACTGAATCTCAGATCAGGAAAGGTAAACTTTTCCGAAATGGTGATAAGAAACCAACCAATGAATCGAAACCAAAGGATGAGCAGACTGAATCCTCCAAGAAGTCGAAGAAGCGAAAGGCTTCTCAGAACTTCACCGTGGTTGCTCACAATGATCAAGTTGTCCCCAACCAACCAGCTCAACCCCCTGCTAGGAAGCCATACAATGTAACGACCCAAAATCTGAATGTTAATATTTGTCGTATGTTCTTATGTGACACGTCATGAAATAAATAACTAGGATATTTAACCTAGTTAAAGGTATGGTCAAAGGTATTAAATGATGAGGGTAGTGTCAGTTATGTCTTAAAGGTAAACCCGAGGGCTAAAGTGGAACAAATGAAAGTTAATTTATAAAATAACTAAACACACACAAACACACACACACACACGTGTGTGTTCGAGAAAGATCAGGAGGCTCCCATGGAGCCTCAAACCCTAAATCGTCTTTAAGCTCAAATTGGAAGGCAAGATGAAGCTTAAATCCATAACCGAGCATGGATTAATGATCACCAACACGAGGGGATCATAAGGTATGTCTTAAATCTAAGATTGGTGATCATGGGTGAAGTGGGTTATGTTCTAATCCGTGAGTTAATATGAAATTGATCATGTACAAGGGTTAGAATCCTCGTGTAGAACATGGGTTATGTATGGTTTGCGTTAATTTGATGATTAGAGGTGAAACCCGTTAGTTAGGGTGAAGATGATGACTAGAATCACCTCCTATGTTCAAGTCTTGTTGAATGATTTATGTATTATGTGGGTATGATGAATTATTGTTAGATGAAAGTATAGGAATATGATGATGTTATGTTTAATGTTCATTTGGAATGATATATGATAATTAGTAGAAGGATTTGATGAGTTATGTATGAGTTTAAAAGATTCATGCTTGAATTAGTTGTACGTTATGCTTAAAAGGTGGTACGCACACAAAGCGTATGATAAGATGTATATAGTGTCGTCCGTATAGTCGATTATGATGTTACGGGTATAAGATGATAAGTCGATAGTTAAGTATGGTTAATAGTTGACTTTTGAAAGTCAACTAAGTATAAGAATCATGATTTGACTCGTTGTCGTAAATGTAGGTTAAGGGGAGTCGTATGGTACATGTTATAGCAATCCGTGTTAAATGTAATGACATGATGAGTTACATGAGTTTAACGTATACGGATATGATTATATGAAGTTGATTATGTATCTTAATGCTTGTTAGAAATGACTAAGGAAAGTTAAGTGTGAATTATGCGAGTGATATGATTGTTACATGTACAAATGTGTATGCTAATAAGAGCGTGATTTCGATGAAACGAAAGTATAGGAATCACGTCGAGACGGACTCAAGCATGAGGTGTTAACGGGTCAAGAAGAGGCAAGGAATCGGATACGAGCACGGACGCATAAGGTAAGTGATTTCCGTAATCACTTCTTAGTTCAAGTAAGTAATAAAGTGATGTAATTAATTAAACATGATGTTTGAGGTCAAATATGTGCTAAAGTCTTTCGTCGTAAATGATGGAATTAAAGTTGACCAAAATGCCCTTGATGGGTATTTTGGGGTAAACGATCTTAAAAGTAGTTTAGAAACAAGTTATTCAATTAGTGTAATGTGTTGGACAAGTATGGTAGTGGGGTTGATGGTTTGGTTAGGCATTGACCAATTAATGCGCGAATACCCTTAACGGGTCAAAATAAGCATATGAACGATAATGTGTTAAGAGGATGCAAGACATCCAAGAATTTAGTAATTTATGATAGACGTCACTGATATTGTTAGATTTATAAGAGGTTATGGTAAAATAACCAAGTTATGTTGATGAATGCATGAACGGTTCAAAGTTTGGGAAAAGGGTAATAAGCCGAAGAGTTAGAAGTCTGAAATTTTATTATGTTGGATGTTGGTTTTTAATTCCACTAGGTGGAGGATTAAATTACAGACGTGTAGGAAAAAGAATCGGGTAAAACGGATAAAAAACGAGAGAGTTATGCTCGTTTCCGTAAAACGGGATCGTGCTGGGAATGTGCAGCACCTGTTATGTGAAAACTGTGACAACTCGAAATTTAGAACCTTTCGTTGTACGTTGAACACTAAATGACTAACTAATTTGATGATTTAATGAATGATAAGTGAACCTTTATATGATTTTGTGTTATGTTACATGTATGCTTGTGTGTATGTATTCGAGTATGTATATGAGCCGAAAGCCATGAACCCGACTCGAGACCATGTGGTCTCGAGTGAACTAGTGTGACATATGGGCCGGTTGGGCCGTGCACCTCATCCGAGTCCATTAGGGTGCACTACTTAGGACTAGTATATAATCCTCATGTTAGCCATACTTGTCATTTTTGGGTAACAACACTCATACTCTCCTCTACACACATACTCTCCACTCTCACTAAAACCCTAGACACCAAGCATCACACTCTCCTCCTTCTTCTCGGATCCAACCAACCGACCACAAAAGGATTCTCGGATTTTGCTTGTTCACACCAAACAAAGCTCCATCCTTCACCACTATTCCTCTAACCGGTTAGTGATTCCCATTGTGTGTTTAGATTTCGGTTGTTGTTGATGATGATGATGTGATATTTTGTTAATGATGATATATCTTGTGTGACTTGGTAATATGTTGGTTTGTTAGATTTATACATGATGATGTTAATAAACTATCATACTTAGATTCCGGATTGATTGCATGATGAGTTAATGATGTTTGTGATTTAATGTGATTTAAACCATAAATGGTTGGTGTTCATGAAATCGGTGTGTATAATGCTCATATTATTCGGATTTGTTGTTGGAATGCTCGATTGTTATTCATGTTATGAAATCGGATTGCATGCTCTTAGGTTACAAATCAAAATGCTTGTTAAATGGCTGCACTTATGTGGTAATCGGATTAGTTGTTTGAATATTTCGGATTGTTGTTTCAAGTTATGATATGATGACCTACTTGGATATTGATGAACATGATGAATGTGTGAAGAACAACTTGAATATCATATGAGCATGCTTGAATATTTGAAATCTGATATGTTTGATCCATTTAGGGTAAAAGTTAGACAAACAAACATGTTTAAGTGGATAGTACAAACCATTTTCTGAAATCAAATTCTCATTGGATAGTACACTGTTCCGGATCAGCAGTTGTCCAACCGAAACCATCATTTGCGACTCGAAACCACTGCTTAATGAGTCGAAATCCCCGGTTGCGACATCAGTTGCGAGTCGCAAACACCTAGTTGCGACTCGAAACCACACATGATCAGCACACCAACCTTGTGACTCGAAACCACGGTTGCGAGTCCAGTTGCGACTCGTAACCAAACCAACACGAACCGAAACCATGATTGCGACTCAGGTTGCGAGTCGCAAACGCCTAGTTGCGACTCGAGACTATACCCAGATACACGCTGTTTGGGCTTGCCCCTCGTTTCGGACTTAATTGTTTGGGCCGGACTCTTGGGCTTAATGCACAGACCTTATATGTTACTGTTGAACATGAATATTGTTGAACTGCTATGATCGAACGTGTATGCCATGAACGATACTTGAATGCATTAGGCTAGGAACATACGTGTACTGATTGAATACGAACCTGATTGGTATGATACAACTGTGATAGGACGTGAGTAGCCACAACGTTGCTTGTTTGACTTTTCTGTGTTTCTACCGAGCAAACCAAGGTGAGTTCACACCCTCTACAAAGCATGGGATTCCCTGGGTCGGGAATTGGGGTTAAGGAACATGGGTTCCTCGTCCTCCTTGGGTAGGACAGCAATGGTTCAGGAATGTAATTCCTCGTCCTCACGGACAGATAACTCGTACTAGACCAAAACTCTATCACGAAGTCCCTCATCTTTGTATCGACTTAATCGCCGAGGCCAATGGCGAGCGGGTCATTAGTTAGATAGCGCTATTTAGGTTTGACAAACCTCACACCGTGCCGCAGAGGACGGGCGTGAACTAATGGACTACTGGCACGTCAATGATGATAGACATTGACAGTTCAGGGCACATAAACATGACTACAGTCAGCAGTCGATATGGTAACGAGTCTAGTATATACATGGGGTAGCCCCCACGGCCGAAATGCCAGATAACTAACACGGGGTAGCCCCCACGGCTGGATTGCCAGAATAATTGGGAATAAACAAGTCACGTTTTTTTTAACTATGGGGTAACCCCCACGGCAGGATGCCAGATAAAGGAAACTGTTTTCGAAACAATGTAAAACGAACACCCAACCGTGAACTCACTCAACTTGTTGTTGACTCGTTACTACATGCTTTGCAGGTCCTTAGGTTCTTAGCTGGAGCTTGCATGGAGGAGGATCGTTGTGGGACATGGACGACTGTGTGCCATGATAAACTTGAAACAACTAAACTTATGTTTTGGCTTTAAGACTTATGCTTCCGCTTGCAACTTAACTATGTTTTGTTTGAACACCAATTGTATTGGTTGGATTTTTATAACTACTTACATGCTTGTTCAATATGATTGGTGGCTGGATCCTGGTCAGTCACGCCTCCAAGCGGTGGAACTCCGCAGGTGGATTTTGGGGGTGTGACAGATTGGTATCAGACCCATTGGTTATAGAGAACTTGGTTTTAATAAAGGGAAGAACGTTTTTGTTAAAACCAGACTATAACCTGTACAGTGCTCAACGGTCCACAACGATGCTTCACTCCACATGCAAGGCTCGACATTCTAGGTAATATGATCTGTGTATATATATTGCCTACCTGTTAGTTACATGGTACATTGCTTATGGTATGCTTGGTTAGTATAACTACTGTTGCTTGAACACGTGCGTGCTTACTCTATCCTATCATCGCACTTTCGCGAACCCCTCTCACTCACGTTCTTCTTGGTATGAAGATCATGTCTGGACGCGTTAACCTGACACAAGCCCAGTTGACGGCTTTGATCAACGAACGAGTTGCCGCAGCACTTGCAGCTGCACACGCAGGAGGTATATCCTGCAGTCCGAACTCATTCTAGGATCTTTAGGGTCCTACTCTCGTGAACCAACCTTTGTGTTAAACTCTGTCTTTTCTCTCACCCACAATAGGTCAACACGCTCAGCCACCTGTGTGCACCTTTAAAACTTTTATGGACTGTCAACCTAGTACCTTTAGTGGCACCGAAGGAGCGATAGGTCTCCTACACTGGATTCGCAGGATCGAATCGGCATTCGAAGAAAGTGAAAGCCCTACCAGTAAGCGAGTAGAGTACGCTGCTGGTACCTTGCAAGGGAAAGCGTATTCTTGGTGGAACACACAAGTTCAGATGCTCGGATTAGCGGATGCGAATGCCACCCCCTGGAGCGACTTCAAGGATTTGATCAAGGAAGAATTCTGTCACCCGGACGACATCCTAAAACTTGAAATAGAGTACTTTGGCTTGAAAATGGGAGGATCAGAGATCGAAGCGTACACGAAAAGATCCAACGACTTGGCTGCCCTATGTCCTAACTTATCACAACCCATTTCTAGACGAATCGAGCTATACCTCAGAGGCTTAGCCCCAGAAATCCAAGGGTCCGTAGTTGCGGCCAACTTTTCCACAATCCAACAAGTCGTTCGTTTGGCGCACCAGCTCACTGATCGGGCAGTGGAAGAGGGCAAGTTGCCCAAGCGTAACTCTTCCAATACGAAAGCTCTTATTAACACCAAGCATGTTTGGGGAGATCACCAGGGTGAGGGATGTAGCTCTATACAACAGGACCCGCACGGGAAACTCGCCCAGCAGGGGCTGGACTACCAAATTCAAGGGGGATACCTTGGGAATAAGCCGAAATGCCGCAAATGCCATCAACACCACACCGGGTCATGTATGGAATCGTGCTGCCATCGGTGCAAGAAGACGGGACATGTGGCTAGAGATTGCAGAAGCCCGTACCCTGCACACCGAAACCAGCAGCAGCAGGGTAGCAAAAAGGGGTGTTTCCGTTGTGGGGCTGAAGGCCATCTTAAGAGGAACTGTCCGCAGATGAGGCAGAAACGCGACAACAACAACAATGGGGCCCGGGGGCGGGCGTTCGTGATTGGCCAAGGTGAAGCAAGGAACGACCCCGATATTGTGGCGGGTAAGTTCCTTCTCGACGACTTTTATGATTACAGTTTTTTTTATTTGATTTGGATGTCGATACTAGCTACATGTTAGTCAAATGCTTAAGCATATTCCGACACCCTTGAACAACAAGCACACCGTCGAGCTAGCAAATGGTAAGAATTTAGAAGCCACACACATAGTCAAGGGTTGTAAACTTATTCTCGCTAACCAGACCTTCTCTATCGACCTCGTTCCTATCGTCTTGGGTAGCTTCGACGTTGTCATTGGGATGGATTGGTTATCCCAACACCGAGCAGAGATTCTTTGCAACGAGAAGGTTGTCCGTATTCCAGGTCCCGGTGGTGAACCTCTCATGATTCATGGCGACAAGAGGAGTGCTGTTGAGAACGTCATTTCTCTCCTTAAGGCCCAAAAGTGCTTGCGAAAGGGCCACACTGCCATTTTGGCTCTCGTTACTGACACCTCAGAAAAAGAGAAGAAGATAGAAGATTTTCCAGTTGTACGGGATTATCCAGAGGTATTTCCTGAGGAATTACCTGGTCTTCCGCCTCATCGCCAAGTCGAGTTTCAGATCGAACTAGCTCCTGGAGCTGCGCCTATAGCTCGTGCACCTTATCATTTAGCCCCATCAGAGTTGAAGGAACTCTCTACGCAACTACAAGAGCTCCTGGATAAAGGTTTTATTCGTCCTAGCTCATCGCCCTGGGGAGCTCCAGTACTATTTGTAAAGAAGAAGGACGGTACCTTCAGATTGTGCATCGACTACCGGAAACTCAACAAGGTGACGGTGAAGAATCGTTATCCTCTACCGCGGATCGACGACTTGTTCGACTAGCTGCAAGGGTCGAGCTACTATTCGAAGATCGATTTGAGATCGGGTTATCACCAGCTGAGAGTCCGGGAAGAGGACGTCCCCAAAACAGCTTTCAGAACTCGATACGGGCACTATGAGTTTTTGGTCATGCCTTTTGGGATGACGAACGCACCTGCGGTTTTCATGGACTTGATGAACCGAGTGTGCAAGCCTTACCTGGACAAGTTCGTTATAGTCTTCATCGACGACATCCTGATCTATTCTAAGAGTCGGGAGGAACACGAGCAGCATCTACGACTTATTCTGGAACTCCTTCGAACAGAACAGCTTTATGCAAAGTTCTCGAAATGCGACTTCTGGCTTCGAGAAGTCCATTTCCTAGGCCACGTGGTAAACAAGGATGGGATTCACGTTGATCCATCCAAGATAGACTCGATTAAGAACTGGCCTGCACCTCGCACACCAAAGGAAATTCGCCAATTCTTGGGTTTGGCGGGACACTACCGGAGATTCATTAAGGATTTTTTCTAAGATTGCACAGCCTCTCACTTCACTGACACAGAAGGGCGTCGCTTATCGCTGGGGAAATGCACAGGAGTTAGCATTTCAGCACTTAAAGGATAGACTTTGTAGCGCACCTATCCTTTCCTTGCCGGAGGGCACAGACGACTTTGTGGTTTACTGCGACACATCAATTCAGGGTCTCGGTTGCGTGTTGATGCAACGAGACAAGGTTATAGCCTACGCCTCACGCCAACTTAAGGTTCATGAGAAGAACTACACTACGCACAATTTAGAGCTGGGAGCTGTTGTTTTTGCACTTAAGTTGTGGCGGCATTACCTGTACGGTACCAAGTGCGCCATCTACACTGACCACAGGAGCCTCGAGCATATCTTCAAACAGAAAGAACTAAATATGCGACAACGACGATGGGTCGAGCTACTGAATGACTACGAGTGCTCAATCAGGTATCACCCGGGCAAAGCCAATGTTGTGGCTGACGCCCTCAGTCGGAAGGACACTGCGCCTAAGCGCGTGCGAGCTTTACAACTCACGATCCACTCTAGTCTCCCTTCCCAAATACGAGCTGCTCAGATAGAAGCACTGAAACCAGAAAACGTCAGGGCTGAAGCCCTACGCGGATCGAGGCAACGCTTAGAACAGAAGGAAGACGGTGCTTACTACGTAACGGGACGCGTCTGGGTCCCACTCTATGGCAACCTACGAGAGCTTGTGATGGATGAAGCACACAAGTCTCGCTACTCGGTACATCCTGGATCGGACAAAATGTACCACGACATTAAAACTACGTATTGGTGGCCTAGCATGAAGGCCCACATAGCGACCTACGTCAGCAAGTGTTTGACTTGTGCGAGAGTCAAGTCGGAATACCAGAAACCATCAGGCCTACTCCAACAACCAGAGATACCTCAGTGGGAATGGGAGCAAATTTCCATGGATTTTGTCACTGGCCTACCTAGATCCCAGCGCGGGAACGATACTATTTGGGTGATCGTGGATCGACTCACAAAATCTGCACACTTCCTGGCTATCAAGGAGACGGACAAATTCTCCACACTCGCAGAAATTTACCTCAAGGAAGTTGTTTCGAGGCACGGGGTGCCCACCTCCATTATCTCGGATCGAGATGCACGTTTTACTTCAGAGCGGTGGCAAGCAATGCACAAATCCTTTGGCTCGCGATTAGACATGAGCACAGCGTATCATCCTTAGACGGACGGGCAGTCCGAGCGCACTATTCAAACCTTAGAGGACATGCTTCGTGCATGTGTAATCGACTTTGGCAACCGCTGGGAAAAGCATCTACCACTTGTGGAATTCTCGTACAATAACAGCTACCACACCAGCATTAAAGCTGCTCCATTTGAGGCATTGTACGGACGTAAATGCCGGTCACCTCTTTGCTGGGCAGAGGTGGGAGATAGTCAGATCACTGGTCCAGAATATGTGGTAGACACAACCGAACAAATCGCTCAGATACGAAAACGCATGACGGCCGCTCGCGAACGTCAGAAAGTTTACGCCGATAAGGGCAGGAAACCACTTAAGCTCCAGGTTGGGGAGTGGGTATTACTCAAAGTTTCACCCTGGAAGGGTGTGGTTCGTTTGGGTAAACAAGGCAAACTTAACCCACAATACGTCGGACCTTTGAAATCATTGAGAAAATAGGCAGGGTGGCCTACAGACTGAACTTACCAGCAGAACTCAGTGCAGTTCACAACGTTTTCCATGTGTCGAATCTGAAGAAATGTCTGTCAGATGAGACCCTCGTAGTTCCTTTGAAGGAGCTCACCATCAACGAGCAGTTACCATTCGTCGAGGAACCAGTCGAGATCACGGACCGGGATGTTAAGGTCCTCAAGAGCACTAGAATACCTCTCGTTCGAGTTCGTTGGAACTCACGTCGCGGCCCAGAGTTCACCTGGGAGCGCGAAGATCAGATGAAACAAAAGTATCCCCAACTGTTCGCAAACAGTACACCCACTACTGAGGCCGAAGCTACGGAATTTCGGGACGAAATTCCAGATCAACGGGGGGTGGATGTGACACCCCAGGAAAACCGGGAAAACCATACAACTTAACTAGCTTCCTCAGTGAGTGCCTACCAAATTTCGGGACGAAATTTCTTTCAACTTGGGGATGATGTGACAACTCGAAATTTAGAACCTTTCGTTGTACGTTGAACACTAAATGACTAACTAATTTGATGATTTAATGAATGATAAGTGAACCTTTATATGATTTTGTGTTATGTTACATGTATGCTTGTGTGTATGTATTCGAGTATGTATATGAGCCGAAAGCCATGAACCCGACTCGAGACCATGTGGTCTCGAGTGAACTAGTGTGACATATGGGCCGGTTGGGCCGTGCACCTCATCCGAGTCCATTAGGGTGCACTACTTAGGACTAGTATATAATCCTCATGTTAGCCATACTTGTCATTTTTGGGCAACAACACTCATACTCTCCTCTACACACATACTCTCCACTCTCACTAAAACCCTAGACACCAAGCATCACACTCTCCTCCTTCTTCTCGGATCCAACCAACCGACCACAAAAGGATTCTCGGATTTTGCTTGTTCACACCAAACAAAGCTCCATCCTTCACCAATATTCCTCTAACCGGTTAGTGATTCCCATTGTGTGTTTAGATTTCGGTTGTTGTTGATGATGATGATGATGTGATATTTTGTTAATGATGATATATCTTGTGTGACTTAGTAATATGTTGGTTTGTTAGATTTATACATGATGATGTTAATAAACTATCATACTTAGATTCCGGATTGATTGCATGATGAGTTAATGATGTTTGTGATTTAATGTGATTTAAACCATAAATGGTTGGTGTTCATGAAATCGGTGTGTATAATGCTCATATTATTCGGATTTGTTGTTGGAATGCTCGATTGTTATTCATGTTATGAAATCGGATTGCATGCTCTTAGGTTACAAATCAAAATGCTTGTTAAATGGCTGCACTTATGTGGTAATCGGATTAGTTGTTTGAATATTTCGGATTGTTGTTTCAAGTTATGATATGATGAACTACTTGGATATTGATGAACATGATGAATGTGTGAAGAACAACTTGAATATCATATGAGCATGCTTGAATATTTGAAATCTGATATGTTTGATCCATTTAGGGTAAAAGTTAGACAAACAAACATGTTTAAGTGGATAGTACAAACCATTTTCTGAAATCAAATTCTCATTGGATAGTACACTGTTCCGGATCAGCAGTTGTCCAACCGAAACCATCAGTTGCGACTCGAAACCACTGCTTAATGAGTCGAAATCCCCGGTTGCGACATCAGTTGCGAGTCGCAAACACCTAGTTGCGACTCGAAACCACACATGATCAGCACACCAACCTTGTGACTCGAAACCACGGTTGCGAGTCCAGTTGCGACTCGTAACCAAACCAACACGAACCGAAACCATGATTGCGACTCAGGTTGCGAGTCGCAAACGCCTAGTTGCAACTCGAGACTATACCCAGATACACGCTGTTTGGGCTTGCCCCTCGTTTCGGACTTAATTGTTTGGGCCGGACTCTTGGGCTTAATGCACAGACCTTATATGTTACTGTTGAACATGAATATTGTTGAACTGCTATGATCGAACGTGTATGCCATGAACGATACTTGAATGCATTAGGCTAGGAACATACGTGTACTGATTGAATACGAACCTGATTGGTATGATACAACTGTGATAGGACGTGAGTAGCCACAACGTTGCTTGTTTGACTTTTCTGTGTTTCTACCGAGCAAACCAAGGTGAGTTCACACCCTCTACAAAGCATGGGATTCCCTGGGTCGGGAATTGGGGTTAAGGAACATGGGTTCCTCGTCCTCCTTGGGTAGGACAGCAATGGTTCAGGAATGTAATTCCTCGTCCTCACGGACAGATAACTCGTACTAGACCAAAACTCTATCACGAAGTCCCTCATCTTTGTATCGACTTAATCGCCGAGGCCAATGGCGAGCGGGTCATTAGTTAGATAGCGCTATTTAGGTTTGACAAACCTCACACCGTGCCGCAGAGGACGGGCGTGAACTAATGGACTACTGGCACGTCAATGATGATAGACATTGACAGTTCAGGGCACATAAACATGACTACAGTCAGCAGTCGATATGGTAACGAGTCTAGTATATACATGGGGTAGCCCCCACGGCCGAAATGCCAGATAACTAACACGGGGTAGCCCCCACGGCTGGATTGCCAGAATAATTGGGAATAAAAAAGTCACGTTTTTTTTAACTATGGGGTAACCCCCACGGCAGGATGCCAGATAAAGGAAACTGTTTTCGAAACAATGTAAAACGAACACCCAACCGTGAACTCACTCAACTTGTTGTTGACTCGTTACTACATGCTTTGCAGGTCCTTAGGTTCTTAGCTGGAGCTTGCATGGAGGAGGATCGTTGTGGGACATGGACGACTGTGTGCCATGATAAACTTGAAACAACTAAACTTATGTTTTGGCTTTAAGACTTATGCTTCCGCTTGCAACTTAACTATGTTTTGTTTGAACACCAATTGTATTGGTTGGATTTTTATAACTACTTACATGCTTGTTCAATATGATTGGTGGCTGGATCCTGGTCAGTCACGCCTCCAAGCGGTGGAACTCCGCAGGTGGATTTTGGGGGTGTGACAAAAACAGGGGCCTAGCGCGACGCCAAGGCCCTTGGCGTCGCGCGAGCCCCCTGGTTGTCGAAAGTTGCTCGTTTGCTCAGTTTTGGCTTGGGAACTCGTTTAAACGCGTTTCAAGTTGCGTTTGACTAATTTAACTTACGTTTTTATGAGCATAAATGTATGCGTCTATGTAGATAGGCAAGTATGTATGTTTGTATGTACCTAACATGTATGTAGAAGCGTATGTAAGCATGTATGCGCAAACGTATGTAAGATTATAAGTGTGTGAACAAGTACACGCGGATATATGAAGACGTATATGAGTAGGTAAGTATGAGTTGGGTATGTTAAAATAGGTGATTATAAATATATATGTAAGTAAGTATGTAGGCACGTACGTATGTATGTTTTATAAATCTAAGTGTATGTACGTAGGTGTGTATGTAGGTAGTATGTATATGTACGCAAGTGAATATGTACGAATGTATGCACGTATGTAGGTTTGTGTGAAGGTATGTAATAAGTATGTATGTATGTATGTATGTACGTATGTAGGTATGTGTGTATGTATATATGTGGAATGTCATGACCGTAAGTAACGATGTAGGTATGTATATATGTAGATACATATAGAATGATTGATATGTATTTATATGTAAGTTTGCATGTAGGTTGGCATGTATGTGTGTACATATGTATGTATGGAGATAATGTGTATGAAGTTTAGGTATGTATGTAAGTCTTTCGGTATGATTAAGTGTTTACGTTGTTTATTCGTGTAACTGGAGTTATAAGTGAAATGCAGGAATGGCAAAGAAGTCTCACCACGGATGGTATGGCAGGATGGAAAAGCTGGAATGTAAAGAGTTAACGAAACGAGAAGTAAACGTGAACAAACCTTGTATGTTTATAATGCGTACTAATGTGTGAATTTTATGTGGTGAGCGCAGGTAGTACCAGTCATGAGGATATCCAAGGATTGGAGATTGAGGATCGAGTCACAAGACAGATTGTACGGGAATGTTTAAAATATGTAATTTAGTGATGATAAGTTATGTTTTTATATTATAAAATGAATTATTTGAATGTCAAGACGTATATCATGAAAGAAATTTTAAGGCTCAAAATTCCGCTGCGTCGTTTTAATGTTAAACGTGTTAGGGTGTTATAAGTTGGTATCAGAGCCCTGGTTTGAGGGAATCAAGTACGAGAAGGTAGGTACTTGAACTCAAACTTGTGTGCTCTTGAGATAAGAAATCCGTACAATCTAAGACTCGATCAAGATCCAAAGGTAAAGGCTAATGTAAGTAGGTACTTTTGTATACGTATAAAGAAACTGACGGTTTTGTATGTTCAAGGTAAGCATAAGTGTTGGAAGAAGATGATCCGTGAACGCAGTCTAGGATGAATACTAAGGCAGGCAAAGCGGTAATAAGGCTAGTAGGCAAATGAGCCCAGGTACGTAAATTTGATATGTGGGGGTAAGTAATGGTAAAATTCATTAAGGGAAGGAGAATTTTAAAATGAAAGACAATGATTGTATAGTAATGAAGTATTGGAAGCGATACACGCGCCGAAACCTAAGTCTACGGACATAAGGTGACGATTACATGAAGGCACGAAACTACTATGTGGATTGTGTACCTGGCCAGTACACGAGAAACGTATGACGTTCGTGAGATCATGATAATTGTTACAGGTATGTCCGGTAGAGTTGGGTAGCAGGCGGGCGTGTGGTGAAATGGGAAGTAAGACTCTCGGAAAATTGAGAGTACTATGTAAGAATGAAAAACATGCCTGATAAGAATGAAGAATGTTGAATCCGTGATTAAGTGCGGATCAACAAGATATGAATAATATGTTTGAATCCGTAAGACGGATTCAGGGAATGAAAGGTATGAGTACAATGTTTGAATCCGTGAACGGATTCAAGGATGAAAGGCATGAATGATATGTTTGAATCCGTGAGACGGATTCAAGGATGAAAGGCATGGATGATATGTTTGAATCCGTGAGACGGATTCAAGGATGAAATGCATGAATGTAATGTTTGAATCCGTAAGGCGGATTCAGTGAATGAAAAAGCATGAATGATGCGTCTGAATCCGTGAGACGGATTCAAAAATATAAAAATATGAAATTAATCCGCCTATGAAGATGTTGACAGTTTGACCATGATTGAGTCGAACGGGTCATAGAAATAAGTATAAAGTAAAAAGTGATAGTATAATATGTTAGATGTGTTAGTAATTGACTCTTAGAAGTCAGAATGATGACGGGCTGTGACCCGGACAATAACTTGAGTATGGGCGGGAATGGTAAGCTTAGTAAGAAATATTGAAACGATGTAATAAGGTCTTCGCAAGTAAGCATGAATGGAAGGAAGTACGAGCGTGTACTTCAGCTGGCGAAATGATTAATTGAATGAAAGGATTGCATGTAAGAAATAGAATGCGTGGCACGTTATAGCAGGTACGTAGGAAATTGTAGAAGAATTATAGGTGGGTAATCACCTAGTGTAATGAATGTTTGAATGACATATGTTAACCGCCGATGTTGTTGATGATAATGTTAGAACTATTGATGTGATGAAACCAATCGTATTGGTGAAAGGACGTGCACGAGTGGAAGCTCATTACACGAAGGAATGAAATCTGGCCTGTACGGCTAGTACTCGAGGAGAAGATGATCGATCTGGGTTGCGGATCGTGGTTTGGGAAATGAAAAAGAGGTTAGTAAAATGTTTAAATCATGATTGATGATTAGAGGTGAAACCCGTTAGTTAGGGTGAAGATGATGACTAGAATCACCTCCTATGTTCAAGTCTTGTTGAATGATTTATGTATTATGTGGGTATTATGAATTATTGTTAGATGAAAGTATAGGAATATGATGATGTTATGTTTAATGTTCATTTGGAATGATATATGATGATTAGTAGAAGGATTTGATGAGTTATGTATGAGTTTAAAAGATTCATGCTTGAATTAGTTGTACGTTATTCTTAAAAGGTGGTAGCACACCAAGCGTATGATAAGATGTATATAATGTCGTCCGTATAGTCGATTATGATGTTACGGGTATAAGATGATAAGTCGATAGTTAAGTATGGTTAATAGTTGACTTTTGAAAGTCAACTAAGTATAAGAATCATGATTTGACTCGTTGTCATAAATGTAGGTTGATGGGAAGTCGTATGGTACATGTTATAGCAATCCGTGTTAAATGTAATGACATGATGAGTTACATGAGTTTAACGTATACGGATATGATTATATGAAGTTGATTATGTATCTTAATGCTTGTTAGAAATGACTAAGGAAAGTTAAGTGTGAATTATGCGAGTGATATGATTGTTACATGTACAAATGTGTATGCTAATAAGAGCGTGATTTCGATGAAATGAAAGTATAGGAATCACGTCGAGACGGACTCAAGCATGAGGTGTTAACGGGTCAAGAAGAGGCAAGGAATCGGATACGAGCACGGACGCATAAGGTAACTGATTTCCGTAATCACTTCTTAGTTCAAGTATGTAATAAAGTGATGTAATTAATTAAACATGATGTTTGAGGTCAAATATGTGCTAAAGTCTTTCGTCGTAAATGATGGAATTAAAGTTGACCAAAATGCCCTTGATGGGTATTTTGGGGTAAACGATCTTAAAAGTAGTTTGGAAACAAGTTATTCAATTAGTGTAATGTGTTGGACAAGTATGGAAGTGGGGTTGATGGTTTGGTTAGGCATAGACCAATTAATGTGCGAATACCCTTAACGGGTCAAAATAAGCATATGAACGATAATGTGTTAAGAGGATGCAAGACATCCAAGAATTTAGTAATTTATGATAGACGTCACTGATATTGTTAGATTTATAAGAGGTTATGGTAAAATAACCAAGTTATGTTGATGAATGCATGAACGAGTCAAAGTTTGGGAAAAGGGTAATAAGCCGAAGAGTTAGAAGTCTGAAATTTTATTATGTTGGATGTTGGTTTTTAACTCCACTAGGTGAAGGTTTAAATTACAGACGTGTAGGAAAAAGAATCGGGTAAAACGGATCAAAAACGAGAGAGTTATGCTCGTTTCCGTAAAACGGGATCGTGCTGGGAATGTGCAGCACCTGTTCTGTGAAAACAGGGGCCTAGCGCGACGCCAAGGCCCTTGGCGTCACGCGAGCCCCCCTGGTTGTCGAAAGTTGCTCAGAAGAATTAAGCACTCGAGACTAGGCTGAATGTGAATCGAGACCCTGCAAAACAAACTTGTGAGATAAAAATTACTGTGGTTCCTGATTTTCAGCAACTTCCAAAATTCAAAGATATGAAATCTTTGAATGATTTATCTTCAACAAACTTCCGATAATTCAGCAAACACCTTATTCAACGAACCACAAACCAAAATCATCAACTTTGATCAAGATTTACGAAGAACAGTTTGTACCCGAACACACGAATAAATTGAAATTCTGTAAAAACACACTTGCAGACAATATCAGTAACAATTAATGCCTTCTTGAATCCAATGATATCAAAACCGAACCAAGACTTGGTTTCTTAGCTCTGATACCAATTGTAAAACCCGAAAGAGAAGTTCGTTGCATCACGGTCGCGGAAGTGCATCACTTGTCCAAAACAAAATTTGGTTGGTAAGGTTTCGAGCTGCAAAACGACGAATGCGTGTAACTGTGACTGCTTCGTTTCTGGTGACGACGACCGTCGAAGATGATAAGGTTCGTCAACAGGGATGCATGGGTATAGTCCTACTAAACCAGAGTTCGTTTGAGCCGGTTCTGGTTTTCGTGAATGTTGACGTGCAAACCGAATGTACGAAGGGTCAGATGGCGATGTCATGTCGAGATAAATGCATGAATAGATATAAAGCATAAACAGTCGTTGTAGCGGGGTGAAAAGGGAACAAAGAAAAATTTGGTCACTACATGTCAAATTGCATGCAAACGATTGGGTGTCATAAAGGACGCATCAAGGCTAATAGACCGCATGCTACCACGCTAAATAAGCATACAATAAGCAACGCATCATGCAAAAGTAATCTAGCAAGTAGGCAATATAAACTCAAATCATACCACCTAGAGTGTTGAGCTTTGCACGTGGAGCGAAGCGTCGTTGTGGATCGTTGAGCACTGTACAGGTTATAGTCTGGTTTTTATCAAAAAGCTTTTTCCCTTTTTAAAACCAAGTTCACTATAACCAATGGCTCTGATACCAATCTGTCACACCCCCAAAATCCACATGCGGAGTATCGCCGCTTAGAGGCGTGACTGACCAGGATCAAGCCACCAATCATATAGAACATAACAAGTAATAAGTAAAATTCAACCACACAATATGAAAGGTGTTTCAAATAAAAAACGTAGTTAAGTGTTTAGCGGAAGCATAATCGTAAAACCCAATGTAAATATTAAGTACTAAATAAAGTAATGTTTTTAGCATGGCACACACTGCCATGTCCCACAACGATCGCGCCTCCCTGTGCAAGCTCCATGAGTACCTAACGACCTGCAAGGCATGTAACAACGAATCAACAACAAAGTTGAGCGAGTTCACAGTTGGTTGTTTAGTTATAGCATTCGTTTCGTAAATCATATGTTCGTTTTGTAAACCATGTATCGTATTTATTCGTATCGCGGTCTCCCAGACATGTTTGCGAAGATTAGTGGGGGCTTCCCATGTGGATAGTATTAATCCGTATCGCGGTTTCCCAAACATGTTTGCGATGATTAGTGGGGGCTTCCCATGTTGTAGACTAGTCGTGTGTGTACGTGCCCTTCTTGATCCAAGGACCGTAGCAAGTATGAGTGTACGTAGGTTTTACGTACGTGCCCTTCAATCCGAGGACAGTAGGGAGTATGAGTGCACGTAGGTTTTACGTACGTGCCCTTCAATCCGAGGACACTGAAAAGTAGTTTAATAGTAATGATAGTACGAGTACTTATTCAAATCCCATTCCCAACCCACCGGGAATCCCATGCCTTAGGAGTGTGAACTCACCTTTGCTTTGCTCGGCAGACAATTTACTTGTGTTAGATTGGTCAACCACACCCTATTATGGTTACCAATATTTGTTAGGTTTTTGTTATGCAAATAGTTCATGTATTTATACATATAACTAACAAGTAACACGTAAGGTATTCACATATCACATATTAAGCATACGGCCACGCATGAATATTTAACACTTAATCAGAATTTGTGAACAGTAATGTGGATATCCAAGTATAAATGGTTTGGGCGGCCCATTAACCTTATAGTCCAGTAATATGAGAGTGTGGTTTGATCTATCTGTGCGGTCCATAGTAACATATGATGTGTAATTAGTCCAATAGGAGGGTGTGCGGCCCAGTTAAGTCACTGGCCGCATACATGTGAGTATGCGGCCCAGGTGCCATGGTCCAATAGCAAACTGTGCGGTCCAAAACCCAGGTGTGCGACATGAAAGTGTGCATTAAGGGGGTTGTACATTGTGCATCGAAGATATTAACATATAGAGTGTACATAATGGACGAGTACAATGTGCACTGGTGTTTGTACAAAGAGAGTGTGCGGCCTGGTGTGTGTTTAGTGTGCGGTGTGTGAGTTGTATGACAGACAGATTATTTAATATCGTAGTCATTCCTTAGATAGTCATTTTGCACATTAACCAATCATTGTTCACGGTTTTATATTTATCCTAGTCAGGAACTAATTACCACAAATCATTACCCAACTATATCATGTAGAATCATAGACTCCATATTATTCAATCACCGTTTCACCAAAAGTTATCATGTAATCAGATTCATTAATCAGTTTGTCATTATCCACTCAGCATTCATATTATCAGATTGTTTTCATAACACTACTGTAGTCATGACTTTTATCAAAAACCTTGGAACTAAACAAATCAACAAGTATCAGATATAGTCTGTTATAAAAGGAATTTCATCATCATCAATACAGGCTCAAGCTAAAATATCCTACACCCCATTTTAACCTTGGTTGACCAATTCGTAGACCAGATTCAAGATTCCAAGAATTTTAGTTTTAATTAATTATTAATCATTAATCTTTTTAATATACTCAATCAACATAAAGAATTCGTCCACCTGAATCTGTGATTTAGATTATGTCATTAACACCTTCATCGAGAACCCCATTATACAGCCCACATTTTATCATCTCACAAATAATCATCAACATAAATTACCCAAATCATCTATACATCTAGTGATATGGAAACCCATATTTCTATAACACTCATTCAGTCAACAATATAGGAACAGAGTCTACGAACTTGTATATATTCAAAAAAAAAAAACACAGAGATTCCGAGACAATTTGATGTTAGCAACATACTAACCGGTGAACTATGAACAAGCTGGTGTCTGCTGCCACCATCATCAGTCCACACTGTCCTCTGTCTTTGACCACCGCGACGCTTTCATCACCCGCTAGAACCGAACCGAACCACAGCCACCTCTGTCTCGACCGGACCTTCACCCGAAATCACGAACCGGAGTGGAATCGGGTTTGCTTCACCAACCGCCGGAGCTGCAACACCACCGCCAATGTCTTTATCAGCTTCAATCGTCATCGTCGTCGCTGGTGCGGCTGCCATTGCCGGTGCCGTCGTCGGCTCATCTCTCTGCTCTTGCTATCGTTTCCGTCGCCAGAGTATTCTGCCAGACACGAGAGAAAAGGGAAGAGGGTAGAGGGTGAGCTAGGATTTTTAGGTGGGTGTGTGATCGAAGTCACTGTGCAATCACCGGAAGTTCTGATCGGACAAGAGGGGTGTGCGGCAGTTGTTTAGGAGTGTATGAGAGTTTAGGGTTTCTAAGAAAATAAGGGGTGTGAGGTTATAATTTATTTATATGTGTTGGGTTTTAGGTTTAGGGAGAATGGGTTGGGCTTGGCCCATGTGTGAATTCGTTAATTGTTTGTGTATACGAAAATAGCCCGTAAATAGTATGACGGTAAATATACTATTTTTATGTCTACGTTATATTGTACATGCTCGATTCGGGTCATCCGTTAAATAGTGCGTTTCTCTCGTCGCGCGTTATCAGTATTAAATAAGCGATAATAACAATAATAATAATATAATAACGAATACGAATATTAATAAAATACCCTTCTATCGACGATTAGGGTCAAGAGTACAGGTTGTCACAATCTCCCCATGTTATAGGAATTTCGTCCTCGAAATTTAAGCTAAGATATACGATACGCTCTTATTTATAGGTTCGTTAATAACCTATTGTTATACGTCAATACACGTAGTTTCACGAAAGCTCACGAAACGAATCATGCAAAGCACCTAGCACATGAAGTCACGTATCAAACAAGGTCACATAGCATGTAAAGTCATATTGCATGTAAATTCATGTAATTCTCATAACATGAAAATTTTCACATAGTTTAATCTTATTTCACATAGCAGGGAATATTATATAAGTTATATCTATTTTGCTCACAAACACTGTGTCGCGATTGGATGTGAAATTTTTGGGATACGTGATTTATCTGAACTTGAGCACAACGCCTATGTGAATATATATGTTAACGAAGTTAATGGGGTTTGTGTTCACCCTGTGAAGGTCGGGTGTTACACAATCAGTTCCAAAGAATCTGTTTCAGTGTAACATTGATGTGGATCTAAAGAATGCACAGAATTTCAGTGAAGAATCCGCCAAGCAGCAAATGGTGTTTTTGGCATCTGTCTTAGAATCTTATGAAAGCCTCGTAGCAGGAAAGATCGGAAACACTAACCTCACCAAGGAAGATTATGATCAGATCGAGGAGATGGAATTGATTGATATCAGGTGGTGTATGGCGAGTGCAGTTAGGAGAGCACAAAGATTCATGGAGATTACCGGTAGACATTCTATTGGTGGACCTTCCACTAAGCTCGGGTTTGATAAATCAAAAGTTACGTGCTTTAAATGTAAACAAAAAGGACATTTTAAACGTGAATGTCGAAACGCATCTGCTGATGATACGGCGAATCCATTCCGTGAAGATTATTACAAAAGAGCAATTTACCATCAAAATAAATCTGAACCCCCCAGAATGAAGCAGCTAGAAGATACTCCCAAAGAAAAGTCTAGAGCACTTGCTGTTATTCATGATGACGAGGGATATGATTGGAGTGAAGTGTTACCAGAAGAAGACGCAGTGGGATATACCTTCACAGCAAAGATTGTTCCTTTCAAAGATTCCAGAACAGAAGAAGTGAAATACATCAATAGAAAGATGCAAGCTCAAAACATGAAGAGTAAAATCTATCAAACATGGAAAGAAGAAAAAAGGGCGAATAGATGGGATGCTGATAGAGAATGTTACCTAGATCCCAATGGAAATATAGCTGTTGATCCAGATTCTGTCAGTGTTGAGACTCTTACCCATCAAATTGCAGAACAAGAAGAAGCAAGACAAAGAATGTGGTGGGGAGGAGGATAAGCTGAAGAAAAAGAAAAAGAAAAAGAAAAAGAGAAAGAATCGCAGCCAAAGAAAGTTGATGACGGGATTATTGACACGTCAAAAGAATTCACCGCAGAAAACCTGAAGCAAATGGCTGACAAAGTGCTTACAGCGAAAGAGCTAGAGGTAGTTTCTGAGTCTGGAACTAAGTCAAAAAGCAAGGTCAGTCCAAATAATTCAACCAAAGAGTCAGGTAAGAAAGTCAAAACTGAGAGTGACTGCAAAAATTGCATGAAAGACTACAAAGTTTGTAGTACAATTGCTTACCTCAGAGGTAAAAAGACCGAAGAACTGACAGGAAGAGTCAAAGATATTGAAGATCAGATCTTAAACCGTGACAAAATGTTAAAAGCTTCAAATGATCGTTTAAAAGAATTAACTGAGAAAATTGAAAATGATAAAATTGACGTAGAACGAATCAGGAAAGAAAACGAAAAGTTAGTTCATGAAAATCGTCAACTTTCAGAAAATTATGAGAAGTTAAAAAGAACGGTAAAGGATTATGATGAAAGAAATGGTAAAACAAACAAAGAAAATGTGCAATTGTCAGGAGTTCTTAGGGTTAAAGAAGAGCAAATCAACCAACAGTTGGATGAGATTGCTAAGCTGAAGCTTCAGTTTCAGGAAGCTAAGATTGAAAATGAGCGCATCAATCTAAAACTGAACAGTTACAACTCCGCAAGTTTTGTTCTTCAACATATCGTTCCTAAACCAATTGGGAAGAACAAAGCCGGCGAAGATGTTTATTCGGACGGAACTGGGGTTGGGTATCATCAGGTTCCACCGCCAGTGTTAAATAATTTTTCAAAGAAAAAGTCCGGGTTGGTTAATGATGAAGACACAAATGAGGTTAAACTTCCAGAATCAATTGATGTCACATTCAATTCATCATCCGATGAGGACAGTGTTCAGTCTGAAATTGTTAAAAGCATGGCTGAAAATGTTTTAAAATCTGAGAGTGATTCAACTGAGGATGAAGAATGTTTCTTGGACAAATATATTCCGAAATCAACATCCAAAAACAACTTAAGTGAAGAACCTAATCTTGTGATGTACAAGATGTCGGGATCGGATAAGTTGTATTCGGATTTTGAATTTTCTTTGGAAAATGTGAATGTTGACAAATTGAAAAATGTTTTTAAACTGGTTGAGATTGATGTCTGTGAAATCGAAGGTTTGAAACGTTCCAAAAGGTAATTAAACTTTGAAAAAGATAAAGCTTACTACAAAAAAACCTGTTGTACCACCGCATTTTTCTAACAACAATCAAAACAAATGGTCGGGTGGTTATAAGGGTGGTAAGAATTATCAAAGAAGAAACTTTCAAAACAAGAAGTTTGTTGAGAAAAAGGTGTTTGTAAAAAGCTCGAGTTCTCATTCCGAGCAGGAATCTGAAATGTTTTCAAAATCAAATGAAGAGTTTTTTGAAGAAAATGTCTCACAGCCTCAGACCGAAGGCACAAGTCGAGTAGTTGATACCCGAACATGATTTAAGTGCAACAAGGTTGGACACATTGCACGAAAGTGCACCAACTTAAAGCCTAAGTCTGAAGTTTCTAAGAATCAGAAAAGGAAAGTTGATGCAAAAGGCAAAGCTCCAATGATTGTTGAGAAGTTTTGAAAAATGAAAACACAAAAATCAAAACTGAATCCGTAAAGAATGTGGTAACTAAAACTGACAAATTTTACAAATGGGTTGCTTCGCCTCAACAAGCATGGAAACCAAAATCAGTTGAAAAGAAATCAAGTTTTCCAAAATCAAAGGTTTCTGAGACGGAAAAACAATCATCCTCTATCACTCTGGTAAAGATGCATGTTCCTGTGGATTACTATGAGAAACTTGAGGATCAAAAGTCTACTACTTCTGAGGAGAAGTATGTACCAAAGAAAGACCAATCATCTGGTCAACCTCATACAAAGAGGTTGAGATTGGGTCTGAGGAGAGCTTAAAGATGAATGATAAGAATTTTCCGCCACTTTACACTGCTAAAACTCATATCAAAGTCAAGCTACCTGAGTCAAAAGAGGCTTGGGTGGCATCAAAATCTAACTAAGTGTTTGTGATATGTGCAGGAGCTTCCAAGATCCGTTTCACGTTGGATTATGGATAGTGGAGCTTCTCAGAACATGACGGGGAAGAAGACCCTACTGTACGATGTTCGAGGGTTTAATGGAGGATATGTGGGATTTGCAGGTAATCAAGGTGGTCGAATAGTTGGTGAAGGAACTTTATCAAATGGTATTGTCACGTTTGAAAGAGTAAATTACATCGTCGAGCTTGAAAACAATCTTCTGAGTATTTCTCAGATCTGTGATCGTATATATACAACGCACTTTACAGATAAGGAATGTTTGATATTGAAACCAGGATTTGTTATTCCCGAAGAGTGGGTTATCATGAGAGCACCTAGAGTCAACGATCTGTACGTGTTGGACATGAGTGTAGCAACTACTACCACGGGTCAGGCTCACTGTTTTATGTCAAGGGTAACGGAAAAAGAATCGCAATTGTGGCATCGACAGATGGGCCATATTCACCTGCGAAAAATGAATCACCTGGTGCATAACGACTTAGTAATCGGTGTTCATGTAAAAGGTTTTCATCTTGAGGGGGAGTGCATTAGCTGTGTCAAAGGCAAGCAAAAGAAGAAATCTCACCTTGGAAAGAACGTTAACTCAGTCTCAAGACCGTTAGAGAGACTTCATATGGATCTTTTTGGTCCAGTAAATGTCAAAAGTATAACTGGAGATCTCTACTGTCTAGTAGTAACAGATGACTACTCGAGATTTTCGTGGGTATCATTTTTAAAATCAAAAGATGAGACATTTGAAAGTTTGATGGCGTTGTTCAGAAAAATTGAAAACTTGTACCAAACTCGAATCAGAAGAATCAGGAGTGACAACGGTCCAGAGTTCAAGAACTACAAGATGGAAGAGTATTGTGATGAGAGAGGTATTTTGCAAGAATTTAGGTCTCCTTACACTCCACAGCAAAATGGAGTAGCTGAAAGAAAGAACATGACACTAATAGAAACGGCTAGGACGATGCTTGCTGATTCGAAATTACCAGTCAACTTTTGGGCAGAAGCAGTATCAGCCGCTTGCTATACACTCAACCGGGTTCTTACAGTAAAGAAATTCAACAAGACATGTTTCGAGCTGATCAACAACCGCAAACCTAACCTGAAGTACCTGGAACCATTTGGGTCTCCCTGTACAGTTCTAGAACCTTATGGTAAATTTGGTGCAAAGAGCATTGAGGGAATTTTCGTGGGTTATGCAAGTCCATTGAAACGAGTCTTTGTTCCAAGCTTGAAGCGGATAATCGAAGCACATAATGTTGAGTGTCAAAGTTATACCATGCCACCTCAGAATCCCGGCGACTCATGGCGTTTTAATTACGATACTTTGTGAGATTCGTTTGACATAGAAGAAGAACCAGATTTCTTTGACGAGTTGGATATTCTGAGAGAATATGAAGAATCACAAGAAAGATTCCCAGCTGAATCTTCTAGACGTCAAGATAGAGCTTCGAATGACGATGAAGCCGGTCCTAGTAATGCTGGAGAACATGATGATATTCAGCAAACTCTTGACAATCAGACAGCAGTCAACGATAATCTAGAATCTGTTGATAGACCTATATTCGATCGTGGTGATTCAGATTCTGAGGGGGAGCAGATCCAGATATCAAGTTAAACAATTTCAGTCATTGAACAAGGTGCAAATCAGAATGTCACAAATTTGGAAGGCGAGGTAGATGTTCCAGGCGAGGTGATGCTGAGAAATCTTTCGTACCATCCTGAAGAGCTGATAATTGGAGAATTACAATCAGGCGTTCGCACTAGACGTCAAATTGACCAAGGCCTTACTTGTTTTTATTCTACAGTTGCTTCGTTACAAACTGAGTTTTCACTTAGTTGTTTTATTTCGCAGATTGAGTCGCGAACATACAAAGAAGCACTAACTGAAGATTCTTGGGTCAATGTGATGCAAGAGGAGCTGAGTCAGTTTGAGAAGTTAGGAGTGTGGAAATTGGTAGACTTGCCTGATAGTCATAGGAAGATAAACACCAAGTGGGTGTTCAAGTGTAAGAGAGACGATCGAGGGGTTATTATTTGTAACAAAGCTTGACTCGTTGTCCAGGGCTTTAGTCAGCAGGAGGGTATAGATTTCACTGAAATGTATGCTCCGGTTGCTAGACTTGAAGCAATCAGAATTTTCCTAGCATTTGCATCTTGGAAAGGTTTTAAAGTTTATCAGCTAGATGTTAAATCGGCGTTTCTGTATGGGAAGGTAAAAGAGGAGGTATATGTCGGACAGCCACCGGGCTTCACCGATCCAATCCACAAAGACAAGGTCTATTTACTGGATAAAGCGCTGTATGGTTTACACTAGGCCCCGAGATCTTGGTACGAGACATTGTCTCAACATTTACTTGCCAACAGTGTTAGGATCGGAGGCTCTCGTGATTGTGTTTGTTTGTATAATTTGGACAAATCAAACAGAAATGAACAGAAATTTAAGTGCAGCGAAAGTGAAAACAAACTTTGTAAACACAATCAAAGGAGATTATAGTTTGATAAACAATTGCTTTTCATAGAGTCGAAAGATTACAATTCAAAGCAAAAGACTACAATGCAAGCTTACACACTAAACTCCCCCTCAGCCTAATACCCCAAGGTTGGATTGTACAAGATGAAAGGATTGAATTGAGGAGAAGAACTCTCCCAAAACGATCAAATATAACAGTACAGGGTACTGTCATATTTATAGGCAAACCAAACCACTGATGTATCTCAGCTGACGTCACCAAGAAAGTGACATCTAACAACCTAACAACCTGGAAACACTGTTCTATACAAACTACTGATGTCTACCAACTAATTGATAATGAAATACAAAACATGGGTAAACTACTGATTCACTTTCCACTGATGTAGCCTAAGCACTGATGTTGAGCATTAGTGCTTTCTTCAAAGGTGATCAGTCCTTGAATGGGCAGTGCTTGTGTCTTCAGCAGTACTCAAAAGACAGCAGTAGATAGAGCGTCAGTGTTTGTCTTTAGCAGTCTTTAGCGTTTCATCAGTGTTTGGTTCATCAGTTGTTCTTCTGAGCAGTACTTAAAGTATATCAGCTGTTAGATAACCACTGTCAAGGGGAAAGATTAATGTAAACATCTGCTTATTGTGAATCCACTATTGTGAACCGGTTTTGGCTTTCATTATCTGTTCCTCTGGTAGGGTTCAATCCCAACAAACAGCTTCATCCGTGGAAAAGTAGATGCCACTCTATTCACCAAAGAAGTCGACGGACATCTTCTGATAGTTCAAATATACGTGGACGACATCATATTTGGGTCAACAAATGAAAATCTGTGCAAAGATTTTGAAAGAGTTATGAAGCAAAAATTTGAAATGTCATCGATGGGTGAGATGAAATTCTTCTTGGGTCTTCAGGTTGATCAACTGCCTAAGGGAATATTCATACATCAGATGAAGTATGTTCATGATATCTTAGAGAAATTTGGGATGTCAGATTCAACTCCAGCTTCCACCCCATTAGCGACGAACCAGGGGATAAACCCTGATCTCACCGGAGAGAAGGTAGATGAAACGTTATATCGTTCCATGATCGGATCACTGATGTACTTGACAGCTTCAAGACCCGATATCATGTATCCAACCTGCCTTGCAGCAAGATTTCAGTCTAACCCGAGAGCTTCGCATATGGTGATTGTGAAACGGATATTACGCTACTTGAAAGGAACTCCATCATTGGGGTTGTGGTATCCAAAAGAAGGAGATTTCATGCTCGAAGGGTATTCCGATTCCGATTCCGATTTCGGATGCTGCAAAGTTAACGCTAAGTCAACAACAGCGGGGTGCCAGTTTTTCGGACCACGATTGGTTACCTGGCAATGCAAGAAGCAGACCTCTGTAGCTTTATCTACATGTGAAGCTGAGTATGTATCTGCTAGCAGTTGCTGCTCTCAGATCTTGTGGATCCAGCAACAGATGAGAGACTACGGTTTGCAATTTCTTAACACCCCTATCTTTGTTGATAATGAGGTAGCGATAAACATAACAAAAAATCATGTTCATCACTTCATCTGAGACTGTTTCGAGAAGAAGTTGATACGAATTGAGAAAATCAACACTGACGAACAAAAAGCTGATTTACATACCAAAGCGTTTGATAAAACTCGTTTTCAATATCTTTTAAAATTGAACGGTATGAAGCTTTTATCGGTGTCGAAGGAGATTCTTGGCATTGATGAAGGTACCACTGTAGATGATGTTGAGAAGCAATCTGCAATGGTTTGTCGATTTTTTACTTGTTTTGGTATTTAGGGGGAGGTAGGTTTATATTTTCAGAAAATTCAAAAACAGTAAAAAAAAATTTCAAAAATCCAAAAACATGAGATATTTTCAAAATACAATAACAATAGAAAACTAAAAATGAGCTTGTGTAAAAAGGGAAAATGATAGTACATTAGCTTGACAGTTACGGTATGCTAAAGAAATGCAAAGTTTAAAAGTCTTAAGCAGTCTCGCTGATGATATGCCGATAGGTTTTTACACATTTAGTAGGTTTGTTTGGGATATAAACCTAAATCATTACTTGCTTATTTCGTGGGGAACACTACTTGGATATATAGATAACCCCTGAAATCTTGTTTGAAAGATCCCTCTTTCTGAAATACTAGGTCTTTATACTCAGTGATATCTGGGGTATTATCCCGGGACTTCTGATTTTGCGGAAGCAATGGCCTAGTCCCCGTATAATACTTTTCGCTTGCTTGAAGTAATAGCATCACCCTCAACATAAAAAATCATGAAACATAGCAAAATGCTAATCATATGCTGTTGAAGAAAAGATCCTCTAAAGGGGACACACCTAAAGTCGAAGCCATCATCTCTTTGATTTTGCGAAAGCAATAGCCTGAGCTCTCATGGCCCTCGCATTTAACCCCTTACAGATATCATCTGTGGTATACTCACCTGTAAGACTGAATATTGGGTTCTGGATACGGGAGTATATTAAAGAGGTGGGACACATGAATGAGTTTAATTTCTTAATTCACCTAATTCGTATCCTGGACAGATTGAAATTTGTGTGAAAACTTAAGTGGATCAGTATATCGACAATCTAAGCAAATTGTTTAATTCTGAGTATGAAATCAAAGCTTAACGGTACTTGTGACTTGTCGACAGCTGATATGATTCCCTAACATGCTCACCAAAAATATGTTTGTAAATAGTTTACATTTACTGCATTATATGTCTGTTTAGCATTCTAGTATAGAAACTTTATTCAAAATCCAAAAAGATTTTATATTTCTGCTTTATTTTTCTGACAAATCAAAGTGGAAAGCTGATCTTCAGATTCGCTGTTTGAACAAGATGCAGGAAGTTTCTGAGCTGGACAGAAGAGTTGTGAGCTTATCTATGTTAAACTTGTGAAAATGAAAAGTCAAAACAAGTTTATTAAGTTGAAACTTGTAATTTTCAGAATAATGTTTTAAAATTGTTGAACAAAAGTCAGTTTTTGTTTTGTTTCAGATCAATCAAGGTCATTAAGTTGGACTTGGTAGACAAATTAAGTGACTAGGGTCATTAACTTGGACCTAGATACTTAAGTGGATTATTAAAACTGATTAAAGCATGAAAAGATGTTAAAAGTCAATAGATTGTAATGTTATATTCTTGGGAAATAGGAAACAAGATCCTCATGGCAAAGAAAGTGTAAAGATTGAACCAGAATTTGAACTCCAGCATATTGAAAGGGGAAGTCTACATTCTGGATCAACATCCAAAGGGGAGTTTGAAGATAGAGATTGAAGGATGCTTACAGTGTCAGACAAATTGGACAGAGAAGAAGATAGATAAAGACTAAAGACTGAAGATTTGATGCTAAAGACTTCGTCAACATCCAAGGGGGAGTCTGTTGGTGCATAGATGTCTGTTAACTTCGTCTTTATAGAGTCTTGTAACTAGATAGGATAATCCAGTGCTCAGCAGGATAGAAATTAGGGTTTGTATGTAAATGGGGTATTTCGCACGAAATAGCAAGAGCTATTTCGTACGAAATGACACATAGGTATTTCGCACGAAATAGGCCTTTGCTATTTCGTACGAAATCAACACCCCTATAAATACCTGAGCTGGTTCATCATTTATAAGGTTCGAGATTTCAGAGCCGAGGTGCTGTCCGTTTGTCAAACGATTTGTAAAGCTTTGAAATCATTAATAAGAAGATAATTAGGGAAAATCAAGATGTATCAAGTTAGAATCACTAATTCCGCCTTTGATTCTGACTCAAAACTCTTCTGATTGACTCATTCGGGTCACACGTCGATCCAACAAAACTTTTGTCACTTAACTGATTATGCAACATATTTAGACATGTTAAGGCATATAATACTTATCATAGGACTAGTTAGGCATCTAGAACGCATTTTACGCGAACGACACGTTAAAGTAGCGTAAGCTACCTAAACGGGTCGTAAGCACTTAGGTTAGGTTTCGATTTAGTATGTAGGCTTTGTTAAACCATATCGTATGAGTTCCAACACTCATTTGGTTTACGAAACCTCATCCTATCCGATCTTTCGATTTAGATCCGGTTTATTAATATAGTTACCTAAATTAGGTGCCGATTGATTTCCGTGATCCCTCTAGCTTTGCTTGGTTGTTATTCAATACTTCTAAGCATTCTCAATGTGAGTACATAGTTCCCCTCTTTTACCATTTTAAACTGTTTTGGGGTGATTCATATATGCTAAATGATTTCGAGTCTTTTAAACAAATGTTATAGTGTATATTACTATTTGAACCGTTTGGAACTGTTTGATCCATGTGAACCGTTTGGAACTGATTAATCTGTATGAACCGTTTGGAACTGTTTGATTTATGTGAACCGTTTGGAACTGTTTGGTCTATGTGAACCGTTTGGAAATGTTTGGTCTATGTGAACCGTTTGGAACTGTTTGATTTATGTGAACCGTTTGGAACTGTTTGGTTTATGTGAACCGTTTGGAACTGTTTGGTCTATGTGAACCATTTTGAACTGTTTGATTTATGTGAACCGTTTGGAACTGATTGATTTATGTGAACCGTTTGGAACTGTTTGAACCGTTGGGTTAGGGAAGTGATTAGGTAACGGGGCGGGTGTAATGTGTTAACAGCATGGTGCATACGCCGCTGGTACTTCCTATATATAAGTGCTTTTAACACATTATATATCTTTGCGTTATCTAGATCACTTGGGTAAAGGTTATCAAAACGAAGTTATATTACAAGGTTTTTCTAACAATATAAACCTTTCGAGTTTTATTACAAAAACGATTTACAAATCTGTGTCTACATAAACAAATGTTTTGGGTTAAGATTCATGGTATCGAGGTTTTATGAATAATTTGTTTTGACTTGGTTATTTAATTTACAATACAAATATTTTACAAAACTAAGTTCTCAAATATCAAATAACAAAGTTGTTTGAATTATTTCAATAGGTAAACGAGCCATGAGTCTGACACTCTTATAAAACCGATGTACTCGCCGGCATTTTTATGCTGACGTATTTTCACATATGTTTCAGGTACCATAGTTGATGATGATGTTTGATGATGATATTGATGCATGCTCACATAGGAATGGACGAGGCCTTGGTGACTTAATAACAATGAAAGTCAATTTGTTCATGTTTTGTTTCTAGTTGCAAGACAATGTAATAAACTTAATTCAATAAAACAGAACTTTTATCCATGTGTTGTGAAACAATGATTCTGTTACGACACTCCCCGACGTTTCCACCGCGGTTTGTTGTTTTAATGCGGTCGGGGTGTGACAAAGACTTCTCAAATTAGACTTCATCAGTTAAGACTCTATCCCTAAGGTTTTCATTCACCGCTTTAATGTTAGCAAATGCAATAATGCATTTGTCTGAACATAGATTTTCAAGAACCTGAGGTGATACGTTGGCAGCAGCCATCATGGCATAATCACACTGATGATCACTTTCTTCATCAGCTCTCTCTTCTTTCTCACCTTCTTTCTTCTCTTCCTTTTCTTCTTTGTCTTCTTTGGACCAGGGGTCAAACAGTGGTTCAATCAGAGTTTCTGAATTTTCTCCCAGCAATATTTCACCAGCAACTGCAGTAACCACTGCTTCAGCCACTTCATCCACTGTTTCATCACTTAGCTGTTCTCCTTCAGCTTCCACCCCTTCTGGTATTGACTCTAATTCCATAAAAAAATTCATCATTAAAAACATCATTAGAAGCATAGAGTGCAAAATTTTCATAACCAAGCTGATCAGACATACTGCTCCAGACAATAAAGCCTTGGGTGAACAAGCTTTGCTGATCTGGTTGAACCACTGTTGGAGCAGCTTGTTGAGGTGCAACAGGTTGCACTTAAGCCTGAGGGACAGGGGCTTGAACATACTGAATTTGTGGAACAATGGTTTGAACATAATGCATAGGCATAAGGGTTGCAGCATAGTGAGCAGTGTTAACATGGGCTGCAGGGGTATATTGGGCATTGTGCACAGTGCTTTGGTTTTGTGGTCTAGGGTTTGAGCTGGGATGAGTGATAATTGGATCAGTGGTTTGAGTCCTGCACTCCCTAGCAAAATGACCTAGCCTATTGCACTTATAGCACTTGATTTTTGACTTATCCAACCCCACTTTTAAATTCCCATGTAGCCCTGGGAATTTTCTCCCTGTTCTTTTGTAGAATTTGCTTGTTCTTACACTAAGCAAAGCCAATTGATGCAAAATGTCCATTTCTTCTAAGTCAGTGGGATCAAAGTGCTATAAATCATTTAGTTCAAAACACAGATTATCAGAGATCCGTCTTTCTCCATTTGCTGTGAAAGCAAAGTTGGATGAGTGAGGATCAGAGTTGAAGTTTGCACCAGCAGTTATGTCAATAAAATGATCATAAATCTGATCCTTACTGCTGCCAGTCTCTTCCTGACCCAGAAGAGCTGTGTTGCCAAATGTTTAATCATCTGCAACTTTGCCAGACTCTTGCAACTTCTTTTTCTAGTTTAACTCCCTTTCATAGGTCAGGAGTCTACCATGAAGTTGGGTCAGTGTCAAATCTTTGAACTCAACAGAGTTTCTGGTCACAAATGCAATGGTGTCCCATTTTTTAGGTAGTGATCTAAGGAACCTGATGTTTTGTGTTGAATTTGTAAATTTAACATTAACAAGCCTTAGTTCACTAATGAGATAACTGAACCTCTCAAATTGTTGGGTTAATGTTTCACCCTTAACATGACAAAACGTTTCATATTGCTAATTCATAATTTCCCTGTTATTTTCAATAACTTCTTCAGTTCCCCAAAATTGTTCCTTAAGTGCATCCCATAATTCTTTGGCACTGTTACAATGTAACAGTCCAGCATAGATCTCATTGGGCAAAGCAGATGCAACAATGCTAAATGCCTTGGCATCCAGTTCGAACTTTTGAAAATCAGTTTCAGTATAGTTTTCAGGTTTTTTAGGTTCAAATTTCTTTGAATCCTCAGCACTCGGCACCATTGGAACATGGGGTGCAAAGATAACCGGCTTCCAACATCTAGTGTTCTGTTGAGCAAGGATGTGACCCATCCTTCTCTGCCCGATGTTGTACTCGTTGCGCTTCAGCATGGGTGGTTTGAAGAGTGAGCCGATGCTATTGTTTGCACCTTGTGCTTGTGACAACATCTTGGTTGTTTTACAAGGCACTGATTAATCAACTTTGTTCGTGATTAATCCTTGCTCTGTTTTTCAACGAAACGAACAATAATAAGTATCAACGATTGTAAGCTGAACTTTTATGTCAAAATGATTGTTAAATCAAATTTGACAGTCCTAGCTCTGATACCAATTGTTAGGATCTGAGTTTCTTTTTTATTGTGTTTTTGTTTAGAAATTAATGAAGATGAACAAGTAATTGCAGCGGAAATAAATGGAAATAAACTTTGCACACAATCAAATAGGAGAAATGCTTTAAACATACATGTTTGAACATTGAACCGAATGATTAAATTTATTTCAATCACTGATTACAACTTTGCATGCATGAAATACAAACTCCCCCTCAGCCTGAGCTCACAGTGAATTGTTCGTACAAGAGACAAGTGGTGAAAGAGCCAATAGAACAGTACAGGGTACTATTCTATTTATAGGCACGAGCAAACCACTAAAGCATCTTGGCTGACGTCACCATGAAAGTGACATCTAACCTCCTAACAAACTCTAACTACTGACCTCATACAAACACTGCTTAGCTAGCTACTGATAAACAATACTATACAAAGGAAAGACTAAACTACTGCTTTCTCCTTCCACTGTTGTGACTCCAACAGTACTTGTATCATCAGCAGTGCTTGACCCATAACGGTAGATTGATCAACAGGTCTTCAGTCTTCATCAGTCTTTAACATGATCAGCAGTTGTTTGTAGAACAGCACTTGTATACGGTCAGTGGATTGAGGCCATCAGTAGATAGAATCACTTTCAAGGGGGGAGACTTGTATACATCCACTGCTTATTCTGGATCCACTGCCCTGGTCCAGTTTTGGCTTTAATCAACTGTTCCTTTGGTAGGGTTCAATCCCAACATACCGGTATAACCGGCCGGTATTTACCGGTTTTTAAAACATTGGTTGAAAGGATTTACGCTATGGTTCAATTTGAAACTTGAAACATATCGTGTACCAATCGGTCCACTAACCTTTTATTGGGTATATTTTTTTTTATTGTGGAGCTTATAGTTATGTATTTATATTATAATCATGTAAATATATACAATTTTTAACACAAAGTAATGTATCTAAAAGTAAATTTTTAAAAAAATGGTTCAAACAGTCAATATTTGAACCATTAAGCTGCCAAGTCAGTAAAAAACCGGCTGATTTAGTTGTCAAAACTATAAACCCATAAACATAGTTTGCATATTCATCTAAAAGTTTTATTAAAACAAGACCACATTATGAGCATCCTTAAAAAGGTTAAACTATGAAAAAAATTTGAGGGAGTAATGAAAGCTTTTTAATACTAACATAGAGTAATAAAGTTTTGGATGATGATGATGATCATCATGATCATGATAATCATAATCATATTCATAATCATAATAATAATCTACAACATCTTACAAGTATTCTTTAGAAGTTATGATAAAATTTGTGTCTAGTCAACTAACCTATGATTTATTAACACCTGGTATTTTATCTGTCGTGCGTTGCGATGGTATCGAAACATACATTAACTCGAATTTATATCGTCAAATGAAAACATACTATGTTTGACCCAACTCGTTTTCAAACAAAATTTACGTCAAAACATAAAACAACTAAAAACATATATATTTTAGTTGTTTTTTTTTAACTTTGCTAGACTTATTAATGGTACCCTAATTTATAATTTTTTATTTAACATCCAATAACAAAAAATATGCAACTTCATTTAAATAATAGTTTACTGGATAAAAAAATAAAGAAATGAGAATGTAAGGATCTCTCGGGACGGTGAGAAAATGGAGAAGAAATAGAGTGCACTGCATGTCTTCATAGAGGTCTCCAAGATCAGAATTCAGAAACTACTTTACTTTACCCATTTTTAATTTAACAACAATTTAAACTGTACCAATAATATCATGATACTTGGATTAATGGGAGCTTAGCAATGCAATTAAGAATATATATACATGGATGGGGTAAATAAGAACCACCTTTAGATGCGAGAACCGTAAGAACTATTATCCACCTTGAATCTTTCATGTATGAGTGGTTGAGATTTAATTGTTTAAGTTTGATTTGTCTTGTAGTGATTTTATTGATTAAAAAATAATAAATAGTACAAGAAGAGTATTTTGGAAAATTTAACTTCTGTACCATTCATGTCAACTTGTCAAACTAACAATCAAACATTATAGACTACATCACTCTTTATGTCAACATTAATTACGTTTATCTATTTAAAAAAATAATTAATTATAACACATGATTTTTTATATGATAAAAATTACACTACATGTATAAAAAGAAAACGTCTTCAATCTCTAATCTTGATCTTCATTTTTTGTTCGTTATCCTTGTCATTTGAACGTAAAAGCCCCAACACCTACGAAAATCAAAGTAAAAAACAGAGCGTTTACATTCCACAAACGTTTAGAGGAGCTCGGGCTGGCGATCAGTGGCTTAAGGCTGGAGCGATGAACACTCGATTTCCCGAAGAAACGAAGCGAAAACACTCGATCTTGGAATCGTAACAGTTCACCCGCACGAGCCATGACTCGTACGGACGATGACTCGCACGAGGGTGATGCCTCATACGAGCCATCACTCGTACGAGTGATCCCTCGCACGAGGGTGATGCCTCGTGCGAGTGATGCTTCGTACGACTCACTGTTTGTCCCGCACGACTCTCTGTTCAACTATTCAATGCTACCAAAGACTGATGCACTTCTGTTTCTACGCGTAGGCTAAACCGACGCTCTTCCCTCCTCCTCAGCTCACCGGTGTTTGCTGTTTTCACACCCACTGTGAGTTTCACTTGACCCCTTTCGCTTTAACACACTTTTTGGGTGTTATATACGTTCTCTATACAAAAATCACATCACACAATGCTTAAAACGCTTTATACGCAAAAACCGCTCTCGCATGAATTTACGTGAATCGTTGAACTGCTATGTGTTATGTTTATGCCTTGAGATCACCTACCACCATTGACATGATAGCTGTTATAGGTTGACCCACTACCCGAAGGTTCGGGGGTTGTTAAGGTTCGCTTTACTTTTCAGTTTTATGTGCGTGGACACTTCGGTGGATGCGTATCACGCATCTCACTCGCGGTCTAATTGGTTTGCTATTTCGGTGTTTATGATATATATATCTTCACATGCTTACGATTAATCATGTTGGTTTTCGCAAAACACTTTATTACTATTACTATGTTAAACTTGTGAACTCACCTTTACATTTTTGTATTGACTTTTATTTTAACGTATGTGACAGGTTGATGTTTATCATATGCAGCAAATGGATAGGATTCCTAGAAACTCATTAAAATTCTAGTTGTCGGATTTATATTTGTTTGAGAAACTTGTAATCCGTTTTGACTTTTGTTGAAATATTTTTTTGATTGTATGGGAAATTAAACATATTAAATATTGTCATTAAATTAGTCGTTATGGATTCTCTTGAACAATCTGATTCGCTAGTGCCACATCCCGATGATTCCGCCATCGGTTGGGGTGTGACAAAACCTCACCATTTTTGAGGTCCAAAGTGCATGAACTTTCTGCTTGTTTTTATCTTTTTAAAACCTTATTATTTTAATGTTTTCTTCACTTTTTCTTCCTCTACAATGGTTGTAATGCCTCTAGGGATATTACCATATGTAACACCTGTGCCTTCACGGCTATCAAACAAATACCAAACCAATGAAATATTGTATTTCATACTTTGGACTTGTATAAATATGTGTATCTTTTGCACATATCAACTCTTGTTCGATTTCAAACTCTAAATCGCTTTCTGGAAGGTTATACGCGCGCTGATGCGTAAATATAACCAGTTTAATTCAACAAACACTCTGGAATAGTGACATAGGCTTAACATACCCTAAATAACCTTTACATAACTTAGAAATAAGTTTTGAAGGCTTTGGTATGGCAAAAACAAGTTAATTCGTCTACAGGGACTAAATTTGACAAACTGCGAAAGTATGCCAATCTGAACTGTAACGAACACTCTGGAACAAGACCATAAGTTAAACACACCTTAAATATCCTTTATATAGCTTAGAAATAGGCTTTGAGGGGTTCGGTGTGCTAAAATAAATTTTGGGTCATTCAGGGACTATAAGTGTCAAAAAGTGCACAAGTTTGCACTTTCGCGCATAACTTACGTTCTGAATACATCCGGGCATCCAAAAATTTATGTAAGCACTAAAATATTTTATTTTAGTGTTTGGCATAAGAAAAATCCATTCGTCACGCCATTTAGATCGTTTCTCGCGCTTATGCGCATTCCGTCGTAATTAACCGAACATCGCGATCGTACGACCAAACGAACCAACCTCCGACATATTTTTGAGCATGTTTCATGCCCACAATGTTTAGGCATCCTTGTGGAGCCTTTAAAATGATTTAACGAGCCTTAAACACGTCGGAAATGGCCTGAATACGCAACGGGGACTGAAAGATAAACATTTGAAAGTGTTTGCTGATCAGGGGACCCCTAGCGCGACGCCTAGCCCCCCTAGCGTCACGCTAGGCCCCTTCTGATCAGCAAAGGTCATTTTTAACATAAGTTAGCAGCCCCTAACACTTCCCAAAGGTCAAGTGCCACATGTTAAACTCTTATGGTGGCCAAATTCAGTAACCACAACATTCCAACAAGTGTAGGGATGTGATCATTCCCTCTTCTCCAAGAAACGATCCTAACGGTGAACCGAAAACTATAAATACCCATCACCTCTTCACTCATTTCTCACAAGAATCTGATCTTATGTGCTCTAAGTTGAAACCTTTGTTTCATACCTGAGCTGTTTTGATCTAGATTAGCATTCGGGGACCCTTCGTAAGTGTTCCTTCGTTCTTTTATTGCTTTTCGAGTCCGAAAGTCAAACTTTGTTTGACTTTCTGCATTGACCAGTTTATGGTCAATGCGAAGTTCGTTTGAACTTCATAACGTGAGCGTGGTCACGATGGTTATAGTCCTTAGTGACTATACCTACTGATTACCACGTTATCTAGGCTCAGTGACGAGCCGTAGTTTCGGTCAGAATACGTATTCTTGCGTAATTTGTAACCAAACTACTCTTAGGTATCACAATCGTTTGTTGAGATACCAAACCTGTTTTCTAAACTTAGTTAAGCATGTTTTAACATGCTTAGCTCGTCACTTTTAGTTTAGTGCTTATATAGGGTCGTAAGGTAAGCGAGCTAAACAATCGCTTATACTTTCGAACCCGACCATTTGGTCGATCATTAGGATCCGACCAAACACATTAGGTGACCATAGTATATAGGGAATAACCTTCCGAGGTTATACCTTATGGTCGCTACGTTTAAGTAGTTGTATGATAGGTAGTTTATATGCCTTAGGTAAATTACCAAAATGCCCTTTTTATGCATAATTGAGGTTTAAGCATATGTAACGTAACTTTTGACATCTAAACTGATTTGACAACAATATTAGACATGTTAAGGCATATTCTACTTGTCGTAGGACTAGTTAGGCGGTCCGAACGCGTTTTACGCGAACGACACGTTAAAGTAGCATAAGCTTCCTAAACGGGTCGTAATGGGTCGTAAGCACTTATGTTAGGTTTCATTTAGTATGTAGGCTTTGTTAAACCATATGACACGAGTCTCTACACTCGTTTGGTTTACGAACCCTCATTCTATCCGATCTTCCGACTTAGGTCCGGTTTATTAATGTAGTTACCTATATTAGGTGCCGTTTGATATTCCGCGATCTCTAGCATTGCTTGGTGGTTATCTTAGGACTTCTGAGCAATCTCAAGTGCGTACATAGACCCCTCTTTTACTGTTTTCCAAATTGTTTTGGGGTGAAACACATGTGCCTACTTGTTACATTCATCCTTTCCCGTTTTCACATCATATACCTGCTATGTTCGTTAGTACATTATAGTACATGATTTCATTACATTTTATGCTATGTATGTCCATTGTGTGCATACTTAGTACATTGTTTTACATTACATTTTGTTGCATATGCTCATCCAGTATATGAACACATTATATTACATTTTGAACCGTTTATAACTATTCGACTATGTGAACCGTTGTAATCATTTGTATCTGTGAACCGTTTGTGCCTGTGAATCGTTTATATCTGTGAACCGTTTGTATCTGTGAACCGTTTGTATCTGTGAACCGTTTGTGCCTATGAACCGTTTATATCTGTGAACCGTTTGTATCTGTGAACCGTTTGTATCTGTGAACCGTTTGTATCTGTGAACCGTTTGTATCTGTGAACCGTGTGAACCGTATTTGACCATACATAAACATTTCTACAATTGTTAAACATTACTTTGGTGGTTTGGTTTGATTAAGTGATTAAGTAACGATGCGTGTGTAATATGATACAAGCATGGTGGATACGCCGCTGGTACTTCCTATATATAAGTGTTTGTATGGTATTACATATCGTAGCGTTATTTGAATCATTTCTGTTTGAGACATATAACATTTTATACAAATAACATACTTTTCACAATACATTGTTTTACAAGAACTTAACTTATACAAACTCATTTTACAATGGTTATTCAGTTAACCATACATTTTTCTCTTATTTATACATATCATCTGATCTTATCGTTTTTCAAATGATTTACAAAACAAAGCAAATTACAAGGTTCATGACTAAACATTTTCTCAAACATAAGTCATGAAACCTATTTTCACAAAACCTATGTATCTCACAGGCATTTTTATGCTGACGTACCTATTTTCACATGTGTTTTTCAGGAGCTGTTGCATAAGATGATCAAGATACACATAGGCAGACTTGGGCTTTAGTGACAATAAAAGATGCAAGACTAGTTAATTATGTTGTATTCCTTTGTTTGTTAGGACATTGTAACACTTTTAATCAATAAAACGAAACTTCAATTGCCATGGATTTGAAACAATTAATTCTGTTACAACACTCCCCGACATTTCCGCCACGTTTTGTATGCTCTACGTGGTCGGGGTGTGACAGAAAAGATGGTATCAGAGCCAATGGTTATAGGGAATTAGGTTATTAGTAATGCTTTGACCTAGTCTATAACCTTCTTAGGACCCTAACGCGAGTTTACTTGCGTTTAGTCATAAAACAATACCGTCACCTATCCTTAGGCGACTACCATAACAAGAACATAAATTTCAAAACCGCTTTGAAAACTAATCATCTGTTCTAGGATGATTTATTACAAGGTTTTGAACCCTCTATTGTAAGGTTTTGAACCCTCTGTTATATGGTTTTGAACCCCTTTGAGTTTTCAAAATCTCATCAAGGTTCTGGGTTTTAGATAATGTGAACACGTGCAAACTGGAAGGGTGAATGCCTGTATTCTGGGTTTTCTGTCTAGTCAAGCATTTCGTATACATCTCATCAGACGCGAGACCAGTTGTGCTTACCTGGGAATTCTTGGGATGAGTGTTCACTTATAGGCGAGCATGTCTTCGCGATACATTATTTTTGACCCATTTACTTTGATTAGTCACTGTGTGTCGTTTGTTTACCTTGTGGTAACAAACAAATGACCACTACCCTTGCTTTCATCAGATTTGTTTCATCTCATTCTTTTCGTCTAATTCTCTCACTCGTTTCCTTTCATGTTTCCTCTTTTAGAATGCCTCCTCGACGCGAAAACCAGATAGCGACTGCCGAACTGGTAGAAATCATTGCGCAGCAAATGGCTGCTCAATTCCCAAACCTCTTTGCTCAATGGAATCAAGCCAACAACAACAACAATGGTCCATGCAATTTTAAGAGTTTTAACTCGGCGAAACCACTCAAGTTTAGTGGTTCTGAGGGAGCGACTGGGCTTCTTCAATGGTTCGAGAGCATTGAGAATACTTTCCGCCATGTGCAGTGTCCTGACAATCGCAAGGTCGAGTTTGCTTCGAGTGTGTTCCAAAAGAGAGCCCTTACGTGGTGGAACGGGGTTATGAGAGATCGTGGTGCAGAAGTTGCTCTAGCACAGACATGGGATGAACTTAGGGCCCTTATGATGAAGGAATTCTGTCCTCGTCACGAGATCAGGGCCTTGGAAAGGGAATTCGACAATCTTGAGCAAGACAGCGGTGAGCATCGAGCCTACACGGACCGTTATGAGGAGTTGAGTCTGTTATGCCCAAACATGGTCACGCCTTTGGATAAGGCAATAGAAAAGTACATTGATGGCCTCTTTGACTCAATACAAGACATTGTGACTGGCAGCAACCCTACTACAGTTAGACAGGCCATTGAGCTATCTGCAACGTTGACTGAATCAAAGATCAGGAAAGGTAAACTTTTCCGAAAAGGTGACAAGAAGCCGGTCGAGGAATCGAAACCAATCGAGGAATCAAAGACCATGGATGAACAGACTGGATCCCCTAAAAAGTCAAAGAAGCGAAAGGCTTCTCAGAACTTCGCCATGGTTACTCACAATGATCAAGCCGTCCCCAACCAACCAGCTCAACCCCTTGCTAGGAAACCATACAATGGAACTGCACCCTTGTGCAACCAATGTAGCCTCCATCATCATGCCAATGTAAAGTGCCGCAAATGCCAAACTTGTGGGCTTATAGGCCATACAGCAAGAGTCTGCCCAGCTGCAGCTGCACCAAACCAAGCTGGCAACAATCCTGCTCAAGGTCATTTTCTACCAGGTTCTTGCTTCAACTGTGGCGAGATGGGTCATTTCCAAAGAAATTGCCCAAAGCTTGCTAATGCAAATCCAGCACAGGGATGAGCATCTAACTGACTAGAAGACAACATCGTTTAGAAATAATCATGTCTTATGTATTATTTTCTTTTGTTGTCAAGGTCCAAGAAACAGTTGTTATCGTTGTTTATAAATAAATCTTTTATTTACATTGCAATGTATTTATGTGGTTGTATGTATAAACAACATATCTCTTACAATACCGACAATCAAGGAACCGTATTCCTTGAAGGACAGACTACCCCCAAACTTTCTTCCACTTTATGATCTCTTGCGTTTCCACGAAATTCCTAAGTACCCGTTTATTCTAAAGAAACGAAGTACAAGGCGCAAGTTGCAACACTGGACGATTACCCAAAGTACCACTATAAATCCTTAATAGGGTACCTAAGGGTATTTCCGTAAATCCTAAAATTGTTGTGTTCCTTAAATTCGACTATTACGTTTCTTTGAAAACAAAATCGAATTTTTTTGGGAGATCTTCCTATCTCTTCAGATAGATCCCAGAGGACATTGAAGTTCATCGACTAGTTTCCATATCCGTTCTCAATCGATAACAAATTAATAACAAATTAATAACCAAGTTAAACAACTATGTGATTATGTGCTTATGAACATTACAAGACAAACTGTGCGGACTGTGCAAGGAATTACGTAATTATGGATGCATACATAATTATGGAATTTAGTGCACAGAAACCACAACGAGCCTTGTCATGTGCCTAGAAGTTAACTCTATTCATTTCCATTTCTGAGGAAGCACCCGTTGAAAATGACTCCGCTTGTTCATTTTCGTTTCTGAAGATTGTCCGTTGAGGAAATGAATATCCGTTTGTCTATCCTTTTCATTTCCATTTCTGAGGAAGCACCCATTGAAAATGACTCCGCTTGTTCATTTTCGTTTCTGAAGATTGTCCGTTGAGGAAATGAATATCCGTTTGTCTATCCTTTTCATTTCCATTTATGAGGAAGCACCCGTTGAAAATGACTCCGCTTGTTCATTTTCGTTTCTGAAGATTGTCCGTTGAGGAAATGAATATCCGTTTGTCTATCCTTTTCATTTCCATTTCTGAGGAAGCACCCGTTGAAAATAACTCCGCTTGTTCATTTTTGTTTCTGAAGATTGTCCGTTGAGGAAATGAATATCCATTTGTTTCTCCTTTTCATTTCCATTTCTGATGAAGCACCCGTTGAAAATGACTCCGTTTGTTCATTTTCGTTTCTGAAGATTTGTCCGTTGAGGAAATGAATATCCGTTTGTTTCTCCTTTTCATTTCCATTTCTGATGAAGCACCCGTTGAAAATGACTCCGTTTGTTCATTTTCGTTTCTGAAGATTGTCCGTTGAGGAAATGAATATCTGTTTGTCTATCCTTTTCATTTCCATTTCTGAGGAAGCACCCGTTGAAAATAACTCCGCTTGTTCATTTTCGTTTCTGAAGATTGTCCGTTGAGGAAATGAATATCCGTTTGTTTCTCCTTTTCATTTCCATTTCTGATGAAGCACCCGTTGAAAATGACTCCGTTTGTTCATTTTCGTTTCTGAAGATTTGTCCGTTGAGGAAATGAATATCCGTTTGTTTCTCCTTTTCATTTCCATTTCTGATGAAGCACCCGTTGAAAATGACTCCGTTTGTTCATTTTCATTTCTGAAGATTTGTCCGTTGAGGAAATGAATATCCGTTTGTTTCCCCTTTTCATTTTCATTTCTGATGAAGCACCCGTTGAAAATGACTCCGTAAGTTCATTTTACGTTTCTGAAGATTGTCCGTTGAGGAAATTAATCCCCGTTTGTTTATTCCTTCATTTCCACTTCTGAAGAATACTCGTTGAGGAAAATGACTCCGTCTGTTCATTTTCGTTCTGAAGAATGTCCGTTAAGGAAATGACAGGATTATGCCTTACATATCTCTGGTGATTATTTGACACAAAGTCAAAAATAGACTCCTACGAATAAATTTCGGGACGAAATTTCCTAAAGTAGGGGAGATTGTGACACCTGTGTCACTTCAATCATCAAACAAATACCAAACCAATGAAATATTGTATTTCATACTTTGGACTTGTATAAATATGTGTATCTTTTGCACATATCAACTCTTGTTCGATTTCAAACTCTAAATCGCTTTCTGGAAGGTTATACGCGCGCTGATGCGTAAATATAACCAGTTTAATTCAACAAACACTCTGGAATAGTGACATAGGCTTAACATACCCTAAATAACCTTTACATAACTTAGAAATAAGTTTAGAAGGCTTTGGTATAGCAAAAACAAGTTAATTCGTCTACAGGGACTAAATTTGACAAACTGCGAAAGTATGCCAATCTGAACTGTAACGAACACTCCGGAACAAGACCATAAGTTAAACACACCTTAAATATCCTTTATATAGCTTAGAAATAGGCTTTGAGGGGTTCGGTGTTCTAAAATAAACTTTTGGGTCATTCAGGGACTAAAAGTGTCAAAAAGTGCACAACTTTTGCACTTTCGCGCATAACTTACGTTCTGAATACATCCGGGCATCCAAAAATTTATGTAAGCACTAAAATATTTTATTTTAGTGTTTTGCATAAGAAAAATCCATTCGTCATGCCATTTAGATCGTTTCTCGCGCTTATGCGCATTCCGTCGTAATTAACCGAACATCGCGATCGTACGACCAAACGAACCAACCTCCGACATATTTTTGAGCATGTTTCATGCCCACAATGTTTAGGCATCCTTGTGGAGCCTTGAAAATGATTTAACGAGCCTTAAACACGTCGGAAATGGCCTGAATACGCAACGGGGACTGAAAGATAAACATTTGAAAGTGTTTGCTGATCAGGGGACCCCTAGCGCGACGCCTAGCCCCCCTAGCGTCACGCTAGGCCCCTTCTGATCAGCAAAGGTCATTTTTAACATAAGTTAGCAGCCCCTAACACTTCCCAAAGGTCAAGTGCCACATGTTAAACTCTTATGGTGGCCAAATTCAGTAACCACAACATTCCAACAACTATAGGGATGTGATCATTCCCTCTTCTCCAAGAAACGATTCTAACGGTGAACCGAAAACTATAAATACCCATCACCTCTTCACTCATTTCTCACAAGAATCTGATCTTATGTGCTCTAAGTTGAAACCTTTGTTTCATACCTGAGCTATTTTGATCTAGATTAGCATTCGGGGACCCTTCGTAAGTGTTCCTTCGTTCTTTTATTGCTTTTCGAGTCCGAAAGTCAAAATTTGTTTGACTTTCTGCATTGACCAGTTTATGGTCAATGCGATGTTCGTTTGAACTTCATAACGTGAGCGTGGTCACGATGGTTATAGTCCTTAGTGACTATACCTACTGATTACCACGTTATCTAGGCTCAGTGACGAGCCGTAGTTTCGGTCAGAATACGTATTCTTGCGTATTTTGTAAACAAACTACTCTTAGGTATCACAACCGTTTGTTGTGATACCAAACCTGTTTTCTAAACTTAGTTAAGCATGTTTTAACATGCTTAGCTCGTCACTTTTAGTTTAGTGCTTATATAGGGTCGTAAGGTAAGCGAGCTAAACAATCGCTTATACTTTCGAACCCGACCATTTGGTCGATCATTAGGATCCGACCAAACACATTAGGTAACCATAGTATATAGGGAATAACCTTCCGAGGTTATACCTTATGGTCGCTACGTTTAAGTAGTTGTATGATAGGTAGTTTATATGCCTTAGGTAAATTACCAAAATGCCCTTTTTATGCATAATTGAGGTTTAAGCATATGTAACGTAACTTTTGACATCTAAACTGATTTGACAACAATATTAGACATGTTAAGGCATATTCTACTTGTCGTAGGACTAGTTAGGCGGTCCGAACGCGTTTTACGCGAACGACACGTTAAAGTAGCATAAGCTTCCTAAACGGGTCGTAATGGGTCGTAAGCACTTATGTTAGGTTTCATTTAGTATGTAGGCTTTGTTAAACCATATGACACGAGTCTCTACACTCGTTTGGTTTACGAACCCTCATTCTATCCGATCTTTCGACTTAGGTCCGGTTTATTAATGTAGTTACCTATATTAGGTGCCGTTTGATATTCCGCGATCTCTAGCATTGCTTGGTGGTTATCTTAGGACTTCTGAGCAATCTCAAGTGAGTACATAGACCCCTCTTTTACTGTTTTCCAAATTGTTTTGGGGTGAAACACATGTGCCTACTTGTTACATTCATGCTTTCCCGTTTTCACATCATATACCTGCTATGTTTGTTAGTACATTATAGTACATGATTTCATTACATTTTATGCTATGTATGTCCATTGTGTGCATACTTAGTACATTGTTTTACATTACATTTTGTTGCATATGCTCATCCAGTATATGAACACATTATGTTACATTTTGAACCGTTTATAACTATTCGACTATGTGAACCGTTGTAATCATTTGTATCTGTGAACCGTTTGTGCCTGTGAACCGTTTATATCTGTGAACCGTTTGTATCTGTGAACCGTTTGTATCTGTGAACCGTTTGTGCCTATGAACCGTTTATATATGTGAACCGTTTGTATCTGTGAACCGTGTGAACCGTATTTGACCATACATAAACATTTCTACAATTGTTAAACATTACTTTGGTGGTTTGGTTTGATTAAGTGATTAAGTAACGATGCGTGTGTAATATGATACAAGCATGGTGGATACGCCGCTGGTACTTCCTATATATAAGTGTTTGTATGGTATTACATATCGTAGCGTTATTTGAATCATTTCTGTTTGAGACATATAACATTTTATACAAATAACATACTTTTCACAATACATTTTTTTACAAGAACTTAACTTATACAAACTCATTTTACAATGGTTATTCAATTAACCATACATTTTTCTCTTATTTATACATATCATCTGATCTTATCGTTTTTCGAATGATTTACAAAACAAAGCAAATTACAAGGTTCATGACTAAACATTTTCTCAAACATAAGTCATGAAACCTATTTTCACAAAACCTATGTATCTCACAGGCATTTTTATGCTGACGTACCTATTTTCACATGTGTTTTTCAGGAGCTGTTGCATAAGATGATCAAGATACACATAGGCAGACTTGGGCTTTAGTGACAATAAAAGATGCAAGACTAGTTAATTATGTTGTATTCCTTTGTTTGTTAAGACATTGTAACACTTTTAATCAATAAAACGAAACTTCAATTGCCATGGATTTGAAACAATTAATTCTGTTACAACACTCCCCGACATTTCCGCCATGTTTTGTATGCTCTACGTGGTCGGGGTGTGACACGATCTGATAAATCGCTTATACCTTCGAACCCGACCCATTTGGTCGATCATTAGGATCCGACCAAACACATTAGGTGACCATAGTAGGTAGGGAATAACCTTCCGAGGTTATACCCTATGGTCACATCGTTTGAGTAGTTGTATGATAGGTAGTTTATATGCCTTAGGTAAATTACCAGAATACCCTTTTCATGTATAATTGGTAATTAAGCATATGTAACCTAATCTTTTGTCACATAACTGATTATATAACATGTTTAGGCATATAACACTTGTCATAGGACTAGTTAGACGGTCCGAACGCGTTTCACGCGAACGACGCGTTAAAGTAGCATAAGCTACCTAAACGGGTCGTAATGGGTCGAAAGCACTTAGGTTAGGTTTCATTTAGTATGTAGGCTTTGTTAAACCATATGACACGAGTCTCTATACTCGTTTGGTTTACGAACCCTCATTCTATCTAAATCCTCCGATGTAGGTCCGGTTTATTAACTTAGTTACCTATATTAGGTGTCGTTTGATTCCGTGATCTCTAGCATTGTTTGGCTGTTACTCAAGGACTATTGAGCAATCTCAAGTGAGTACATAGACCCCTCTTTTACTGTTTTCCAAACATTTTGGGGTGGAACACATGTGCCTACTTGTTACTTTCCTGCTTTTCATGCTTTCACATCATACGTCTGCTATGTTCGTTAGTACATTATAGTACTTGATTTCATTACATTTTATGCTATGTGTGCCCATTGTGTGCATTACTTAGTACATCGTTTTACATTACATTTCACGCTACGTATGTTCATTTGATTACATACTTAGTGCATCGTTTTCACATGTTTACATTTTGGGTATGACATTTGGTTTGTTTAACATGGAACAATACATTCATTAACATTGATCACGCCATTCGTTAGTAGGTAGTGGTACCATAGGAATTGACAACTCCCGTTCCTGAAATCCTTGGTTTGTTTGGATTGGAAGGAATGACCGAATTCGATATACATAACTTAGATAAACCTTTAATTTGTTTAAAGGGTTTATCGCCACAGTCTCAAGGCTTGGATGTATGCATTTTCACAACACCGCATAGATGTTCGTATCAGTATAGCATGCATTTCCACAAAACATAGCTTTGATTTAAACTAAGTTTTACTTCAATACTATGTTCTTGTGCATATGGTTTAGTTGATACATTTCACTAGCCATACATATCATTTTGGTTACATATTACATGATTTACATTGATCATGCATTTCCACAAAACATAGCTTTGATTTAAACCAAGTTTTACTTCAATACTATGTTCTTGTGCATATGGTTTAGTTGATACATTTCACTAGCCATACATATCATTTTGGTTACATATTACATGATTTACATTGATCATGCATTTCCACAAAACATAGCTTTGATTTAAACCAAGTTTTACTTCGATACTATGTTCTTGTGCATTTCATCTATGGTTTAGTTGATACATTTTCACTAGCCATACATATTAATTGGTTACATATTACATGGTTTACATTTGACACATAAACACTTTGACATTGGTTATACATTACATGATTTACATTAGACATGAACATTTTACATTGTTGGTTTGGTTTGAGTAAGTGATTAAGTAACGATGCGTGTGTAATATGATACAAGCATGGTGGATACGCCGCTGGTACTTCCTATATATAAGTGTTTGTATGGTATTACATATCGTAGCGTTATTTGAATCATTTCAATTTAAGATATATAACATTTTATACAAATAACATACTTTTCAAAATACATTGTTTTACAAACAACTTATCTTATACAAACTCATATTACATGGTTATTCATTTAACCTTACATTTATTTATACATATCATCTAATCTTATCGTTATTCAAATGATTTTCAAGACAAAGCAAATTACAGGGTTCATGACTAAACATTTTCTTAAACAATAAGTCATGAATCCTATTTTCATAAACCTATGTATCTCACAGGCATTTTTATGCTGACGTACCTATTTTCACATGTGTTTTTCCGGAGATGATGCATAGGATTTATCAAGACATATTTAGGCGGACCTGTGCCTTAGTGACTTAAAACGAGACAAGAATTAGTTAAATTTTGTTATGTACTCTTTATTTCTTGTTTAAAGACAATGTAACTCGCTTGTTTGTCGAATAAAACGAAACTTAAATTTCCATGGTTGTGAAACATTAATTCTGTTACAACACTCCCCGATGTTTCCGCCACGTTTTGTATGTTCTACGTGGTCGGGGTGTGACAGAAAAGATGGTATCAGAGCCCATGGTTATAGGGAATTAGGTTATTAGTAATACTTTGACCTAGTCTATAACCTTCTTAGGACCCTAACGCGAGTTTACTTGCGTTTAGTCATTGTTGGACCGTTCCTTGACCCGAAAAGTCAGTTAGAGTAGCTCATCTTCATGTATGAAGGCGGAATCAACATATATGAAGTTACAACAGCTTGTCCTATTAATTTCCTTTGCTTTTATTGCTTTTCTAATGAAAATTTGACAGAGTTTCGCTCCAGTTCACACACATACACCTACACTAATGAACATCTCAACCTATTTATAGAGTTTCTGGTCCACTCATACGACATGCCGTATAAGCGGTCCAGACTTGACATATAAGCGATCCAGAACTAATTGACAAATAAGCGAACCAAACTCTATATTTCATAATATTTACATTTTGACTCCCTGTTGACCAATCTTGACTTCAGACTTATTGTAGACACAGTCAACAGACATTCCATGCATCAACAGACTCCCCCTTGGATGTTGACGTAGTCTTTACATATCTTCAGATCCGTAGTCTTCAGTCTTAGTCTTTTCACCAACTCTGTCTATCTTCACAAGCATTCTTCACAGGTTTCAGCATCACCTTGCTCTAATATCAACTTCCCAATAACTGTTGATCCAGACTCCCCCTTTCACAGACTCCCCCTCTCAGTATGCTGGAATCTTGAGATATCTGGTTCAAGCTTTGACAAATAGCTTCCATTGGGAATAATGTCCAAACCTGTTTCTCAACCAACAATCATTACAATCTATCTTTTCAACATTAAATCACAAAATCAATCAGTTTTAGAAATCCACTTAAGTTTTCATGTTCAAGTTAATAACCCTGATTACTTAATTAATCTACCAAGTCCAATTTAATGACCTTGGTTGATCATTTGACGAAACAAACTGATTTAAAACAACAAATTCAAACAATTTCTGAAAAATAACAAGTATCAATTTAATGAACTTGTTTTTGACATGGAAAACAATCCAAACTTCCTCAAAGTAAGCTCTCCTCATTCTTCAGTCCAGAATTTCCTGCATCTGCTTCAAACATCTGAGAATCCAACAATCAACTTTCCACTTTGGTTTGTCAGAAAATAAAGCAGAAATAAAATCTTTTTGGATTTTATCAAAGTGTTCTAAACTAAGAAATGAAATACAGAAAACTTAAATTTCAGAAAGTAAACAAAGTAAACTATTTACAAACATATTTTTGGTGAGCGTGTCAGGGAATCATATCAGCTTTTCAGATAAATTACAAGTACCGTTAAGCTACATTACATACTTAGATTTAAACAATTCACCTCGATTGTCGATATACTGATCCATCTTAAATTCTCACACAAATTTCAATTTACTCAGGATACGATTTAGATGAATTAAGAACTTAGATCATTCATGTGTTCCACCTCTTGAATATACTCCCGTATCCAGAATCCCAATAATCAGTCTTACAGGTAAGTATACTACAATGATATCTGTATATAATTTAGGTATGCGAGGGCCGAGGGATCTCAGGTCGATACTTCCGTATACGCAGAGAGATATCAGCTTCGACTTATCAGTGTGTCCCCTTTAGAGGATCTTTTTGCTTACAACAGCAGCATTTATCAATTTTATTGTTTCAGCATGCTGAGGGTTTAATGTTGTGTTTCAAGCATTGCAGCAAGTATTAGCCAGGGACTAGGTCAGAACCACCGTTCAGCAGAAGTCCCGGAATAATACCCCAGACATCATAGAGTATAAAGACCTAGTATATCAGATTAAGAGACCTTTCAAACGAGATTTCAGGGGTTACCTATATATCCAAGTAGTGTTCCCCACGAATTCACAAGTTTAAATTTTAGATTTATATCCCGAATAAATCTACTAAATGTGCGAAAACCTATCGACACATCATCAGTAAGATTGTTTAACTCATTTATACTTTTCAAATCTTTAGCATACTGTAATCGTCTAGCTGATGTACTATCATTTTCCCTATAAACACAAGCTCTTTTTCAGATTTTATCATGTTTTTGTATTTTTGCATTTTTTACTGTTTTTGTATTTTCTGAAAATAACTATGTACAAACATCTACTCCCCCTAAATACCAAAACAAGTAAAAATTCGACAAACCATTGCAGATTGTTTCTCGTCTTCATCCGCAACAGTACTCTCATCAACGCCAATTATGCCATCCGACACTGACAGAAGCTTCATACCATTCAGTTTTAACAAATATTTAAACCGATTTTTATCAAAAGCTTTGGTATGTAAATCAGCTTTCTGTTCGTCTGTGTGGATTTTCTCAATTCTTATCAACTTTTTCTCAAAGCAATCACGAATAAAGTGATGACGAATTTCTATGTGTTTAGTTTTAGCGTGATGTACTGGATTCTTTGTTATATTTATAGCGGCTTCATTATCAACAAAAAGAGGTGTGTTAAGAAACTGCAAACCGTAGTCGCGCATCTGTTGCTGTATCCACAAGATCTGAGAGCAGCAACTGCTAGCAGAAACGTACTCCGCTTCACATGTAGATAACGCCACAGACGTTTGTTTCTTACACTGCCAGGTAACCAATCTAGGACCAAAGAACTGGCATCCTGCAGTTGTTGATTTTGAATTGACTTTGCAGCATCCGAAATCCGAATCGGAATACCCTTCGAGCGTAAAATCACCTTTCCTAGGATACCACAACCCCAATGAAGGAGTTCCTTTCAGGTAGCGTAATATCCTCTTCACAATGATCATATGCGATGCTCTCGGGTTAGACTGATATCTTGCTGCGAGGCATGTTGGATACATTATATCAGGACGTGAAGCAGTTAGGTACATTAAAGAACCTATCATGGAACGGTAAAACGTTTCATCAGCCCTGTCTCCAGTGAGATCTGGGTGAATCCCATGATTTGTTGCAAGTGGGGTAGCAGCTGGAGTAGAACCTGACATCCCAAATTTCTCTAGAATATCATGAACATACTTTGACTGATGAATGAAAATTCCCTCAAGAAGTTGTTCAACTTGTAAACCCAGAAAGAATTTCATCTCCCCCATTGATGACATTTCGAATTTCTACTTCATCACCTGTTCGAAATCTTTGCATAGATTTTCATTTGTCGACCCAAAGATTATATCGTCCACATAAATCTGTACTATTAGAAGATGACCATCAACGACTTTAGTGAAGAGAGTGGCATCCACTTTTCCACGTATGAACTGGTTAGCGAGTAGGTGTTGAGACAAAGTCTCGTACCAAGCTCTCGGGGCCTGGTGTAAACCATACAACGCTTTGTCCAATAAGTAGACCTTGTTTTTGTGGATTGGATCGGTAAAGCCCAGCGGCTGACCGACACAAACCTCCTCTTTAACCTTCCCGTAAAGAAACGCCGATTTAACATCCAACTGATAAACTTTGAAGTTCTTCCAAGAAGCAAATGCTAGGAAAATTCTGATCGCCTCTAGACGTGCTACAGGAGCATAGACTTCAGTAAAATCAATTCCCTCCTGTTGACTAAATCCCTGAACAACGAGTCGAGCTTTGTTCCTTACGACAACTCCTCTATCGTCCCTCTTGCACTTGAACACCCACTTGGTGTTAATCTTCCTCTGACCATCCGGCAAATCAACTAACTTCCACACTCCCAATTTCTCGAATTGACTAAGTTCCTCCTGCATTGCATTGACCCAAGAATCTTCAGTAAGCGCCTCTTTGTAAGTTCTTGGCTCAACCTGCGAGATAAAACAACTTAATGAGAATTCAGTTTGCAAAGGAGCAACTTTTGTATAAAAACATGTAAGCCCTTTATCAATCTGATTTCGAGTGTGAACGCCTGTCTGCAATTCTCCTATGATCAACTCCTCTGGATGATATGAAAAAGTTCGCAGCATCACTTCGCTTGGAACATCTACATTTCCCTCCAGATTAGTAACATTCTGCTCTGCATCTTGTTCACCAACTTGGTTTGTTTGACTTGAAATCTGAATTTGCTCCCCCTCAGAATTTGAATCTGAATCACCATGATCAAATACTGGCATGTTTTCAGCTTCTAGATTATCATTCTGAGCCGACTGATTATCCTGAGCAACTTCATTTTGTTGGACATCATCATGTTCACCAGCATTACTTGGACCTGCTTCATCATCATTTGAAGTTTCCCGTGGTCTCCTCGAATACTCAGCTGGGAACCTTAACTGCGACTCATATTCACGCAAAATATCCAACTCATCAAAGAAATCTTCATCATCCTCTGATTCTTCTCTCATGTCAAACGAATCCCAAAGTTTGTCATAATGAGAACGCCATGAATCACCAGGATTCTGCGACGGCATAGTATAACCTTGACATTCAACATTTGCAGCTTCAATAATCCGCTTCTCACTTGGAACGAAGACACGTCTCAACGGATTTGAATAACCAACAAATATTCCCTCAATGCTCTTCGGACCAAACTTTCCATGAGGCTCTATAACCGTACAAGGTGACCCGAACGGTTCTAGATACTTCAAATTCGGTTTGCGATTATTGATTAGCCCAAAGCATGTTTTGTTGAACTTCTTGACAGTGAGAACCCTGTTGAGCGTATAGCATGCGGCGGAAACAGCTTCAGCCCAAAAATTTATCGGTAACTTTGAATCTGCGAGCATAGTTCTAGCCGTCTCGATTAGTGTCCTGTTTTTGCGTTCTGCGACTCCATTTTGCTGTGGAGTGTACGGAGCACTAAACTCATGCAAAATACCTCTTTCATCACAAAATTCTTCCATCTTGCTGTTCTTGAATTCAGTACCATTATCACTTCGAATTCTTTTAATACGCCTTTGGTACAAATTCTCAATTTTCCTGAACAGCCCCATCAAACTGTCAAATGTTTCATCTTTCGTCTTCAAGAAAGAAACCCACGAAAATCTGGAATAATCATCAGTAACGACCAAACAATAGTAATCTCCTGTAATACTTTTGACATTCACAGGACCAAACAAATCCATGTGAAGTCGTTCCAGAGGTCTCGAAACTGAATTGACTTGCTTTGTAGGGTGTGACTTTTTCTTCTGCTTGCCTTTGATGCAGCTAATGCACTCCCCTTCCAGATGAAAACCTTTGATATTAACTCCCAATACCAAATCATTGTGCACCAAGTGATTCATCTTCCTAAGATGTATATGCCCCATCTTTCGGTGCCACAATCTTGATTCTTTCTCAGTTGCTCTAGACACGAAACAATGTGCTTGACCAGTAGTTGTAGTTGCTACAGACATATCTAACACATATAAATCATTCACTCTAGGTGCCCTCATGATAATCCAATCTTCAGGTATAACAAAACCAGGTTTCAAAATCAAACACTCTTTATCAGTGAAGTGAGTAGTATACTGATTGTCACAAATCTGCGAGATACTAAGCAGATTGTTCTCCAACTCAGTGATGTAGTTAACTCTCTCAAACGTTACAATCCCATTGGATAACGTTCCTTCACCAACAATTCTACCACCTTCATGACCTGCAAATCCCACATAACCACCATTGATATTCTTCACATCATACAGTAATGCAGTTTTTCCTGTCATATGTCGAGATGCGCCACTATCCATGATCCATCTTGAATGGCTCTTGGAAGATCCTGCACATACCACAAGTTGATTTTAAAACATTTCAATAAAGATGCCGATTCATGCTTCGCAATCCAGGAAGCTCCGGCCATTCAAATTGCTTATTCGAACATGGTGTCCACCCAGGCCTCATCAGCCTTAGGTGTAACCTTGACTCTCGCAATTTGAATTTTGAAATTTTCAGCCTTCAAAGGTGGAAAATTTGCATCATAATCAACCGAAATTGATTCTTCAGCCTTTTTCACTTCAGAAGTTGAAATTTTCTTCTCGGTTTTAGGTTTCCAAAGTTGTTCAGTTAATGCAACCCGTTTATAAAACTTGTTATTTTTAGTTACCATTTTCTTTACGGATTCATTTTTCACTTTGATGTTGTCATTTTTCACACTCTTTTTCTCAACAACCATTGGTGCTTTACCTTTAACATCAACTTTCTTCTGTTGAATCTTCACAGTTTCAGTCTTAGGCTTCACATTGTTACACTTTCGTGCAATGTGACCAACTTGATTACATCTAAAACATATTCGAGTATCAACAACTCGACTTGTGCCTTCAGACTGATACTGTGAAGCTCTTTTTTCAAAGAACTCTTCATTCGATTTTGAAAAGATTTCCTTTTTCTCATCAGAAAGTGAACTTGAACCGTTCACAAACACCTTCTTTTCTGTAAACCTCTTGTTTTGAAAACTCTTCTTCCGATAACTATTACCACCCCGATAATCACCTGACCAATTGTTTCGATTGTTATTGTAAAAACGTGGTGAATAAACAGTTTTCTTGTTATAAACCCTGTCTTTCTTTCGACTCAGATTATTCACTGCTGACAACTCGACTTCAACAAGTTTGAAAACATTTGTCAATTTGTTCATGTTAACATTCTCTATTGGAAACTCTGAATCCGAAAACAACTTATCCGAACCCATCATCTTGTACATAACAAGATTCAATTCTTCATCTAAGTTGTTCTTGGACTTTTGTTTCGGAATGTATTTATCCAAGAAACACCCATCCTCCTCAGAAGTGTCACAATCCGGTTTAAGCACTTTGTCTACCACACTTTTTACCACATCATTTTGGACACTATCGTCATTGGAAGACGTAAACATGACATCAATGTTCTCTGGAAGTTTAACTTCACTTTCTTCCTCAATTTCCACCAAACTAGACTGCTTTTTCGTGTAGTTGTCTAAAATTGGCGGTGGAACTTTGTGAAAACCTACACCCGTTCCATCAGAAAACACATCCTCGCCATCTTTGTTTTTTCCTATAGGTTTAGGAACAATATGCTGCAAAACAAAGCTTGCTGATTTATAGCTATTAAGCTTCAACTGGATTCGTTCATTCTCAATTTCAGCTTCTTGAACTTTAAGTTTCAGTTTAGCAATTTGATCCAGTTGTTCATTAATCAATTCTTCTTTTAATCTCAAAACAGCTCTTAGATGTTCATTTTCTTTAAATGTTTTGCCATTACGATCATCACTATCTTTGACAATGTTTTTCAATTTCTCAAACTTTTCAGAAATCTGACGGTTTTCAAGAATTAACTTTTCATTTTCAGATTTTATTTTCTCACGTTCAGTTTTATCATTTTCAATTTGAGTCGTTAATTCTTTGATCCGTTCAGTTGAAGCTTTTACAGTTTTGTCACGATCGAGAATCTGATCTTCAACATTTCTAACCTTTGTTGTCAGATTCTGAATTTTCTCATTGTTAAGATACGTGACAGTGCTACAAAAATTGCATTGTTTGGTGCAATTTTTGCAGTCAGCATTCCCGTCAATCTTGTTACCTGACGCATTTGTTGACACACTTTGACTGACCGACCCCTTTGACTCAGTAACAGAATTAGGATCTACCTCAAGTGCTTTTGCAGCTAGCACTTTGTCAGCCATCTTTCCCAGGTTCTTAGCTGTCAACTCTTGCGTAGTATCAATTAAGCCTGTATCAACCTGCTTTGCTTTCTCGATCTCTTCTTTCTCCTTTCTCTCTTTCTCTTTCTCTTCTTCAATCATTTTCGAAGTTGGAGTTCCCCACCACTTGTGCTGCCAGTATTCATCTTCTTCTTTGTACTCCTTGATGATGGCTTCGATATCTAGCGTTTTGTCATCAATCGCAATGTTGCCATACCTATCAAGATAGCACTCTCTATCTGGATCCCATCTGTTTGCTCTTCTAGCTTCCAGAAAGTCTGATAATCTTGTTTTCAGCAATCATCTTTCGGTATTGATACTTCTGTTCCTCAGTACGATCATCTTTCCACTTAATGGGTTCATCATTACTTGCCATGAATGCGTAACCCACCGCATCTTCTTCCGGTAGAACTTCTTTACTCCAATCATACCCCTCATCATCATAAATCACAGCAAGAGCCCTTGATTTGTCTCTGTTATCTTCAGACTGCTTCAATCTAGGCGGCTCGGATTTATTCTGATGGTAGATTGCCTTTTTGTAATAATCATCTCGAAACGGATTCTCTGACTCATCAGCATACGCATTCCTGCATTCCCGTTTGAAATGACCCTTCTGCTTACACTTAAAACATGTTACTTTTGACTTGTCGAACCCCAGTTTTGTAGACGGACCACCGATCGTTTTTCTCCCTGTAATCTCCATGAAACGTTGTGCACGTCGAACTGCACTTGCCATTGCCCAACGAATGTCGATCAGCTCCATTTCTTCAGGGTCTATCTGATCGTAGTCTTCTTTCGTCAGATTTGAATTCCCGATTTTTCCAGCCACCAATCCTTCGTAGGATTCCAAAACAGACGCCAGAAAGACCATTTGTTGCTTGGCCGACTCCTCATCAAAATTCTGTGCGTTCTTCAGATCTATCGCGATATTGCAAGAAAACTTCGCATCAGAATGATTTGCAGAAGACGTAGATCCACTGTGATAACCACTATGGCTTCCACTGCTTGAATTGCTTTGACTTTCTTTGCTTGCTGGAGAAACATTCTCAGCAGAAAATGCAGTTTTTGGAGAAGTAGCTTTCGGGATCAAACTTTTTGGATAGTACAGATCCAGATTTTGCTGATAAGATGAATTATTAACTTTAAACGTCTTCTTCAATTCCAGTTCATGACTTTCAAGTTTCTCAATCACCAAATCTGGTTTCAACAATTCAGAAGGAATAGTGTTCTTAAGCATAAGAGCATAATATCTCCACTCCATCTCGTCTGGCAACGAATCGAACAACTTGTCTACTTGCTCATCATCAGAATATCTGATATCATGTCTTGCTAATTCCAGCTTTAGATGACCGAACCTTTCAATCATTTTACACACCGATTCATTTTTAAGACAACCAAACATATCAAACTCTTTCCTAAGAAGTTTCTTTTTATTTTTTACAATCTCTTTGCTTCCAAGACACTTCTTTTCGAGTTTTTCCCATAAGTCTTTAGAATTGGAGTAATCTATCAGCGAAATGATGTCTTCACGCACCGATTGAAACAATAATGCCACACATTTTTGCTCGGCCACAAAACTTTCAATCTCTTCAGCTGATCTTAATGCTTCACCATTCTTCTTTCCTTGGGCATAACCATTCTTCATACTCTTCCAGCTAGGAAAAGCAAATGCCATCAACCAATCTTCGAACTTTGTTGCCCATCTGCTATAATCTTCTATAGCCATCAGCTTAGGAGGTTTGTTAAATGTTCCAAATGCGCTTTCGGACTCCCAAGCTTCCTTCTTTCTTTCTTTCGGTGGACTTTTGTTTGCATTACTTGAAGAAGTATCGTTGTTTCCTGAACTACCCGTAAAAGCAAACATATCGCTGAAGGGATTCATGAAAATATCATCCATTTTGATAGTACCTGCAAAATCAATCAACACTTAGACAAATTTTCAAGATTTTTGAAAAACAGAACCACAAAAGCGAACCAATCTGTGCACGTGACAGATAAGCGGACCAAACAGGTTCAGATAAGCGAACCAGAAAGTGTACTAATGAGCGAACCAGACAATGTCTGTTCGAGCGGACCAGACTTGTTCGTTCGAGCGGACCAGACTTGTTCGTTCGAGCGGACCATACTTGTTCGTTCGAGCGGATCAGACTTGTTCGTTCGAGCGGACCAGATACTGTACGTAACAGCGATGACCGTAAAAGCGGACCAGAGTTTTTAACTGATTTTTAGTCCGAATTACAATCTGATACTTTCAAGGAATATACTACTCTTAATTCCGATCACAATGATATATAGTATGTTCAATTTCGACCGCAAAATCGTTCCAGATCTAAGTTTGAAAATTCTGCTCGTGAACCAATCACGTTTTTGATAAAATTGATAGATTTTTACTGTGTTTTAAAGGCTGAAACTTTTACGGATTGTTTAACAACTAGTTTCACTCAATATACTTGAATTTCAACTCATTTTGTCCGATGAAATTTGTTGAATCCGAAAAATAAAAGAGAAATATGAGTAGAAATGAAATAATAGTGTCGAATCAGCTGATGTAGTATGAACTCCTCGTCTCTGAAGCTCTGATACCACTTGTTGGACCGTTCCTTGACCCAAAAAGTCAGTTAGAGTAGCTCATCTTCATGTATGAAGGCGGAATCAACATATATGAAGTTACAACAGCTTGTCCTATTAATTTCCTTTGCTTTTATTGCTTTTCTAATGAAAATTTGACAGAGTTTCGCTCCAGTTCACACACATACACCTACACTAATGAACATCTCAACCTATTTATAGAGTTTCTGGTCCACTCATACGACATGCCGTATAAGCGGTCCAGACTTGACATATAAGCGATCCAGAACTAATTGACAAATAAGCGAACCAGACTCTATATTTCATAATATTTACATTTTGACTCCCTGTTGACCAATCTTGACTTCAGACTTATTGTAGACACAGTCAACAGACATTCCATGCATCAACAGTCATAAAACGATACCGTCACATATCCTTAGGCGACGACCTCAACAAGAACATAAACTTCAAAACCGCTTTGAAAAACTAATCATCTGTTCTAGGATGATTGATTACTAGGTTTTGAACCCTCTATTGTAAGGTTTTGAACCCCTTTGAATTTTCAAAATCTCGTCAAGGTTTTGGGTTTTAAATAATGTGAACTAGGGCTGTAAACGAACCGAACGTTCAGTGAACAGTTCGTGAACCGTTCGGCGGGAAGTTCGTTTATGTTCGTTCGTTTAATAAACGAACGAACATGAACAAGAAATTTCGTTCGATTAGTTAAACGAACAAACATGAACATAGGTCTCGTTCGTTCGATTGTGTTCGTGAACGTTCGGTAAGATGTTCGTGAACGTTCGGTAAGATGTTCGTGAACATTCGTTGATTTTCGTTCGTTTATGTTCGTATGTTTGTGTTTTAATTGAAGATCTTTGTAATTTCTTATATTTTATTTGTACTTTTTATATTATTAAACTTTTATTTATTTTATTTCCCTAATAATTAAACTAGGAAACCCACTTTCACCTTGTTTATGCATCATTTCACTTTCATTTCTCATTATTTACATCCACGAATACGATCGACCTCCGTTCCACAGTAAGGGATTCAAGTACAAGTGCTACTCTCTGGGCCATCTATCTTTATCCTTCGTCGTGTTCGCCAAATTTATTTGTGTTCGTTTGTGTTCGTGAACCGTTCGCGAACACGCTCATTTACTTAATGAACGAACACGAACATAAAATCTCGTTCGGTAAGTGTTCATGAACCGTTCGTGAACACATTTATTTCCTTAACGAACGAACACGAACAAGGCCTTGTTCGTGTTCGTTCGGTTCGTTTACAGCCCTAATGTGAACACGTGCAAACTGGAAGGGTGAATGCCTGTATTCTGGGTCTTCTGTCTAGGCAAGCACTTCGTATACATCTCATCAGACGCGAGACCAGTTGTGCTTACCTGGGAATTCTTGGGATGAGTGTTCACTTATAGGCGAGCATGTCTTTGCGATACATTATTTTTGACTCATTTACTTTGATTTGTCACCATCTCATTTGTTTGCCTTAGGTAACAAACAAATGATCACAATTTTCATTCGTTACCATTCTGTATTGATTATCCAATAACCTTTCACTCGTTTCTTCCTATGTCTTTCATTTCCTTCTAGAATGTCTATTCCTTTCAGCACTGGTCAAATGCCCGAGCGAACAGCCAAATTTGTCCAGCAAATAGGCGAAGTGATTCAGAAGACTGTGGATTTAGGCATTGCCATGGCTCATCTCAACAATGAAGCCTCTCGTCTCGACAATGAAGCCACTCAAGAGCCACCAAAGGAAGCAGAAGTCAGGCTTGCACCAACATCAAGGAAGCGTAAGGCTTTAAGGAAACCCGCAGCAGTTGCACCTAATCAAGCGGGACCTAGCCAGGTAGCGATGCCACTAGCTAGGAAGCCGTACTTGGGAGCTGCCCCAAGATGCAAACGATGCAACCGTCATCATTCAAACCTCATACCCTGCTTCAAATGTACCTACTGTGGACGGAGGGGACATTTGATTAACACATGCCGCTTTGCTATCCAAAACAAAGCTGTTGCAAATCTTGCTGCTACCCAACTCCAAGTCAACCCTACTCAAGCTCGTTTTCCGCCTGGTACTTGCTACAACTGTGGCGAGATGAGCCATTTCAGGAACAACTGCCCGAAGATAGTCAGTGCAAATCCAACCCTTGGATGAGCATTCGGCTGAACAAAGGATGTTGCTGTCTTATGCCTTTGTTTCTTTTGTTTTCGTGTATTGTGAAACAATATGTCTCGTTCATAAATAAAAGTTGTTGTTCGCAATTTTGATATACAAGTATAATTACATGTGTTTATGGCATTTTCCTATAATACTTGTATTAAGGAACTATGTTCCTTACAAACTACTCTTGTGATTCTCTCTTTCAAATGATCGCTCATGATTCCCTCGAAAATTTTAAGTACTCGTTACACTCTAAGAAACAAAGTACAGAAAATAAAGTGACATTATGAGTAATCATGCTTCTGCACATCTGTGCCCTTGAATCCTTGGTTAAATAACTAAGGGTATTTCCAAATCTCATACCCATTACGTTTTGATTTTTCAACATATACAGTACAAGTATTTCAAAAACAATCTTCATGATCTCAAAATATTTCATATAGTTTGAAAACAATTTTTCTAAATACATTTTCTATGTTATTTCAAAAACATTGGCCATGTTATCAAAACCAACCTTCCTAATTTCAAAATATTTCATATAGTCTGAAGGCAGTATTAACACAGTACATTTCCTTATCAAGTGCATGATTTCAAAAGCATCATTCATGTTTTCCAAAAACCTTATACATAATTTCAAAAAAATTCATTCCGCATGATTTTAAAACATTTTTATAAATATACTTATCTAAAAACCTACTTTATGATTTCAAAAGTATTATATATAAGGTTTCAAAAACATTTTTAGAACCCCATGCATAGTTTTCCAAATATATTTTCCTCATACATTGACTTAACCTTCAAATTCTGCTTCATATGTCGCCTTGACATATCAAACATCTCAACTTCATAAGTATTCTTACTTCATGTTTTGACATAAGTACATCCAGTGCAAGGTTTCAAAACATCTTCAACTTCTAAAATCCATATGGGATCTTTTTAACTTCACAATTAGATCCTTGTGGATGATTATCATTCAAATCAGAGTCCTTAATTGGATTCCTTATATACCTAAATTCGAACATTTCGGTTCCTTAAAAATCGAAATCGAATTTTTCTTTTAGAAATCTTTCTATCTTTATAGTTAGATTCTTGATAATGTTTAAAGTACCAAATGAAATCCACGAGATGGATTCCTAGTGTGCTTTAAATACATGTGCTCTGTTAGCAGAACAAATTAACAAGTAAACAATCTTTGTGGTTATATGACTATGTGTTTATGCATCTTGTGTTTTCTTTTATGCATTTTGTGTTTTTGTTATACTCTGGATATTAGTTATCCAAATCCTCGCAGGATCTTTCATATCTCCATATGAGGGATTCGTAGCAGGGTAGTCAAAAGGTGCTACCTTAAATCTTTATTAGGCTTCTATGTAATAGTTAAGACCCTTGGATTATATAGTACTACTCCATGATTCATAAGAGACCCTTTAGTGGTCTAGTCAAAAAGATTGATTCACAATTTGGTTAAAGAACGACATCTAGTGATGTAGCTGAACAGACTCCTTGATAGTCTATTTAGATCATTTATTGATTTAATTAAAAGGATTCTATGGCGGTCTAGTCACACTCATCACAGGATTGTTCATTTGGTTTTCCCCTACACATTATAAAATAGACTATGTGAACTGTGCAAGGAATTGTCTGATTATGGACGCGTACATAATTATGAAATTTAGTGCACAGAAACCCGGTAAGGTTTATTATGTGTAAGAACCGATAGTGACAACAATAACAAAATGAGAAACGATGTAATGGAGGTACGGTGGATGCACCAATGACGCTTCATATACTTGTATATAAGTATCCCTCTTATATTGCAAGCATGATGTTATTAAAGTTACTAGAAGTTCAGAACCCAAACCAATGTTGTTCGATCTTTTTCAACTTTATGTTTTAAACTCTCACAAGTTTCCTCTAAATAAATTTCGGGACGAAATTTCCTAAAGTAGGGGAGATTGTAACACCTGTGCCTTCACGGCTATCAAACAAATACCGAACCAATGAAATATTATATTTCATACTTGGGATTTGTAAAAATATGTATATCATTTGCACATATCAATTTTTGATCAATTCCAAACTCTAAATCGCTTTCTGGAAGGTTATACGCGCACCGATGCGTAAATATAACCAGTTTTATGCAACAAACACTTCGGAATAGTGACATAGGCTTAACATACCTTAAATAACCTTTACATAACTTAGAAATAAGTTTTGAAGGCTTTGGTATGGCAAAAACAAGTTAATTCGCTTACAGGGACTAAACTTAACAAACTGCGAAAGTATGCCAATTTGAACTGTAACAGACATTCTAGAACATGACCATAAGTTAAACACACCTTAAATATCCTTTATATAGCTTTGAAATAGGCTTTGAGGGGTTCGGTGTGCTAAAATAAACTTTTGGCTCATTCAGGGACTAAAAGTGTCAAAAAGTGCACAAGTTTGCAGTTTTGCGCATAACTTACGTTCTGAATACATCCGGACATCCAAAAATTTATGTAAGCACTAAAATATTTTATTTTAGTGTTCGGCATAAGAAAAATCCATTCGTCACGTCATTTGGATCGTTTTTCGCGCTTGTGCGCATTCCGTCGTAATTAAGCGAACATCGTGTTCGTACGACCAAACGAACCAACATCCGACATATTTTTGAGCATGTTTCATGTCCACAATGTGTAGGCATCATTTTAGGGCCTTAAAGTTGGCTTTACGGGCCTTAGAAGTGTCGGAAATGGCCTTAAACATGTGCAGGGACCAAAACTGTCATTTCTGAAACTTATTGCTGATCTGACATGCCCAGGCGGCCCGCCTCAGTTTTTGTATATCCCCACGCGGGCCGCGTCCGACCTTCTGACCAGGTTAACTGCATTTAACAGCAGTTTGCAGCTGTTTAATCCTCCACCACATATTCACACATGCTTAGTCAGCTGATAAGGATCAATTTTAGCCACCATAAGGTTCCGACACTTGTACGGATGCGATTAAAGCACGGTTTCCATGAAACGATCCTAACGGTTCGGGTATTCCTATAAATACCCATCCACCCCCATTGCTAAACTCACTAGAATTCTGATTTGAGGAGCTCTAAGTTGAAACCATTGTTTCATACCTGAGCTACTTGGATCGGGATTAGCATTCGGGGACCCTTCGTAAGTATTCTTTCGTTCTTTTCCTTATTTTATTGCTTTTAGAGTCAGAAAGTCAAACTTTGTTTGACTTTCAGCGTTGACCAGCTTATGGTCAATGCGAAGTTCGTTTGAACTTCGCAACGTGATTGTAATCACGATGGTTATAGTCCCTTGGGACTATGCCTACTGATTACCACGTTGTCTAGGGTCGTAGGGTAAGCGATCTGATAAATCGCTTATACCTTCGAACCCGACCCATTTGGTCGATCATTAGGATCCGACCAAACACATTAGGTGACCATAGTAGGTAGGGAATAACCTTCCGAGGTTATACCCTATGGTCACATCGTTTGAGTAGTTGTATGATAGGTAGTTTATATGCCTTAGGTAAATTACCAGAATACCCTTTTCATGTATAATTGGTAATTAAGCATATGTAACCTAATCTTTTGTCACATAGCTGATTATATAACATGTTTAGGCATATAACACTTGTCATAGGACTAGTTAGACGGTCCGAACGCGTTTCACGCGAACGACGTGTTAAAGTAGCATAAGCTACCTAAACGGGTCGTAATGGGTTGAAAGCACTTAGGTTAGGTTTCATTTAGTATGTAGGCTTTGTTAAACCATATGACACGAGTCTCTATACTCGTTTGGTTTACGAACCCTCATTCTATCTAAATCCTCCGATGTAGGTCCGGTTTATTAACTTAGTTACCTATATTAGGTGCCGTTTGATTCCGTGATCTCTAGCATTGTTTGGCTGTTACTCAAGGACTACTGAGCAATCTCAAGTGAGTACATAGACCCCTCTTTTACTGTTTTCCAAACATTTTGGGGTGGAACACATGTGCCTACTTGTTACTTTCCTGCTTTTCATGCTTTCACATCATACGTCTGCTATGTTCGTTAGTACATTATAGTACTTGATTTCATTACATTTTATGCTATGTGTGCCCATTGTGTGCATTACTTAGTACATCGTTTTACATTACATTTCACGCTACGTATGTTCATTTGATTACATACTTAGTGCATCGTTTTCACATGTTTACATTTTGGGTATGACATTTGGTTTGTTTAACATGGAACAATACATTCATTAACATTGATCACGCCATTCGTTAGTAGGTAGTGGTACCATAGGAATTGACAACTCCCGTTCCTGAAATCCTGGGTTTGTTTGGATTGGAAGGAATGACCGAATTCGATATACATAACTTAGATAAACCTTTAATTTGTTTAAAGGGTTTATCGCCACAGTCTCAAGGCTTGGATGTATGCATTTTCACAACACCGCATAGATGTTCGTATCAGTATAGCATGCATTTCCACAAAACATAGCTTTGATTTAAACTAAGTTTTACTTCAATACTATGTTCTTGTGCATATGGTTTAGTTGATACATTTCACTAGCCATACATATCATTTTGGTTACATATTACATGATTTACATTGATCATGCATTTCCACAAAACATAGCTTTGATTTAAACCAAGTTTTACTTCAATACTATGTTCTTGTGCATATGGTTTAGTTGATACATTTCACTAGCCATACATATCATTTTGGTTACATATTACATGATTTACATTGATCATGCATTTCCACAAAACATAGCTTTGATTTAAACCAAGTTTTACTTCGATACTATGTTCTTGTGCATTTCATCTATGGTTTAGTTGATACATTTTCACTAGCCATACATATTAATTGGTTACATATTACATGGTTTACATTTGACACATAAACACTTTGACATTGGTTATACATTACATGATTTACATTAGACATGAACATTTTACATTGTTGGTTTGGTTTGAGTAAGTGATTAAGTAACGATGCGTGTGTAATATGATACAAGCATGGTGGATACGCCGCTGGTACTTCCTATATATAAGTGTTTGTATGGTATTACATATCGTAGCGTTATTTGAATCATTTCAATTTAAGATATATAACATTTTATACAAATAACATACTTTTCAAAATACATTGTTTTACAAACAACTTATCTTATACAAACTCATATTACATGGTTATTCATTTAACCTTACATTTATTTATACATATCATCTAATCTTATCGTTATTCAAATGATTTTCAAGACAAAGCAAATTACAGGGTTCATGACTAAACATTTTCTTAAACAATAAGTCATGAATCCTATTTTCATAAACCTATGTATCTCACAGGCATTTTTATGCTGACGTACCTATTTTCACATGTGTTTTTCAGGAGATGATGCATAGGATTTATCAAGACATATTTAGGCGGACCTGTGCCTTAGTGACTTAAAACGAGACAAGAATTAGTTAAATTTTGTTATGTACTCTTTATTTCTTGTTTAAAGACAATGTAACTCGCTTGTTTGTCGAATAAAACGAAACTTAAATTTCCATGGTTGTGAAACATTAATTCTGTTACAACACTCCCCGATGTTTCCGCCACGTTTTGTATGTTCTACGTGGTCGGGGTGTGACACCATAGGAAAACCAAGGTGGAACAATACCATTTTTGAGGCTAAACTTTCTGTTTTGGAAGATGGACTTGTAAACATTAGTTAAACTTACTTTTACTAAAACAAACTTATGCTACTTGTGCCACTAATCGAGCTCATGATTAGGGAGCTAGCTAAGGTTGTTTCATACGAATTAGGAGGTGTTTATTCACTCCAAACTTTCTGTGTTATAAGGGTTTTTAACCCACAAATGTTGTATCCTCCAAGCTTGTTCTTGTAACGAGACTTGTATTGGTAGTATGTGATTACTTGGAAGCTTGGGCTATCCTACCTTCAATCCACCACCTCACTTGATGTTTGTCCCTTGAATAATGTGTACCTTTCATTTCCATTTATCTTATTCATGACCATTCTTGTTGTCCTTGTGGCAACTTGTGCATTGGTGAACATACGAAAGAGGTTAAAGGAAGGTTATCCTCCTACCTCCATACATGACTTCTATGATACTCTATGATGTATATTGGACTTATACTTATAATATATATAAAATATATATATATATATATATATATATATATATATATAACATATAAAATATATATAATAACCGGACCCTTGATGATAGTCAAATGATCATTCGACATGGTACTAAGTTACATCATCATAGTACTTAACCTCTCGTTAGGATTCTAATGGGTATCTTAAGCCATGAAACCACATCGACCCATATGGGATTTATAGTGTCAAAAACGAGTATTAAGTCTAGATGATTATTTTCTCGTATACATACTTTGGTGTATTTAAATTCCTAATCCTCCATTATCATCTGAATACTCATCTACCTATGTTTCCTCGTGTAGGGGAACTCAGTGTTCCATCTCCAAACCAACAACTCTTCACGGAATTACCAAGTGGAAGCTTGCAAAACCGTGAGTATACTTGACCCATTTTCAATTTTACAAACTTTGGGTTGTAACATGTTTAACTTGTTAAATACACAATTCACACAAACATACTTTAATCTCTCAATCCGTTATACATGCTTTTGTTATGCTTAGGTTCATGCTAGATTCATACATGCTACTTGTCATTAACTTAGCTAGCTCACCTTAACAATTATAGCGCTATAGGAGTAGCACGTCGCCCGTCGGGGTATTGTAAAGTCAACATTCTTATACATAAACAGTCTCGTTCACTTTTGTGGCGAGGGACCCTTATAATTCTTGTTGACACTTGGGTTTGACTTTTAGTTATGCATGCTAGTTCAACCTTGTATGCTAAATTACCATGTTGGATTTGAGAAATACTTTTTATACTTATGCCACGTGTCTAAAACTAGTGTACTCGCCAATACGTTTGTATTGATCTATGCTTTTAAAACATGTTGCAGGTTTAATGATGATGTTAATGATGCATGGAACTTAGTAGGATGCCTAGAAACTCATTTTCAATTTGTATACTTATTGTAATGTAATTCCTTTATTTAAGTTGTTGTATTTGATTTCAATCTATGTAATTGACACTTTAGCAATGAAATGAAATTCATTATTTAAATACTTGTCGTAAACTTTAGTGTGTAAAGAGCAATCTATTTCGTCTCACTCCGATATTTCCGCCATCGATTGGGGTGTGACAGATTGGTATCAGAGCCATAACTATAGGGAATTAGGAAAATTGCCATGCTTTTGACCTAGTCTATAGTTAAGCACCATACTTGACCATACTTGATTCACATGCTAATTTCTTGAAACGTCTTTTATGTGCTAAATTATTGAAATGCTTTATGTGCTCATACTTGTTTTACTATTCCAAACATACGCCTTTCCTAAGGTATTTTACTTGATTATGCTAAACTCCAAAACACTCATATTATACAAACGAGACGACTTCACCAAAATAGGCGTGAAACCCCCAAGTTGGTGAACGACTCTCAATCCACTAATTCTTTTTACACAAAAATTCGCCATTCAAGTTAGGAGTGAAATCCTCACCTTGATGGAGAATTTCTTTTTTTAAATCTAGTGGACCCTCGTCAAGGTGTCGGAATTAACTTTCGTGACCCGACGAGTACTAACCATACTTAGGGTACAATGTTGTCAAGTTAGGGGTGAAACCCGCATCTTGCCAACTAGTCCCACTCCTTGATTTCTCAAAAATCCCTTCAAGTCTCGAATTTTCGATTGATTTGGAACATGTAGTAACTGGAAGGGTGAGTACCGTTAACCGAAATTTCGGCGAGAGTATTCCACCTATTAGGCCAAAGCATGTTTCCCATATTCAAGAGAACTTTCGACCACTTTGGTTTAGTCAAAAGTTCCATTTTGGAACAATCCAAGTTTTAATCAAACCTCGATTTTACTATTATCAATATTATGCTTAACACAATACAACCTCTTCTTTCAAAACTCAAATTATTTTCAATATTTTCGTTTCTACACACACATCATACTAAATCTTTTCATACACTTATACGTTATCCAGATGCGTGATTTCAAAAACGTCACCAACTAGGTTTTACATTTCTTGTAACCTCCTAAAAAATAAAAAAATGGAGACGTATCATCGAGATAGTAGTGATTTCTTTACATTGACGATTAGCTTCGCTTCTTCCCTTCTCATGAAACGACCTCACCAACGGGTTAGGGGTGATTCCCTTACCTCGGTGATCGTTACCAAACTCCTTTTTAAAGAGACCTTATTATGCAAATTTTATACCCAAATCGTTACTCGTTTTGTCAAATCCTTACTCATGCAAAATTTCAAAATTCATCGTTTTCTCAAACGTATTTCTTACCCTACAATCTATTTTACATAAATCCCATACACAAAATTTCCTCATCATACCTTAAACATTTTATTACCCGATTTTCAAAACTTTATGAAATGCTACCTATCAACATAATCGGACTAATGAATCTCATGCCCACGAACTTCATACTCGACCTAATCACTAAAACAAACTCACATTATATTATTTGTAGGTCCCTATCCCGTGGATCATTACAATATTGATAATCAATCAAGGGTGCAGAATCCCCTTGATCAATCGAATAAAAAGAAACAAGAATAAAGATGATGAACACAAAAACGAATTCACTTTCAATCCGGTCTTTATTGATTATCCAACACGAAGTGTACAATCAATCCAAGACCCACAAGAAATCTCTCAGCCACTCTCTCTAGATTTCTCAAACTGTCTATCAACTGGCTAACCTTAACCCTAATGCATAATGTTGTTTATATACCGCAGCCATGTTTGCATACTGGGCTTTGGTCTGGGCTAAGTCATTCTCCAAGCCCATTACACTAATTAACTTACTAACCAATATGCTAAGCCCATTACAAAATATCCAAAGACTAAATAATCAAACTATTAAACTGTTGTCACAGAATATGCACCAACAGACTCCCCCTTAACAATAGCTTCATAGTGTAACTTTGTCTTCAAACATCTTGTAGTGTTTAGGTCTTTGGATAGCGTCAGCTACATAGTTTCTGACATCAACAGACTCCCCCTTAGCTAATGATTCTAATCTCCAAAACTTTCATTCATTGTAGATTAGTGAACTAGCAATCTTTGGATAAGCAAGAGAACTCAAACACTTCCATATCTCTTTCTATGCAATGTAGTAGAAGGATCCTACCATGCATCTTCACACGCTCTTCACATCATTCTCAATCTGCACTTTACTCGTATTTTGCACTTCATTTTGATAACTGCATCAATTTGTTTAGCAACACAAGCAAGTATCTCGAAAAACCATTAGTGTTTTTCACATTTAAAGATAAACTAATATTTTATCTTATCATGCAAAAACAACAACCTGTCAATTCAAAATGGAAGTCTCTTAAAAAGAAATCTTTTTGGTATTTTTGATAGTTTTCAAAACAAAACAAACAAACTGAAAAATATATACAATACGTCTTTTAGTGAGAATCATGTGCAAGAAGATCATATCAGCAAAATCAAACTGTTTTCACACTATCAGATAATTCTTTATGTAGTTTTCCATGAAAAGCAGTCCAAGACGATTACCAGTATGTTCGTCCACCTAAACAAAATGCATGAACATTTCAAGTACCATTACGGTATGATACGTTAAGGTAATTTTATTCTGATATACTAGCATGTCCTACTTCAGGATGTACCCCCGCGATCAAGGTATGCACAAAGATTCCTCGTAGTATGTGAGTTTACTGAATTCATCTGTTTTGTTTTTCAGTGAAAGATAATTGGTGATCAGGTCAGTACTTCCGTATAGTAAAGAGACCAATATCTAACGAGGGCGAAGACAAATACCAATTTTGGTATGATTTATGCATTTTGCACATTTGAATGATTCTCTAGGAGAGCTTCTTCAATTTCAGGATTTTGGCATTTTTAGCTGTTTTAAGATATCCTGGTTGTGCCTAGGTCAGCATGTATCTGGATGTAGCAGAAGGACAACCCTGATACCCTCGGATGAAATAACAATATAAAGACCCAAAACCTCAGATTTTGGCAATCTATCAACGCAAGATTTAAGGTCATTAAACCATACGCCACTGATGTTCCGCACTCATACTCAGTTCGTTAGGTTTATATCACATTGGTAACTTGATTATTTCATGCTTTTTGCCTACTGGTACATCATATAATGAAGCTGCCATCACACTTAAGCCTTTTAATTCAGTTGCAGTGTGACAGTCTAACTTGCTGACGTACTATCATTTCTTCTTTTTGACACAGTGATAACTCAATTTTGATTTTCTATTTTTTTATTTTTCATTTTTCCATTGTTTTTGGATTTTTAAAATTTTTAAAATTCTATAACTTACTCCCCCTAAACACACGCACTATCTAAACTCTTTTTGGCTTAGGGCGATTTCTCCCCCTTAATTTTTGTTTTTATGGAGTAAGTTTCAAAAACACAAATTTAAAGACACAAACAGACTCCCACTTTAACTTGACAAAAGGTTTTTCACTTTTAAAGTTTATAATAATCATACCAATCACTAAAGTAAATAGTTCGTTACCAATTTTAATCTACAGGAATAACCATTGTTGAACACATCAAACAGTCCTTCTTGGTCATCCTGCACATTCTCAACAACTCAGTTAGACTTGAGAACCCAAACCTTACCAGTTTTGGGTCGACCATGTAAATCCAAATATGATGCTTCTAACCAATATCCATCACACCTTACTGGTGTCTTGGATGTTTTACCCGTTGTTGAACAAGATTTATAATTTCCACTAGGTCTTTGATCACGAGAGTTCCAATAAACTCTTGAATTTCCCGACCTTTGAAAATCATTATCTTGATACCTGCTTCTACCATTATCATACCATGAATTTTTAAATTTTTTTGGATGTTGTTGAACATTTGAGTTACTAAAACTCCTATGTTTGTTTCTTCTTTGAAAATTTCGATTACCAGAAGTTTGGTATCTCTTTTGATATCCAAAATTTCTATTTTGAGACTGATTTGATTGACCATTAAAAGGACTAAATTGTGGAGAAATACTTCTTGGTCTATCAAATCTTCTCGAAGTTGAAGGTTTAGATTGTGTAAGTCCCGTTAACGGATCTTTCAATGATATCAAACAACCTATTGATTGTGCGGAATCCAATCAATAGGTGATTCAAGAAATAAAATGAAAACAAACAAGAACATTGAAATAACTTTTAACTCACACGCGTTTCGATTACTTTAACAAGCTAAAATGTCTGGTATGAGTACACCACTACCAATCGATCGCCTCCCTCTCTAGCTCTCTAGAATATTGTAACAATGGAGGATCTAACCCTAAAACAAGTCAAAAACTTGTTTACATACATAGACAAGCCCATTTCCCACATGGGCTCCCCTTGGGCCTGCTTGGCCCACATGGCCTAAAGCTTGGCCCAAGTGACCTATAAAGGTCCAAAACCTAATATAACTAACCTGGTAAAGCCCAGTTCGTAACCATAACCCGTTGTGTTAATTTGATGCGTCAGTCTCACACTTTAGGGCCTAACAATCTCCCCTAGACTGATGCCATCAAATTGTCTTCATAACATGAAATCAGCAACGTCTTCAACGAGTCTATGGTTGTTGCTATGCTGCAGATGTTGTGGAAGTTCTTAACTTCTGAACTCTCAGCACTGGGCCTCTTTTCTTCAGCTCTTATGGTTAGCTTCATATCAGGATCACGATCAGCTTTGCTTGAAAATCTTTGTCAAAAAGAATGTGAGAGGAGGATTCTCAATAGCTCTTTTCTTTTTCAGTCTTTTTCTTTCAAGCAGGTTCACAGGTACTTCTTTAAATATACTTTCACTGTCAGACGGCGTTTCGTATCCAGTTCTTCTGACTCAGGTACATCTTATTGTTGTGCTGCTTCAGGCTTCGTCAACAGCAAACAACATCTAAATCTTCATCAACCCTTGTTCTTGATTGAAATCAAGTTCTGCACATGCTCACAAACTCATAAGCAAACATTTCTTATGCAACAGGGAGAATACCATATGAACACTAGGTACATCAAATTTCATAATTTAAATTCTTTCAACTTTTGATGATCAGTCAAATCTTCAAGAACGGTTATATTTTTTAATTTTAAGAAAAGCAAATAAGCACTCTATTTTTGGATGTTTGATTTTATAGAAAAACAAGACACTATTTTTGTATTTTTGAATTTTTCTATTTTTTTAATTTTTTAATTTTAAGAGCAAGAAACAAATAAGAACTCAAAATATAAACAACTACCATAATATACAATTACAATTGCAATGGGATCAAAATTCGTTCTCAGGCAGACTAAGGAACACTTTTCAGTATGAGCCTAATCAAACTGGTCTATGCGATTGCCAATATGTTTGTCCACTTAAACTTTAATGCTCAACTTTCAACTTCGTGATATGCTTAAGGTAATATTATACTATTATACCCATGTGTCCTATTCCAAGGCATACCCCCGCAATCAAGGTAAGCACAACGATTCATCGTAGCAGGTGAGTATATTGATGTCATCCTTTTTGATTTACAACGTCAGACCATTGGTGACAGGTCAGTACTTTTGTACAGTAGAGCGACCAATGATTTTGTCCAACGAGGGCGAGGCAAATACCATTTTGGTACGAATTTGGCTCTTTGAGCATTGGGAATTTTCTCATTTTGAGATTTTGTTCCTTAGGGTTTTTGTCCTCTTTGGGATCTTTTAAGATATCCAGACTGTGTCTAGGTCTGCATATAATCTGGATACAACAGAAGGACAGCCAAGATATCCCCGGATGATTCAACAATATAAAGACCCGAAACCTCAGATGTTGGCTATCTATCAACGTAAGATTTAAGACCATAAAATCATACGTCGTTGGTATGTTACCCACATGGTACATAGTTTGTTATGTTTATATCACTTGGTATCCTTTATCATTTTGAGCGTCAAGCCTATCGACATATCGCAGTAGATCCTAGTCTTTTCAGCTATGGCACCTTACATGTGTTAGTCAAACCCTTTAACACGAACATTTATTTCACTTGCCATATCATGCAATATATCTTTTTGGCTTTTTCATTTTCTAATGTTTTTATATTTTTCTCATTTTCTCCCCCTAAAACAATACTTATATATACAGCAAACTCTTTTTGTATTTTTCTTTTCTGAGTTTTCTCCCCCTAAAACTCTATATCTATCTATATGTCCCTCTAAAACTCTATATCTATCTATATGTCCCTCTCCCCTCCTAAATTTGTTCATAAATCTTGTATTTTTGCGCAAATTTACCATTTACTAGAGAAAGGACACTTTATATACAAAATAATAAACTAAGAAAGAGAAAAAATATTTTTGCTTAACCATTCTGTCATCAGATTGAAGACTAATCAATATTCAAATCAAAGTACTGAATTTAAACGGTACCTTTTGCTGATCTTATCTTACTTCTCTTATCTTCGCCAAAGGAAACATATCATCTGTAAAAAAAATTTGAACTTTTTGAAACAGTGAAATGTTACCCGTTTTTATCTTTGGAACAACCGCTATCGACATTCCAGAGATTGTCAACAGCTCCTTCTTATTGATCCTGAAAATTAAGGAGATTAGTAAGACATGGGTACCCAGGCCATCGTGGTCCTGGGATTGCCTGAAGCATCAAAATAAGACACTTCCTTTAAACACAAGTCCCCTTTAGTTTCAAGAATTGGAGATGTAGCTGCTTTTTGTTTTGCTCTCCAAATTTGTTTAGGCTTTTCTAATTTCTTAGATACCTTTGGAAAAACAGTTGGCTTATCAACCTTGTTATTTTTTGAAACTTGTGTAGGTTTCAAAGCTTGTTTACTTTTTGCTTTAGCAGCATTCCAATCCCCATCAGAAGGTTTAACCTTGGGATTCACATTCTTCATTGCCTTAGGTGATGATACCTTCATCGGCTTGGAATGATTGTTATCATTTGGTGTAACCCTCTGATTTCGCATATAATAGGGTACATGGGGACGCCGTGTGCAGTTTCTAGCAATATGACCTGCAATGCCACAGTTGTAGCAAGTTTGTCTTTTCATCGGAATGACGTTTTGAGCAGCTTGATTCGCTCTAGCAGGTCCTGAAGGACAAACCGGACCTTTTTGCGCTGGATGTGCCTGCACATTTCTCTTAGACGAAGACGAATTGGGGTGCTTGTATTTGTTGTTTGTAGAAGTCTTATTGCTCTGAGAACCATTCTTCGTCTTTTCTCCCTTATTGGAGCTTTCAATCACCTTGTCACGAGCCTTATGAGATCGTGATTGTCCTTGATAAGCAGACTTCGTATACCCCCGACTTTGATCTGCTCGTTTTGGCTCATTCCACTTGTTGTGAACCGGCTCACAAACATCAGCACACGAGTGAGAGTTGGCATTTCGTTGCACTTTTGGACGATGAACACAATTTCTAGCAATGTGTCCAGGAATTCCACAGTTGAAACATGTCTGTCGTTTCAATGTATGGAGATTCTGAGAGCAAGCAGCATTAGCTGATTTGATGGGTCTAGATGACCGAGCTTGCGTTGCTTGTGTTCCATGTGCCTTTTCTGAGTTCTTCTGTACCTGTTGATCAAAACTAGCACAAGCATGAGATGTAGACGGATGATGAGATTCATCATTCTCACTTTTATCATGATCATTTTGAAAAACCGGTGTTTCGGTTTTATCTTTATTTTCAGAAACATTTTTCGGTGACTGTTCATTTATTTCAACTCCCTTTTCTTCTTTAATAGATTCAGATTCAGTTTCAATTTTAGAACAAGTTGAAATTTCATCAACACGTGTTTCGTCAACACATGTATCATGTGAATCCGATTTAGGTTTGCTTTCATCTACAGTTTCCAATGGGGTCCCACTAGATTCAACATTAGGGACGCCCACTGAGACAGATTCAGAAGAAGAATCAGGATACTCTTGATTTTCTTGAGAAGGAGTTTCAGTGGTTTCACTGAATGTGTCCTGAGTGACCTCACCTGTAACACTGTCATCAACTGAAACATTAGAAACATTACAATCACACGCATTACCTGAAACACAATCATCACCACAATTATTGTTCAAGGATTCAACACAAACATCATCAGTTTTGCCCCAAACATCAGGCTCACTTGATGACACATAAGCACAAAACAACTCAAGGAATGTTTTTCCAAAAGCAATTTCATACTCAGTTTGTTCAAAATAAGTTTCAGAAAAATCAGAATGAAAAACTGGTTCACTCCCAAGTACATCTCCATACTTTACTTCAGGAACTTTATCTGCACATGAAGACGAAGCGTTAGGATCAATTGAGCCTTTAGAAATAAAGTTTATTGGAGTGGATTTCGGATTCTCAACAGGTCTGCCATTAACCGATGAATTATTGTTTTTCGAACCATAAGTCATTTTGCTTTCATTCATCAGCTCCTCCTCAGTCATAGGTAAATATGTATAATTGTCATTGTAAGGAGGAGGAGCCTGATTGTAGCCCAGTCCACACCCTTTCTTTTTCTTATATGCGAGCTGTTGATCACACAAGTTTTTAACTAGTTTGCTGGAAGAATCAAATTTTTTAATATTGAGTTCATTTATTTGATATCTATCTCTGATATCCTCCAGTTCTTTAGTCACAGTGCATAATTTTCCCTGAATATATAAGAGTTGGGCTGTTTTTACACTTACATCATCTTTGAGTTGGATGATGTCTTTTCGCTGAGCTTCAATTTTTTCTTTATACAGTTTCTCATTTTTCGATAAAGTAAAGTTTTTATTTTTAATATCTTGATAGTCTTGAAGTAGCTCATCGTTGTGTATTCTATAAGCATCAACCCTTTCTCTACACTCAGGAGTACAGAAAACAGAAAGTATATCTTCAACAGTCATTTCTTGAACCACGGGTTTGTGAAATATGAATGCCATAATTTCAATGGGTGGTTGATACTTTTGTTCTTCTCCTCAAAAAACAAACCAAACGAGAACCCATGTACTTGCTAACTCAAATACTTTGCACGCGATCGAACCCGCTTTCAGAACTACACCTCGAAACCTGTCAAAACTTTTCACAACCAAACAAATTCACCTCTCTTTTTTTATTATATTATATGTACTATTATTTTTTTAAGAAATAATTTATAAAAGTATACTTATTATTATTATTACTATAAAAAACAATGATTATGTAATGATTGATTAATAATTATATAATGATTATTAATAATATAATCAATCTAAACCTAAACAAAATATACACCGTCACTGTCTTCTTCGTTTAAGAAATACCGAACCGAAACCCTAATTATTTTCAGTCATCCGTCAGAAAATAATGGTTGGAGAAGATGGTGAAGGTGGTTGTCGTCGGATGTGACGAAGCACGTCGATGACGATGGTGGCGGATGACGGTGACGGTGACCTGAGGTGGTTGAAAAGAAAGGTGGTCGGAAGATGATGGTGGTCGGCGTATGATAGGAATTCCGAGAATGACCGGAGTTGCAGGTTGACGGAGGAGGACGACACTCGACGAAGATGATGGTGAACGATGACCGGAGACGGAGTTGCAGGTTCCGTGGATGAATGTTACGACTCAGATGATCAACGACTCGAAACCTTTGCTGATTGCGACTCGAGAACAGAAAGAGATGACTCGAGATCTCGGTTGCGACTCGGAACCGTGGTTGCGACTCGAGACTGTGAAAATTGATGAGTCGAGACCTATGTGAAGTGATGTTGAAGACTCGAGACCGTGAAACATGTGAGTCGAGACAGTGGTTGCGACTTGAGAAGAACGATGATTAATGAGTCGAGACCGGTGAGGATAACATATATGAAGATGAAGAGTCGAAACCGTGGAGATGGGACTCGAGACCTTGAATGTGATATCCAAACTTCTGTTGCGACTCCGGAGAATACGACTCGAGACCAAGAAATGAATTACTCGAAACCGTGAAATTGTGTCGATATGTGGTGGTTGTGACACGTCCTGAAAAGGTGGAAACCCTTGTTGACTCGAGACCTTGTAGAGATAACTCAAATCTCAGAGAGATAATAGTGATTGAGGTTGCCTCTTTCCAAAGAAAAACCACTCGAAGTCAACTGATATTAACAAACCAGTTTCAATTTACCTAAAATAAAGGATTTTTAAATCTTTCAAAATATGAAGATATTTCAAAATACGATTTTTTTCTTTTTAAATTTAACTTTATCCTTTAAACACTTTAAACAAAAATCGAACAAGCAGAATTGGATGTTTTTCAATAAAAACCGATGAATATCACGAAGAACGCGAAGAACACCAACCCAAAAATTATGAAAATCTTGAATCTTTGATATCACACCGAGCCTAGAAATAGGTTCTAATGGCTCTGATACCACTTGTAAGTCCCGTTAACGGATCTTTCAATGATATCAAACAACCTATTGATTGTGCGGAATCCAATCAATAGGTGATTCAAGAAATAAAATGAAAACAAACAAGAACACTGAAATAACTTTTAACTCACACACGTTTCGATTACTTTAACAAGCAAAAACGTCTGGTATGAGTACACCACTACCAATCGATCGCCTCCCTCTCTAGCTCTCTAGAATATTGTAACAATGGAGGATCTAACCCTAAAATAAGTCAAAAACTTGTTTATATACATAGACAAGCCCATTTCCCACATGGGCTCCCCTTGGGCCTGCTTGGCCCACATGGCCTAAAGCTTGGCCCAAGTGACCTATAAAGGTCCAAAACCTAATATAACTAACCCGGTAAAGCCAAGTTCGTAACCATAACCCGTTGTGTTAATTTGATGCGTCAGTCTTACACTTTAGGGCCTAACAGATTGAAATTCAGGTTTCTTTGTCTTACAACTTGATTTTACATTATTGCTTGACCCAACCTGATTCCCATCCTTAACCTCATCAACTTTTTGTTTACCTTTCTTCTAAGGACAACAACTCACCACATGTCCTTTGTTATGACATTTAAGACATGATCTTTTCCTATGAGTTTTCTCTTTGTTTGATCCCCTTTTAAATGTTTTGACATTTCTGTCTTCAGTATCCTCATCCACTTTATGAGGTGTACTGTTAGACCCTACAGATTCTTTCAAAGAAAATGGACTATTTGGCAAGTCCACAGCTATCGGATCCACTACTTCTTGTGCAGTGGGTACAAAATTAGTTAGCTCATCTTCATTTGGTAAATAGGAGTAGTCTTGATTTTTAGAAGATAAGGCTTTACTAAACCCCACTCCCTTTTTATCATTACTCATTTTCAATTTTTCTTGAATATGAGTCCTGACTAACGGAGATTTTCCAAATTTGTTTAACTTACCTTAAAGTTCAAGAATTTTGGCTTGCGCATCAGCCAATTCTGTGCACTTTTCCAAAAGCTCGTTAGTCATTTCTTTCACAGTTTCACGAGCCAAATCAATGATATGTGACTGTTCATTGACTTTGCTTGTCAAACTACTAATTTCTTGTTCATTTGATTTGAGTTTATTGAAGCAATTTGACCCTTTGTTAATCAAAAGAACATTTGACTCTTTTAAATTCTCTAAACAAGCTAACAGAATTTTGTTTTGCTTTGATAGTCTGTTACCTTTACCCTGTAGTTCAGTGCAATTAAGAGATGTATGACTTACAAATTCTGATGATACCTTCACATCTGCTGTAAGTCCATTCACATCATTCAAGCCCTTTGAAACTTCCGCATCTAACTTTTCAGCATTCTCCTCATCAGCTTTCTTCTTCTCTTCCACCTCAGCAGCTACTTCTCCAATCTTCATAGCTGCAAGCTCAGCAATGCTTGATTACAAGTATTCGGTCTTGAAGAGATCTTATAATGTTTTTCCAAAGCTTCCCACAGCTCTCTAGACGTCCCATACCTATTAAATGAGTGTTTTATTCTAGATGGCAAGGACATCTTTATCTTTGTTAAAACTTTCTTCTCAGCATTAGACAACCGTTTCTCAGATTCATCCATATTTTCATAAGAGATCACTAGAATTCTCCTGTCAACTCATCATGTGGGAGCAATGTACCCATCAATCATACAGCTCCACATTTTAGTATCTTCACTTTTCACAAATACCTCAAATTTCTCTTTCCAGTCAGCATATTCTTTGACGTTTATAAGCTTTGGCCAGTTCTTAACAGTCTCACTGACCTTATCCATTTTGGCCATCACGTAGCGTAAAAGTTCAAATGGATTTTGGTAACCTGTGTCAAAATCCAAATCTAACTCCACTATTGGTCCTTGTAGAGCTTTTACCGTAACCGTACTGATAAAACCGTACAAAATTTTTTGATAACTCAAACACCTTGCACGCGATCGAACCAGTTTCCTGTATCGCACCTCAAAAACCTGTCAAATCGTTACCACAAACCAAACCCCTTTCTTTAATTATTATTATTATTTTATATAAATAAAATTAATACTATAATATTATTAATGTTATTATAATTATCTAATGATTGATCAATAATTATTTAATGATTATTTATATTATAATTATTATATTAATAAAAATCTAAAAGTCAATTGCGTATGTCTGGTCCATCTCCTTCGATCAACAACCCACCATACCCTAATTTCAAAATAACAGTGTCACACCCCTTTCTAAGGCGGAAGCACGAGGTGTGATCATGAAAGGTTCTCATTGCATACGAATGGTAATCATACTACATGCTCGTAAAAATAACTTCAAATACCAATAACATTACGTAACTGAAAACATAGGTTAAGTGTTTACATCACAAGACAGCATAAGACATTGTCTGAAAAGTTTACAACTTTATTTAAAAGATGAACATAAACAACATCCAAGAGCAAGAGTAAGACCGCGCGCACATCCACTTTAGTTACCTGAAATACATGTGAGTTTTTGGAAAATCGTCAACATAATGTTGGTGTGAATTCATGCAGTTTTTGTATGGAACGTTTGTATACTTTGTATGAAAACATGGTATGTAATTTGTATAAATCAAGTATTTCTGTATGTATCGAGATTGTTAATGGGTTGCAAGGCCATTAACATGTGACACGACATAGGAAGCATCCAAGCCATATGCATTTTTCTAGTTGTCGATTCACGACTGAGACACAAAAGCACTATTTGGTACTAGTTATCACCAAGAGTGGGGCTGCCCGAAAACCCATTAGATCTATTCTTTTGTTCTGCGGTCTTAGTATGTACACGATTAATGGTGCTTCTGGTACCCTATTCGTGACACGATTTAAAGTATCATTCCTTGTTTTTGTATCCATCATACCATAACACATGTATTTTCCCTAAGTTTAAAAAGTATGTAAAAGTTTAAAAGTGGGGACATGAACTCACAACTTTACGTTTCTTGCGCCGTAAACTTCACCGGGTTTGCTTATATAGCGTCGTGACCTATACGTGTTTTATTAACGTTAGTCACTAGACTTGTATCGCACAAGTACAAGTCACCATCTTTCATGTATTTGTTCTTTGTTGTTAAAAATAATTTATATTTTTAACTATGTATCTTACTTATATTATTTTCTCAAAAATAAATATAAGTATCTTGTATTTTTCACCCGAGTTATGTATTTTGTCCAAAACTTCATTTCATGTTCATAACTTGTCCAAGTTATTTAATTTATTAAGAAATATATTTTCATAAATATATTCTCTTGTATTTGTCTATGTATGTTGTATGTGTATTTTTGTATTTTCACTCCTTAGGAGTATTTAGTGTATTTTCAAGTCCTAATACACTAATACACTATTACATATAATACATACTACATACACTTAGCACAAAATTTGGTGATCAATAAATATATATATTTTCCTCAAAAATATACATACTTAATATCAATTTTTATCTTGAAGAAATCATCATTTCTTAACTTGAAGTTTACATAAAAATTAGGGAAACCTTGGTAAATATTTTTGGGTGAATTTTTTAGGGAATAAGTTTCACCAAAACTTATATTTTTCTAAGTGTCAAAATTTTATAGAAATTTTGACATAGTTTCCCCTAAAAATGGAGGTTTCCCATGTTTTCAAAACATGTGTTTATTTTCTTTTAAAATCATCACAAACAATCATCAACACAATCAACACTTACCATAAGCCAAGATCATGTAATTCACACTACATCATGAACTTGAAGTTTTTTGTAAAAACTTGTAGTAACTTACCATGTTATTTAGTAGGTTTAGTTACCCTTTAAAACATATTTATTTGTTTGTAAATCACATTATTAAAAGATTTGGTCATTTACAACTTGTAAGATGATTTTTCTAAAAATATTTCTCTTGTATTTTTCTTGTTACAAACATGTTTCTAGTCTTGTTTAAACACTAAAAATATGATTAGTTTACTTAGAAACCATGACTTTGTAAATCTTATAAATAAACTTGGTTTCTTGGGAAAATTATTTTTGTAATCATCTATTTACAAGATTTGTATTTTGTTTAAATCATCTTTACATATGAAAACCAATTTCATCATTCAAGTTCATGAAGACATAAAGCATGATGATCTTGGACTTTCACAAGATCACCACTTTAACTTACTAGATCGTGTGTTTAATCACAATCTAGTAGGTTTCTTATGATGTCTAACGTTACTAACACAAATCATCATTCATCAAGAAGCAACTCATCATCATTTACATGTATTCTTATGTATTTAAGATTATGTTAGAGTATCATGATCATGTTCTTTTGTGTTCTTCAAGATTAACAATGTATATCATCTTTTAACCAACTAAATATGAAATAACAAGGGATTATAAGGGTCTTACTACTAGCACAAGGCTAGGGAAGAACACTTAATGTTGAAGATGATAAATGGGTTAGATAAAAGCAAATGAAGAAGGTCCTTCAAGATCCACAAGCTCCAAGCTTCCTTAATCACCTTCTTACACCTTAGGATAAGCTTGGAATTGGATGAAGATTGGATGAAAGTGGTGGTGGTGTGGGGACTAGGATCGGCCGAGAATGGAGAGTAAGGGAGGAGGTGGAGTGGTGTGAAGAAGATGAAGTGTGCTTATGTCTTCTTATAGTACATGCAAGATCTAAATCCAATCTTTCAAGATCATATGCAATCTAAATCATATCTAAGTGTATCAAAGTGAATCAAAGTGAATCCAAGTGAGATTATGCAAGATCAAGAAGGATATTTGTGGGGGCCACTCCATGACCGTCCACTATATAGGGGGGGGGGGGGTAAAGTGTAAGTTTCAATGGTAAGTTATGTATTCTAATTAAATTTCAAGAGATTTAGTTAGTGTTTAAGTATATGATGTGTTATGTAGTGTGTTAGGGTGTTCGGTGATCATAACTAGCTCAGAAACATTAAAACAATGCTTCTAGTATAATTTTGGTGTTTCGGGTAATGTCCGGTTGTTCGGTTAGATACCGGTTCGTTAAAGTGCTAAATTGCACCGTTTAATGTCCTTTAGGTACCCTTTTGTGACGCTTTCAATTCCCGACACTTAGGAAAGCATTCAAGACTACTTAGTCATGTTTTTACATGTTACTAACTCGTTACAATGCTGAATTTTGCTGAAATGTATGAAATTCAGCATTTAAAGTGTGTTTCGGGTGTTTTTCAGTGCGTATTTTAGCTTCTGGAAAGTCTATATGTTAACCCTTGTATATACTCTTGGGTTTCAATGTATTTTAGACTTTGGACCTACTCCTAGGCTCCAATTCTATTGTCTGACTGCTTTCTACAGAATTGTTGACACAATGTGTCTTACCGGTGAGTTTACTAGTCTTTCTGACGCAACGCTATCATTAATGCATAAAGCAATATTTGTAGTATAAAATGCGCATGAATTCACAAGTATAGCATGTAATCAGACAATGTTGACATTTACGCACATAATTGCAGTTATCAAGTATTAATTAAATTGTACGGAAATTACCGGTTTTGTGCCAGTTATCACAAACAGCCACCAAGATGTCTCTTAATGTTGCAGGTGATTATGGTGTGATGCTCTGGTGATGATTATGACGACGATCGGTGATAATGAAGATGATCGGAGAAGGCAATAGTAAGGTAGGGGTGATCGGAGGTGGTAGTTGATGACGACTGGTGATGGTAACCGGAGATGTTTGTGGCGGAGGTGGTAGTGAACGATGATAAGTAGAGATCTTCGGAGATACGGTGGTCGTTCAGAGGTGGTGATAATGGTCTGCAGTGTTAATGGTTGCGAGGATGTTTAACGGTGGTGGTCGACAGTGTAAACGAGGTTGTGGTAGACGGAGAAGATGGACGGTGATGCAGCGCCGGAGAAGATGATGGAGAAGATGACCGGTTACAGGGGAAGAAGATGTCCGATGATGATGTTGAGTGACGACCGGAGACGCAGATGATGATGAACTGTAAACTTTGGTGATGATTGCGACTCGAAGGTGAACAGAGGTTTTGGACTCGAGAACTCACCACTCGAAACCTTGGTTGCGACTTAGAAGGTTTCGACTCGTCAACTCGGAATCTCGAAATCGATTGCCGAAATGGAGATTATGACAGAACAACTCGAAACAGGATGTCGCTGATTACGAATCAAAACCGTTGTCGAAATCTTGGAGGTGGTCGCGACTCAAAAGCTTGACACCTCGATCTTGTAGTGAAGATGATGAACAATAGTGTTTGGTGATTGCGACTGGAAAGTATCAAACTCGAAACCTTGGTTGCGACTTGTGAAGAAATGGCTGTGAACTCGAGACTGGATGTATAATGGTTGTTGATTGCGACTCGAAACAATGTGATGTTTATGATGGCAACTCAAAATAGAAACTTGTGATGACAGAGACACGTTTTCTATAATTTATAATTCAAAAGAAGTATTTTTTTTAAAAGTCAAACAAGATATCCCGACAATTTTGTGATTTCGGCATTTTTGGAAAAAATCAAGTTATAGTAAGTCCCTTTCCTTTTTTAAAAATTTGCAAATATCTTGTAACACTTTTCACCAAGATCTCAAAAGCAAGTTATTAAAAAAATTTTGAATTCTTGATGAACAGTGACTTGAATCCCAAAGAACGCGATGAACTTCTTGATGATTTCGAAAAATTTTCCCTTAACAATTTGCAAACACAAATCAAGTCAGCAGACTATTTATATAAAAATCAATAACACAACTCTTTCATTTCCGAAAAACGCAAATCTGAGAGAAAAAAACTTCTTTTCTTCTTAGATCTTGAATCCGTATCAATCTCGAACCAAACAACTAAGAGCAAAAGCTCTGATACCAGTTGTAGGTCCCTAGCCCGTGGATCGTTACAAGATTGATAATCAATCAAGGGTGCGGAATCCCCTTAATCAATCGAATAAACAGAAACAAGAATAAAGATGATGAACACAAAAACCAATTCACTTTCAATCCGGTCTTCTATTGATTATCCAACACGAAGTTTACAATCAATCCAAGACCGACAAGAAATCTCTCAGTAACTCTCTGTAGATTTCTCAAACTCTCTCAAACAGTCTATCAACTGGCTAACCTTAACCCTAATGCATAATGTTGTTTAAATACTACAACCATGTTTGCATACTGGGCTTTGGTTTGGGCTAGGCCATTCTCCAATCCCATTACACTAATTAACTTACTAACCAATATGCTAAGCCATTACAAAATATCCAAAGACTAAATAATCAAACTATTAAACTGTTGTCACAGAATATGCACCAACAGACTCCCCCTTAACAATAGCTTCATAGTGTAACTTTATCTTCAAACATCTTGTAGTGTTTTGGTCTTTGGATAGCGTCAGCTACATAGTTTCTGACATCAACAGACTCCCCCTTAGCTAATGATTCTAATCTCCAAAACTTTCATTCATTGTAGATTAGTGAACTAGCACCAACATAAACATCAAACTATTAAACTGTTGTCACAGAATATGCACCAACATTATTATACTAAAGACAAATGCTCTCAACCGAAAACCAAACCAACTTTTCCACATGTTTATAAAATCTTATAGATATTATAATGCCATTTTGCTAAAACTTTTCTCGAAATCCCTAAGTCATATTACTAAAAAAAATCTTTTCGAAGATCAATGTTTTCATGAAAAGTTCCGAATTTCAACTTTTCTTATTTTAATACAAGATCCTTTAAGGTATGCAAACACACAGTTTTCATAAACCTTTCCATACATCGCTCAATACATCATTTCAATTTCAAAACACGTAGGCAAGGAAACTTCACAGGAACCGACAGCCCTCGATATACGTAAATCCTTTTTAAACAAGAGTAGCATTTCCTTTTTCAAAACACATCTCACGTAACAATCTGATGCTTTATATTCTTTGACATTCCCAAACTTGATTCTACATTCCAAGTCAAACTCAATCTATTTTTATTCAATAAACTCAACATTTTGCTCAAACAACTATACATGCATATCATCGTACACGTTTTAGTCAATCCTTCACAACAATCTCACACATATCATTCGTTTTTACATACTCGAACTTCTTGATCATACTTAAATTCGTGATGTTTCAATTAATACTATATACGAAATCATTATTATTCATACTTATACTCATACTTGTATTCATACTTATACCTATACTTATACTCATACGCATACTTATATTCATACTCATATTCATACATTCGTACCTATACGTGAGCATAACCCGAAGGGGTTCACTCACGTTGGTCTCATACATACTTAAACAGAAACATGCTTATATACTACATTCTTATACGCACACATTCTTATTTTCAAATTTATGTATACCCTGATTCATACACAACTAGTACAAGCTATGCGGATCATGCGAAGATCAATATAATCGCGGGTGCACAAGGGATCATAGTGATAGGCGCATGAGAATCATAGGGTGTACCACTGTGTATGGTAAGACACAGAACGTAACATGACACCGAATAATGAAACAGACGTAACATGGTCAAACATGGTGGATACACCGCTGGTACTTCCTATATATAAGTGTTTTCACCATATTACCAAACTTTCGTAAAACGTGCCATGAGAAATTCGGTGTTTTACGGACCTTATTTAGACCTGGTACACAAACTCTAACAACTCACAAACGCACTGCTAAACGCGCGATATCCAGTTATCCACGACGAAACCTCCTCCTCAACACTCATATCCACATTTTATCGAATGATCATTCCAATCACAACATTCATACGCTGAATCGTTCGTTCAGTCTCATATCACAATCATTTCCAATTCTTCCTTCACTTTTATACAAACCTTATTTTGCAATCAATCAAATCCTAAAATACTTCCTTGTTTTTTTTTTTAAAACTATCTTCCATCCTTTATTTATCCGCAAACATACTTAGACGGCCTGGTATTTCCAAAATTTTTAACCTTCCCAATTCACACCAATGAACAATTTCCTACAAACAAATGATTCTACAAATGCTCCTTAAGACCGATAAAACTTTCTTACAACTTACGATGAGGGGCCGTACCTTTTTATCAAAATACATACCATTTTATACGAAAGCTTTCCTTCTTAGGTAACATATTTTAAAGTACCTCTCCATTTGAGTTATTCAAACTTGTTTAAAGCTCACATTTCCTACACACACATTCACGTTTAACTTATGCTTGATACCTCAAGTCATCTTAGTCAAACAAACTCTTTTTACAAACCTATCCTTCATACCTCATTGATTTAGTACATTTTCAACGCATCTCGAATCTCCAAATCTTGATTTTTGTCAATTGTTTCAACCAAAATGCCTTTTCAAAGTCTTCCTCTTGAATAAATTTCAGGACGAAATTTCCTAAAGGAGGGGAGACTGTAACGCCACGCTTTTTGTAATTATCCGTTTTTAGAAAGAATGTATCGAAATTCTGTTTTCGGAAATTCATTCTTCTTGTAATCGTATCTCAATTAGAATCATTGTAAATCCGAGACCTTGATCGTAATGGAATTAATCTTTTATGCGAAATATACACATACTTATACTTTGATGCATGCACCCGTTTGTTACGTGATTTATAATATAAGCCTAATTCGTAATTCTTCATCGTGTAATCTTAATTCTTAAACAATTTATTCACACACAATACTCGGTTATTCAATCACGAGAATTACATTTATTTGACGCTTCGTTTTGTGTTACAAACTTGTTACTTGTCGGTCTAAATTAATCTTTTCAAAACATGTAATTATACTTATAAAACCTTAGGTTATAATAATGAACCATTAATAATACCATTCCACACATTCACACAAGTTCATTAATCATAAATTGTAACAAATAAACCTAATAACATGAAATAATTAACAATATATATATATATATATATATATATATATATATATATATATATATATATAAACACAACTTGTGGCCGCAAGTTGTGAGGGTGTGTTTGGTTTAGTTTAAATTAAGTTTATCACTCACCTACTTGTCTTAAATGCCCAACCACTTAAACCCTAATCCTTTCCCCTCTAAATACAACTTATAATCAGCCTCTTTTCCACTTTTACAACCCTTAAACACTCTCAAAAACCTCTCTAAACACAGCTGAGTTCCAGCAGCAAAATCAGAAAGTTTTAGCAATTAAAAGTTAGTTTTTGTTGGTCCCTTTGCATAGGATCTAATCGTAAGGAACAAGATGAATCGACTTTGTCTGATGTGCGGAATCCATTATGACAAATCTCAGATGATCAACACAGAATTCAACGATTAAACACGGTCTGTTCTTTCTATTAGACGTTCTGAAAGTACAAAGTTCCGGTAGAAGACAGACACTGGTCAGGTTCTTGCTTGAGTCAAAAGTCTTGAAAGTAATACCCGGACGAGGTATTTATAGGCAACTCAGGAATAGGTGAGTGTTATTCGTTCGGATGACAATCCGGTCGGATGGCAATCCGATCGGATGACATCAGTCAACAAAATACAACACTTTACCGTTATGCCCCGTTTCCTGAGTTGCCATTCTAGCTACACACATACATTACATAATTGTTTACAAAGACACAAATATACAAAACATGACTTCATGCTGACGGAAGCTACAGACGTTTGCACTAACAGACTCCCCCTCGGATGTAGCTGTAGTTCCTTCCAACATAGTCTTTAATTCCTCCTGTTGCGTCTTCTTTCACGAGCTCTCTGTCTTCTCTTTTTTGCCTTTTCTTCTAACATTCTACGTCTTTTATGCCTTCCTTCAGTTAACCACCAGTTTCTATAAACTGGATCACCATCACGCTTCCGATCCCATTTTGGTATTTTGTTCTCCTCTGATTCAATCGGCGTTTGATCTGTTGGTGGCACAATCCCCATCTTACGTTTACCCACCTCAGCAGCTCTTTCAACAATCTTTTTAGACCTTTGTTCACGCTTATACTTTTTCAGAAACTCATCAATTTCCAGATCTCTCCATTGTGTCTTCCAGTATCTTCCAGAATTGATGTCTTGCGCAAAACATACATCTACAACTGTTTGGTATTGCTGTGCTTGAGCTTTGTCTCTCTTTTCGTAAACGATCTTGTTGTAGAACAAGCAATCGATATCTTTCTTTGAACAGTTAACAATCCACATTGGATCTAGAATACTGATTCTTCGAGACTTTCCCATGGACTTGTCAAAGAGAGAGATAACTGCCTCAGCCGTCGTTTTGTTGTACAACCAGCCTTGAAATAAATCATCGAAGTCTTGTTCAATGGCTCTGAGAGGCATATTCTTCAAGCATCTAGGCGGCTTTACATCGAAAGTTATATCTTTTCTTCCATTCTCTTGATATGTGACAATCTGCTTTGGATATTGTGGCTTCCAATCAGGATAACCATTCTTTGCTTGCAATTTGATGTAGTTCCACAAATCTTGATCATGTTCTCTAACTTCTGGACCATAGTAGAACTGTTTGATATTCTTTGTTTTCACCAACTCATCCACATCCCACCACGGTAAAGAACTGATATCTGACAGAAATTCGAAGTACTGAACTCATTCTTCCCGTCTGAAAGCATAGAATTTAAGATCTTCAAGATAGCCCCATGATAGAATATCTCCCCATGAAAGATTTTTGTCATGTGTGAAATACTGAAGAGCTCTAAGAATTTTTCTTTCTTTGGGCATGACTTTGAACCATCTTTTTCGTTCTTTAGCAAGAATTTCTCTAGGAATTGTTTCTGGAATACCTTCGGTATAAACTTTTTCAACAATTTTCCTTCTGATTTCATCTTCATTTCTATCTTTGAACATTTCAGCAAGTGACGGAAATGTTTCATCAATTCCAGCATAATGAAAATCAGTATCTTCATCGGATGAATCTGATGCATCTTCAACTATGACATCATCGTAATGATCAGCTTCATGGGCATATCTTGGCTCAAAATCTTTCTCTGGAGATTTAGGAATATCATCCTCAATATCAAACTTGAATTTTCCATCTTCCAAACCCAACTCTTCTAACATTTCAGCTCTAGTTCTCTAAACCTCGATCTCACCTTCATATTTCTCATGTAGGTAGATAACAGTAGGGTTTGTTAGAAATACCTGGTCTGCTTGTTGTTTTCCAGATGATGAGGCTTCATGTTGAGTATCATCTTCTTGTTCATTAATTTCATCATTCAGCAATTCTTCAATCCTTTCTTGAACATTAGGATTATTGATTAACAAGCCAGAAGACCCTTGATCATCATCATCGTTTTTCTTGTCATTATCATCTTTCTTATCATCTTTCTGAATAGACTCGTCTATATCATCATTTTCATCTTCATTCTCTTCATCATCACCAAACTGTTGGACCGTGTTCCGACCCTGAAAAGTCAGTTGAGAATGTTCATCTTCACATACGAAGGCGGAATCAACGCACGCAAAGTTACAACAGCTTTTCTCTTTCAATTCTTTCTTTATTGATGCTTTCTGATTACAAATTGACAGAGTTTCGACACCACAAGCATGACCTAGGTTCACTCCAAGTTACACACCCAACTACCTGATTTCGCTCATGTTGACTATATATACTCAACCTGATTTCGCTCCAATGTCATGACACATGAGCGAAATCCCCTAAAGTCCCTATAAGCGAAATCACATTGGACCAAATAAGCGAAATCCCCTAACTAACCTAATGAGCGAAATCACTTCTAACCTAATAAACGAAATCACCTACAACATGTTCATATAAGCGAAATTAACAATATCAAATCCTATTTCAACTTTCAAGCTCCAATCTTGACCTAAGATTTGATTTAAACGAAGTCAACAGACATTCCGTGCACCAACAGACTCCCCCTTGGATGTTGACGAAGTTTTCAGCTCCGAGTCTTCAGTCTTGGTCTTTTTGCCTTCTCATTCAGATTGTAACATTGTAAGCATCCATCAATCTTTCTTTTTGATCAACTTCTCACTTTGACTCTTACACCAGAATCTCATCACTGGCTCTATCATCAACAGCTTCATCATCAACAGGCTCCCCCTTTCATCAAGCTTTCGTGCTTTTAGGGATCGACACCTAGCTTTCCAGCTACAAGCTCCTCCTAACTTTCAGATTGTCTTCAGACTCCCCCTTAGACTCTGCTCTCGGGATCGTAGTCTGGACTTTTCCTGCAATCACTCATACAACTATAAGTAACAACATTTTAAACTTCCAGATATTGTAAACTAACAATTCAATCTCCTCAAAACCACTTCTCATAAATTTGGCAGTTTCATCGAATCGTATCGAAAACTAGCTCTATAACAATATAAGCATCCAAATCCCCCACAGTTAATCATCCAAGTCCAACTTAATAACCTTGGAGATATCACAAACTGTTTTTGAATTTTTGATTTTAAATCTTCAAGTTTCAAATTAATGAACTTGTTTTATTTTCAGAAACACGATCAGCTTACTTAGATTTTGAAACTCAGCACTTAGATATCGGTTGTCGAAAATAAAGCAGAAATCAAAATCTTTTTGTATTTTCTGAAAATATAAAGTAGTAAAGAAATATGTACAAACATATTTACAGACAATATTTTTGTTTGAGTATGCATTAGAGGATCATATCAGTTTCTGACAAGTCACAAGTACCGTTGAGCTTAGTTACACAGTAAGTATTAAACAATTCACTTAGATTGTCGATATACTGCTCCACTTAAATTTTCACACAATTTTCAATCTGTCCAGGATACCGATTAAGTGTTTTAGAGACTTAAACTTATACGCGTGTCCCACATCTTGAATATACTCCCGTATCCAGATCCCAATATTCAGTCTTACAGGTAATTATAACACAAATGATATCTGTAAGGGGTTAATAAATTATGAAGAATCATGAGAGCTCAGGTCAGAACTACCGTTCAGCAGAGAGATCATGACTCAACTTGTGGGTGTGTCCCCTTTAGAGGATCTTTTTTACAATAGCATTGCTAAGCAATTTTATTGTCTTATCATATATGCTGAGGGTGATGCTATGTTTCAAGCATTTGCAGAAAGTATTATTCAAGGACTAGGTCAGAACTTCCATTCAGCAGAAGTCCCGGAATAATACCCCAGACATCATTGAGTATAAAAACCTAGTATATCAGATTATGAGACCTTTCAAACGAGATTTCAGGGGTTACCTATATATCCAAGTAGTGTTCCCCACGAAATAAGTAAGTAAAAATTTTAAGTTTATCATGAACCCAGTTTAAAACATGTCACCTTTGATTTATCAAATCCCAGTTTGGTAGACGGTCCACCAATTGACTTTCTTCCCGTGATCTCCATGAACCGCTGTGCCCGACGAACAGCACTGGCCATACACCATCTTATATCCATTAGTTCCATCTCCTCGGGGTCTAATTGGTCATAATCTTCTTTTGTCAAGTTGGTATTTCCAATCTTCCCTGCAACGCGGCTTTCATACGATTCAAGTACAGATGCGAAGAAAACCATCTGTTGTTTTGCCGATTCTTCGCTGAAATTCTGCCCATTCTTCAGATCCACTGCGATGTTACACTGAAACAAATTCTTGGAAGCAGATTGACTTGAAGTATTTGAAGAAGATCCACTGTGAAAACCACTGTGAAGACTTTCATTGTTCACTGAACTTGAGCTTTCTGCAGAATACGCTGTTCTTGGAGACCCAGCCTGTGGTGCATTCCCTCGGTAGTAAAGCTCCACATTTTGCTGATAAGCTGGATTGTTGACTTTAGATCTCTTTATTTCCAACTCATGACTTTCAAGTTTTTCGATCAGCAAATCCATTTTTAAATCTTCAGACTTGATTGTATTTTTCAACATTAGAGCGAAATATTGCCACTCTAGATCATTTGGCAATGAATCAAACAATTTATCCACCAGCTCATCTTCAGAAAGTAAAATTTCATGTCTGATCAGCTCCATTTTCAGATATCCGAATCTCTCAATCATTTTACAAACAGACTCATTTTTCATACAGTTGAATAAATCAAACTCTTTACGCAACAATTTCTTTTTGTTTTTAACGATTTCATTACTTCCTACACATTTTCTCTCTAATGCTTCCCACAAACTCTTTGAAGTCTTTTCTTGTTCGAGCAATGAAATAATATCCTCTCTTACTGACTGTTTGATCAATGTTATCATTCTATATTCAGCCACAACATTTTTTATATCTTTTTCTGTAAAATCTTTTGCATCTATTAACTCTCCTCCCTCTTTTACTGGTTCAACGTATTCATGTGTCAGTTTTAACCAGCTTTTAGGAGCGAAAGCTTTTACCCAACCCTCAAATCTGTTTTTCCACCAGTTATAATCTTCAACTTTCATTAGCTTCGGTGGTTTTTGTTGACTTCCATACATGTTCTCGAATTTCAAATTCTCCGAAATCTCCTTCGAATATTCTCTCATCTCGGATCTTCTATCTGTCGATTCGGAAGTGAATGCGTTGTAGAATGTGTTGTAGAATTCTTCACTGTTGCTTGACATCTTCAAACACCTGAGAGCAAACAAACAACCTTAATCAGTTTAAACAATATCAAGTAATCTGAAATACACTGACACTCGATTGTTGTGAAATAATCTTGACTCGAAAAAGTTCACTATTGAGCGAAATATGACACTATGAGCGAAATCAGTCTAAATGACTGATAACCGAAATCAGGTTTTATGTCTTTAAAAACGAAATCAGATTATATTTGACAGATAAGCGAAATCAGATTTTGTCCGAATGAGCGAAACCAACAATGTCCCTTTTAGCGAAATACCAAGATGTCCGAATAAGCGAAATACCAAGATGTCCGAATAAGCGAAACTATCAAGTGTCCGTAAAAGCGAAACTATCAAGTGTCCGTAAAAGCGAAATACCGTCGATGTTCGAATAAGCGGAACCTAGTTTTTAGTTGATTTTAACCATTTTTAGTCCGAATTTCAACCTAATTCTTTCTAGGGTTTGTTAATCGTATGTTTTACATGTTATACTCGAATTTCAGGCCATTTCAACCGTAGGAACTATCTCAAATCGAAAAAGTATGAAAGAAAGTGAGTAGAAGTAAGAGAATGTTGTCGAATCAGCTGTAGTAGTATGAACTCCTCGTCCTGAAGCTCTAATACCACTTGTTGGACCGTGTTCCGACCCTGAAAAGTCAGTTGAGAATGTTCATCTTCACATACGAAGGCGGAATCAACGCACGCAAAGTTACAACAACTTTTCTCTTTCAATTCTTTCTTTATTGATGCTTTCTGATTACAAATTGACAGAGTTTCGACACCACAAGCATGACCTAGGTTCGCTCCAAGTTACACACCCAACTACCTGATTTCGCTCATGTTGACTATATATACTCAACCTGATTTCGCTCCAATGTCATGACACATGAGCGAAATCCCCTAAAGTCCCTATAAGCGAAATCACATTGGACCAAATAAGCGAAATCCCCTAACTAACCTAATGAGCGAAATCACTTCTAACCTAATAAACGAAATCACCTACAACATGTTCATATAAGCGAAATTAACAATAGCAAATCCTATTTGAACTTTCAAGCTCCAATCTTGACCATCTTAACCTAAGATTTGATTTAAACGAAGTCAACAGACATTCCGTGCACCAACACAAACATTTCAAGATCAGAATCACTAACATCTTCTCCACGTGCTTTCTTTGCTTCTTTTCTTCTTTCATTAATTTTCATTCTGCGAACAATCTCTGGTATACTGTAAGGCACTGTAGAAGCATTACCAACAAGAACAAATTGCTGTGTCTTCCATTCTAGCAACAACACTTCTTTGGCCTTTCTTTTCTTTTGAATAACAGCAACTCTTCGAATAACTTCATCAGTATCAATGAATATAGAAGACTCACCAACTATCATAAAGCTTTGATTCTGTTCATCTTCAGCATCTTGTTCTAGAATATCTTCAACAACTTGCTCTTCAACTTGTTCTTGAATATTATCCACATCAACCATTTCAATGTCAACTTGACTAGAAGACCCACCAGCTTCTTGAACTTCTTCAATTACACTTTTGTTCTTTTGAGTGGCATCTTCAGCTAGTCGACTTTCTCTTTCCATTATTCTTTCCTCGACTCTTTTTACTTCAATCTCGTTGAATGCAGTATGAACATCCATCTTTAGATGACTTTCCTCAACAGCATATAACATGTTTAGCTGATTGTCTTTCATTACTTTATCAGCTTTCATTGCTTCCATCTCCAACTTCATTGCCTTCATTTCATTTGATGTAGCTTCACTCATTTCACTGAGAAGCTGATTAAGCGTCTGATTCACATCCTGAAGATTCTTTATCTTCACATTTAATGAAGAAATTTCTGCTGTCAATAATTCAAACATTTTAGAATTATCATTGTTGTCATTCTTCATTTCATTTATTGACTTCTCTTTTTCTATCAACACCATTCTGATTTGATCATGAGCTTTCATCAGCTGATTAATTTGCTTCTTTAAAACATCACGTTCTGCTTCAGCTTTGTCTTTAGCTTTTTCAAGAGCAGCAACTTTCTTCAGCAATTCTTTTACAGCTTCATTATTGAACATGTCATAATCATCTTCTGGAATATCTTCACTAAAAACTCCAGTTGCAGGTGGAAGATTGCCAAAGAAATCATCTGTAACTTTTGGGCGTGAGGATTCTGGAATCTCAATATTTTCTGGAATTGGCGGAAATTCTGAAGAAAAGACCCCACCCTCAGTTACTTCAACATAATCATCTTGACCAACTTTCTTTTTAACCTCTGGTTCTTGAGCTTTTGATGATTCAGCATGCTTTTTGCCTTTGCCTCCTTGATCTTTTTGCACTTTAGCTTCTCCTTTCTTTGCACGCACGCTTCTTGGAATAACTCCAGTTTGAACAGCTTTGCGCTTCTTTATTTGTTTCTTTTGTAGATCTGGTTCAAAAGAAGAGTCTTCTTCGTCCGATACTTTCTGTTTCTTCGTAGGATTTTTCTTCAGTTGAACTTTCCCTTTGCCAAGTGTAGTTGGATCAAGTTCTGATTCTGACTCTGTAGCTTCAGAATCTTCATCACTTGAGACATCTTGAACAACACCTTCAGGTTCTTTGTCTTTGACATCTTTAGCAACATCCTCATTCTTCTTCAAAAAGCTTTCAAGAGTTTGTGACAGCAACTCAGCTCCTTCTCGAATAACTGCAGATGGTTCCAAAACTATGTCATCCACCAATTTCTGTTATGGTTCCTTAATAACAATCTTAGGAACTGGTTCCTTTGGAATCTGAACTGTAGGAGATGACTTAGGAGTTCTCTTTCTCTTTCCGTCTTTTACACACCACCATCTAGTATTCTTTTCAGAAAACAAACTCATTTTCTCATTTTCATTGTCAGAATCACTGTTTTGATGTCTCCAAGCATCATTCTCTGGAGCAACATAGTCTGGTTTACTAATTCTGCATATCATTCTTTTTGCTCCTGTGTTTGGACCCTTAGTGAGTCTGCTAATTGTCTCTGCTGTCATGTGTCGTAGACCCAAAATATCATCATCACTTTTCTCAAGATCCTTGAACTTTTCATCAATCAACATCTGAACAAAGCGAGGATAAATAATGTACTTCTTGTTTCCAGCCTTTGCATTTTCAGTCATGTAGTCAAAAATCACTTGAGAAACATTGTATGGCCGGTTCAACACAAGGCAAGTGACAATGTTCATGATATAGTCTGAAGCTTCATCGTAGGCACCCTTCCTGTGTGATAAAGCATGAATAACACAATGTATCAAGAACTTGTAAGCATTACTGAAATTTGATTTCAAGATCTTTCCATTGACACTTCCTGTATACCCCATTCTGCACCACAAACCTTTTGCTAGACGTTCAGAGATAATGGTTGGATCATTATTAGAATCACGTAAGTCTAACACACGTCTTACATCACCAACTGTTATCTTAATTTCCAAATCTATTTTCTTTCCCTTCTCATCTCTCTTTGTTACTGCAGAGTAGATCGTTTTATCTTTCTCTTCGTATCGTGCAGAATTCCAAAAACATCTAACATGTGATTCGTAAACTATGTTTTTATCAGTTAATGCCTTAGCAATTCTGCTCTCTCTCAAGAATTTTGCAACCTCTTCAATTACTAGTTTCTCTGTGTATACTTTTTCTAACAGGCAGTAAATGTTATGCGTTTTCTCCCAGTCCTGCAGAAGAATTCTTGGAATTTTATCAAAAATTTTCTAACTCTGAAAATTTTACTCTACCTAGTGCATAAACTCGGATGGCTATCCGACCGGATAATCATCCGTTTGGATTGCCTTTTGAATAGCTTGAAAGGCTATCCGATCAGAATGTGATCCGAGCGGATTATCTTCTGAATGAGTTTGACTTTGCTTTCCGGTCGGATTGCAATCCGACCGGATTGTCATTCGTATCATTTGAGTGCATTTGTTATCCGATCGGATGGTCATCCGATCGGATTGTGATCCGAGTCATGACAGGAGATGCATAGTCTATAAGAATCAAGTGATGGATCGGATTGTCATCCGATCGAATTGCTATCCGACTCAAAACATTGGCACAGATTTCAAGAAATAAATGATGGTACGGATTGTCATCCGATCGGATTGTCATCCGATTCAAACAACAGTTCAAGAACATTCTAGAAACATCAAAATTTTTCTAAGGAAAAACTTCAAATTGAACACAGATCTACACAGAGAATCTCATCATGATCAAAACCCTATGTTCAATGTTGTCTAAAATGTCCTAATTAGGTATGTAATTCGACAAAAACTCAACCGACAGCCGTAACGTTCTATCATCAGATCTACTTGGTTTTAGCATGTTATGACACAAATTAAACCGGTAAAACTATAGATCTGATCATTTCAAACATAACCCTATGCTTAAATCTCATCAAAACTGATTCAAACTACCAAGATCTGTTCTAAACCCTCCGACAGTGACGTCATCGTAAAGAACAGTCAACAAACATCGAATTTTAATAGTTTTGAGTAAGAATTACATACCTTTGCCATTGTAAAAGTTGTGTAAACCAACGATCCAACGATTCGTGCAATGAAATCCAAGGAAAATAAGATTAGAAAATCAAAGTGTGTGAGAGAGAAAGAAGGTTGTCCGTGCGGGTAACCTTTGACTGACCTTTGACCCTCTATATATAGTGATGCGTGAGTCGGATTGTCATCCGAGCGGATTGTCATCCGAACGGAATGCTATCCGAGTGAGGCACACTATTTGACTTTTAAAACTTTGACTTTTTGACCAATTAACATTTTCTCAAATTTTATTAGTTTTTAGAAATCCACTTAGGTATCTAGGTCCAAATTAATGACCCTAGGTACCTAATTTTCCTACCAAGTCCAACTTAATGACCTTGGTTGACCCGATTCAACGCGTACTGACATTTTCTTGGTTCTTGTTCAACCGTTTTCTCTGAAAAAAATTACAAGTTTCAATTTAATGAACTTGTTTTTGATTTTTCAATTTCAAGATTAGAATGATTAGCTCCAAACTCATCTTCCAACCCAGAAACTTCCTGCATCTTTCTCAAACAGTGAATCTGAAGATCAGCTTTCCACTTTGGTTTGTCGGAAAATAAAGCAGAAATGTAAAATCTTTTTGGATTTTTAAAAATAAAGTTTCTAAAATAGAAATAAAATGAAAAAAAAAATGTAAACTATTTACAGACATATTTTTGGTGAGCGTGTTAGGGAATCATATAAGCTACCGACAAGTTATAAGCACCGTTAAGCTTGATTTCATACATAGAATTAAACAATTCACTTAGATTGTCGATATACTGATCCTTTTAAATTCTCACACACTTTTCAATCTATCCAGGATACGGATTAGATGTTTTAAAGACTTAAACTTATTCATGTGTCCCACCTCTTGAATATACTCCCGTATCCAGATCCCAATATTCAGTCTTACAGGTGAGAATACCACAGATGATATCTGTAAGGTGAATAAATTATGATCGGAATCGTGAGAGCTCAGGTCAGAACTACCGTTCAGCAGAGAGATCACAATTCGACTTGGGTGTGTCCCCTTTAGAGGATCTTTTTTTACAACAGCATTGATTAGCAATTTTGTTGTCTTATCATTTATGCTGAGGGCTGTGCTATATTTCAAGCCTGCGGAAAGTATTATTCTGGGACTAGGTCAGAACTTCCATTCAGCAGAAGTCCCTGAATAATACCCCAGATATCACTGAGTATAAAGACCTAGTATTTCAGAAAAAGGAATCCTTCAAACGAGATTTCAGGGGTTACCTATATATCCAAGTAGTGTTCCCCACGAAATAAGCAAATAACTATTTAGATTTATATCCCGAACAAATCTACTAAGTGTGTAAAAACCTATCTACACATCATCAGTGAGACTGTTTAACGCATTTAAACTATCCATTTCTTTAGCGTACTGAAACCGTCTAGCTGATGTACTATCATTTTCCCTTTTTACACAAGCTCTTTTTGAATTTTATCATGTTTTTGGGTTTTGGAATTTTTTATTGTTTTTGTATTTTCTAAAATTATAACCTATCTCCCCCTAAAGACCAAAACAAGTAAAAATTCGACAAACCATTGCAGATTGCTTTTCAACATCATCTACAGTGGTACCTTCATCAACGCCAATGATTTCCTCCGCATCCGATAGTAACTTCATACCATTAAGTTTCAAAAGATATTGAAAACGTGTTTTGTCAAATGCTTTGGTATGTAAGTCAGCTTTTTGTTCATCGGTGTGGATTTTTTCTATTTGTATCAACTTCTTCTCGAAACAATCTCGGATGAAGTGATGACGAATTTCAATGTGTTTTGTTTTTGCGTGATGAACATGATTTTTTGTTATGTTTATAGCTGCCTCATTATCAACAAAGATAAGGGAGTTAAGAAATTGCAAACCGTAGTCTCGCATCTGTTGCTGGATCCACAAGATCTGAGAACAGCAGCTGCTAGCAGATACATATTCAGCTTCACATGTGGATAAAGCGACAGAGGTCTACTTCTTGCATTGCCAGGTGACCAATCGTTGTCCGAAAAACTGGCACCCCGCTGTTGTTGATTTAGCGTTAACTTTGCAGCTTCCGAAATCTGAATCGGAATATCCTTCGAGCATAAAGTCGCCATCTTTTGGATACCCCAACCCCAACGATGGAGTTCCTTTAAGGTAGCGTAATATCCTTTTGACTATTACCATGTGAGATGCTCTTGGATTAGATTGAAATCTTGCTGCGAGGCAGGTTGGATACATAATATCCGGTCTTGATGCTGTCAAATACATTAACGAACCGATCATGGAGCGATACAGCGTTTCATCCACCTTCTCACAGAGGTCTGCTTCTTGCATTGCCAGGTGACCAATCGTTGTCCGAAAAACTGGCACCCCGCTGTTGTTGATTTAGCGTTAACTTTGCAGCTTCCGAAATCTGAATCGGAATATCCTTCGAGCGTAAAGTCGCCATCTTTTGGATACCCCAACCCCAACGATGGAGTTCCTTTAAGGTAGCGTAATATCCTTTTGACTATTACCATGTGAGATGCTCTTGGATTAGATTGAAATCTTGCTGCGAGGCAGGTTGGATACATAATATCCGGTCTTGATGCTGTCAAATACATTAACGAACCGATCATGGAGCGATACAGCGTTTCATCCACCTTCTCTCCGGTGAGATCAGGGTTTATCCCATGGTTCATCGCTAATGGGGTGGACATAGGTGACATTCCTGACATCCCAAATTTCTCCAGAATATCATGAACGTACTTTGTTTGATGTATGAATGTTCCCTCGGGTAATTGATCAACCTGAAGCCCCAAGAAGAACTTCATCTCACCCATTGATGACATTTCAAACTTCTGCTTCATAACCTTTTCAAAATCTTTGCAGAGTTGTTCATTTGTAGACCCGAAAATTATGTCGTCCACATAAATTTTGACTATCAGAAGATGCCCGTCAACTTCTTTTGTGAACAGAGTGGCGTCTATCTTTCCTCGGATGAAGTTGTTGGCTAACAGATGTTGAGACAAGGTCTTATACCAGGCTCTCGGGGCCTGATGTAAGCCGTATAACGCCTTATCCAAGAGATAAACTTTATCTTTGTGAATTGGATCGGTGAAGCCCGGTGGCTGTCCGACATAAACCTCCTCTTTCACCTTGCCATAGAGAAACGCCGACTTCACATCTAGCTGAAAAACTTTAAATCCTTTCCACGATGCAAATGCTAGGAAGATTTTGATTGCTTCAAGTCTTGCAACTGGGGCGTATACTTCGGTGAAATCTATCCCCTCCTGCTGACTGAAGCCTTGAACAACGAGTCGAGCTTTGTTGCGAATAATAACTCCTTGATCATACCTCTTACATTTAAACACCCATTTGGTGTTGATCTTCCTGTGACCATCAGGAAATCCACCAATTTCCAGACTCCCAACTTTTCAAACTGACTTAGCTCCTCTTGCATAGCATTGACCCATGAATCTTCTGTCAAAGCTTCCTTATAGGTCCTTGGTTCAATCTGCAAAATGAAACAACTAAGTGAAAACTCAGTTTGTAAAGGAGCAACAGTAGAATAAAAACAAGTAAAGCCTTGGTCAATTTGTCTTCTGTTTCTGACTCCTGATTGCAGCTCTCCAATGATTAACTCTTCTGGATGATATGAAAGAGTTCTTGGCATCACCTCGCCTGAAACATCTACCTCACCTTCCAAATTTGTGACGTTATGGTTTGCAACTTGTTCACTGACTGGAATAGTTTGATTTGAAATCTGGATTTGCTCCCCCTCAGAATCTGAATCACCATTATCGAAAACTGGTCTATCATCAGATTCTAAATTATCGTTGGCTGCCGTCTGATTATCCGGAGCATGTTCAGGTTCTGAAGATTGTGGAATCTCATCATGTTCACCAGCGTTGCTTGGACCTACTTCATCATCATTAGAAGCTTGTTGTTTACGATAAGGTTCTGCTGGGAATCTTTCATCTGAATCTTCATACTCTCTCAGAATATCCAGTTCATCAAAGAAATCAGGTTCTTCTTCAATGTTAAACGAACTCCATAAGGTATCATAATTAAATCGCCATGAATCACCAGGTTTCTGTGGCGGCATTGTGTAACCTTGACACTCAACATTGTGTGCTTCAATAATCCGCTTCAAGTTTGGAACAAAGACTCTTTTCAATGGACTTTGATAACCCACGGAAATTCCTTCAATGCTCTTTGGACCAAATTTACCAAAAGGCTCTAGAACAGTGCAGGGAGACCCAAACGGTTCTAAATACTTCAGGTTCGGTTTACGATTATTGATCAGCTCAAAACACGTCTTATTGAATTTCTTGAGAGTTAGAACCCGATTGAGTGTATAGCATGCAGCAGATACTGCTTCTGCCTAAAAATTGACTGGTAGTTTGGATTCAGCAAGCATCGTTCTGGCTGTTTCGATTAGCGTCCTGTTCTTTCTTTCAGCTACTCCATTCTGCTGTGGAGTGTAAGGAGCACTAAATTCATGCAATATTCCTCTCTCATCACAATAATCTTCCATCTTGTTGTTCTTAAACTCAGTACCATTATCACTTCTGATTCTTCTGATACGCCTTTGGTACAAGTTTTCAATTTTTCTGAACAATGCCATCAAACTTTCAAACGTCTCATCTTTAGACTTCAAGAATGATACCCACGAAAATCTGGAATAATCATCAGTAACCACAAGACAGTAGAGATCTCCTGTAATACTTTTGACATTCACAAGACCAAATAAATCCATGTGAAGTCTCTCTCCAGAGGTCTTGAGATTGAATTGACTTGCTTTTTAGGGTGTGACTTTTTCTTCTGCTTGCCTTTGATGCAGCTATGCACTCCCCTTCCAGATGAAAAGCTTTAATGTGAACACCCAGAACTAAATCATTATGCACCAGATGATTCATTTTTCGAAGGTGAATATGGCCCATTTTGCGATGCCACAACTGTGATTCTTTCTCTGTTGCTCTAGACACAAAACAATGAGCCTGACCCGTTGTTGTAGTTGCTACACTCATGTCCAATACATACAGGTCATTCACTCTAGGTGCTCTCATGATAATCCATTCTTCATGGATAAAAAATCCTGGTTTTAAGATCAAACATTCTTTGTCTGTGAAGTGAGTGGTATACATCCTGTCACAAGTCTGCGAGATACTCAGTAGATTATTTTCCAGCTCAGCAATGTAGTTAACTCTTTCAAACGTGACAATCCCATTGGATAACATTCCTTTACCAACAATTATACCACCTTGGTTACCTGCGAACCCGATATAACCTCCATTGAAATTTCTAACATCGTACAGCAACGCTGTCTTCCCTGTCATGTGCCGAGAAGCTCCACTATCCATAATCCAACGTGAAATGGATCTTGGAAGCTCCTGCACATATCAAAAACATTTAGTGAGATTTTGATGCTACCCAAGCCTCTTTTGACTCGGGTAACTTGACATTGATGTGTGTTTTAGCAGTGTAAAGTGGCGGAAAATTCATATCATTTATCTTCAAGCTCTCTTCAGACTCAATCTCAACCTCTTTGTGTACGGAGAAATCATTTTTCGGAGGTTGATTTGTTGATTGGTCTTTCTTTACCACGTACTTCTTTTCAGAAGTCGATTTTTTTTCTTGTTTCTCATATAAATCCAAAGGTACATACATCTTCTTGGTTGAAGATGATGATTTTTTAGTCTCAGACACCTTCGGTTTTGTAGAACTTGCTTTTTCTTCAACAGATTTTGGCTTCCATGCTTGTTGAGATGACGCAACCCGTTTGTAAAATTTATCATTTTTATTTACCGATTTCTTTACGGGTTCGTTTTTCTTAACTGACTCTTTTGTTGTTTTAACTTCGACATTTTCTTTCTTCACAAACTTTTTCTCAACAAACATTGGAGCCTTTCCTTTTACATCATCTTTTCTTTTTAGATTCTCAACAACTTCAGACTTAAGCTTCAAGTTGGTGTACTTTCGTGCAACGTGTCCAACTTGATTGCATTTAAAGCATGTTCGGGTGTCAACTACCCGACTTGTGCCTTCAGACTGAGACTGTGAGGCCTTCTTTGCAAAAAATTCTTCATTTGATTTCGAAAAAATCTCAGATTCTTCATCAGAAAGTGAACTTGAACTATTCACAAACACCTTTTTCTTAGCAAACTTCTTGTTTTGAAAATTCGATTTCTGATAACTCTTACTACCCTGATAACCACCTGACCATATGTTTCGATTGTTGTTACAAAAACGTGGTGGAACAACAGGTTTCTTATAGTAAGCTTTATCTTTCTCAAAATTCATTTGCCTCTTTGTCTGATTCAAACCTTCTACTTCAGACAAATCAATTTCAACCAGTTTGAACACATTTTTCAATTTGTTCACATTAACATTCTCTAGAGGAAACTCAGAATCCGAATACAACTTATCAGATCCAGCCATCTTGTACATCACAAGACCTGGTTCATCACCTAAGTTGTTTTTGGATTTTGGTTTCGGAATGTAATTGTTCAGAAAACACTCTTCATCCTCAGCTGAATCACTATCCAAAACACTTTCAGCCATGCCTTTAACAATCTCAGTTTGAAGACTATCATCAGATGATGATGAAGAAAATGTCACATCAATTGACTCTGGAAGTTTTATCTCATTTATTTCATCATTAACCAACCCTGATTGTTTCTTTGAAAAATTGTTTAGAACTGGTGGTGGAACCTGATGAAACCCCACCCCAGTTCCATCAGCATATACCTCTTCGCCTGATTTGTTCTTCCCAATGGGTTTGGGAACAATGTGTTGTAAAACAAAGCTTTCAGAGTTGTAACTGTTCAGCTTCAACTTAGCAATCTCATCCAGTTGTTGATTGATTAGCTCTTCTTTAACCCTCAAAACACCTTGCAATTGACAATTTTCTTTGTATGTTTTACCGTTTCTATCATCAGAATCTTTCACTGTGCGTTTTAGCTTTTCAAAACTTTCCGAAACTTGACGATTCTCAAGAATTAGTTTTTCATTTTCTTTCCTAACTCTTTCTATGTCAATTTTATCAGTTTCGATTTTGTCAGTTAATTCTTTTAATCTGTCGTTCGAAGCTTTCAACATTTTATCACGGTTAAGAATCTGATCCTCAACACTTCGGACTCTAGCAATCAGATCATCAACTTTCTTACCATTGAGATAAGTCATTGTACCACAAACTTTGCATTCTTTCATGCAATTTTTGCAGTCAATGTCACCATTTACTTTCTTACCTGACGCACTTGTTGACGCATTTGAACTGACCTGGCTTTTAGACTCAGATACGGATTTAGAATCTACCTCAAGTTCCATAGCAGCCAGCACTTTATCAGCCATCTTTCCCAAGTTTTCAGCTGTCAACTCCTGTGAAGTATCAATGATCCCATCATCAATCTTCTTTAACTTTTCTTCTCTTTCGTTTTCTTTCTCTTCTTTCTCTTCTTTGCTTCCCCACCATTTTCTTTGCCAACCCTCTTCTTCTTCAGCAATTTGTTGAATTATGGTTTCGAGATCGAGGGTCTTGTAGTCAATACCAATGTTTCCCATGGGGTCAAGATAACATTCTCTGTCTGGATCCCATCTATTCGCCCTTTTTGCTTCAGTGTATATATCAGATATTCTGATCATTCTGTTTTGAGCTATCATCTTTCTGTTGACATACTTTTCTTCTTCATTCCTGCTATCTTTAAAAGGAACAGGTTCAACAATCTTTGACATAAAAGCATATCCAACCGCATCTTCTTCTGGTAACAACTCGCTCCAGTCAAAACCTTCATCGTCATGAATCACAGCAAGAGCTCTGGATTTTTCTTTATTATCCTCAAGTTGTTTCAATCTGGGCGGTTCTGATTTATTCTGATGATAAATCGCTTTCTTGTAGTAATCTTCTTTGAACGGATTTTCAGAATCATCAGCATAACCATTTCGGCACTCTCTTTTAAAATGACCTTTCTGTTTACACTTGAAACAGGTCACTTTTGTCTTGTCAAAGCCTAACTTGGTAGATGGTCCACCAATAGACTTTCTTCCCGTAATCTCCATAAAACGTTGTGCCCTTCTCACTGCACTGGCCATACACCATCTTATGTCGATCAATTCCATCTCCTCAGGATCTATTTGATCGTAGTATTCCTTTGTTAGGTTGGTGTTGCCAATCTTGCCTGCCACCAAGCTCTCGTACGATTCTAGCACAGAAGCTAGGAAAACCATCTGTTGCTTTGCAGACTCCTCGCTGAAGTTTTGAGTGTTCTTTAAGTCTACAGCGATGTTGCATTGAAATAAATTCTTTGCAGCTGATTGGTTTGAAGTTGACGAAGAACCACTGTGAAATCCACTGTTTGCACTCTCTTTGCTTGCACTCTCTATGCTAGATGTGTTGGAATTAGCAGAAAAAACTGTCTTGGGAGACGTATTATTGGGAATCATGCTTTTTGGATAATACAACTCCAAATTCTGCTGATATGACGAGTGATTGACTTTGTGTGTTTTCTTTATCTCTAGCTCGTGACTCTCTAGTCTCTCGATAAGCAGATCCACTGTCATCTCTTCAGTCTTGATAGTATTCTTCAGCATTTACGCATAGTATTGCCAATCCATCTCATCTGGCAATGAGTCAAACAATTTGTCAACTAGCTCCTCTTGAGAATAGGTAATTCCATGTCTTGCCAGCTCCAACTTCAAGTGCCCAAACCTCTCAATCATCTTACAAACTGATTCATTTTTTAAACAACCAAATAAATCAAACTCTTTTCTTAGTAGTTTCTTTTTGTTTTTCACTATTTCTGCACTTCCTAAACATTTAACTTTCAACTTTTGCCAGAGATCTTTAGCATTAGTGTATTCGATCAAAGATATTATATCTTCTCGGACAGACTGAAACAGCAATGCGATGCATTTTTGCTCGGCAACAAAAACTTCTATTTCTTCGGATGATGTCAAATTTTCACCATTTTTCCCTCCATCATTGTATCCATTCTTTAGACTTTTCCAGCTGGTGTATGCAAATGCTTTTAACCATTCTTCAAATTTCTTGGCCCACCGACTGTACTCTTCAATTGCCATTAACTTTGGGGGTTTGTTATATGTTCCGTATGCACTTTCCACACCTAAAGCATCCGATAAAGTTTTCTTTGCATTCGGCGTGTTCTCATTGGTGTTGCTAGAAGTATCATCTCCAGAGTTTCCAGTAAAGGCATACATATCACTGAAAGGATTCATGAATTCGTCCATCTTTCACGTACCTGAAACAGTCAACAAACACTTAGAAAATTTTTACAAATTTAAAAAAATTTCAAAATAAAACTCCTGAATCGGATGGTGATCCGATCGAGTCACTATCCGAACGAGTGACACAGGCTATCCGACAGGATGGTGATCCGCTCGGATGATCGTTCGTTCGGGTGACAAGTTTGACTATTGAAAAGTTGACCTTTTAACCTTTCACCGCTCGGATGGTGATCCGACCGGATGACAGGTTAGAAGTGTAAATGAGATTAAGAACTTTCAAAATCCTATCCGATCGGGTGAGATGATGACGTAAGCAGATATTCTTGATCAAACTGAATCACACCACTCGGATAGTAATCCGAGCGAGTAACACTGATGATGTCAGCAAGCAACTAGCAGATACTAACTAATCCAATCCGTTCAGACAGCTGTCCGAGCGAGTGGATGACGTCAGCACATATGAACAGCTAAACATGGTTTTTGATGAATTTGATCTCGTTTTAGGTTGAATTTGTTTATGAAACTCAGTAGGATTATACTTTGAATGATTGCGAATCAAATGATATCGATTTTATCAACTTTTAACCGTGGATTCACATTCAATTTTTAAGTTTTTCTGATTTTAAGATGACAAACTTAGAAAAAATGCAAGAAATGAGTAGAAAGAGAAGAAATATGTCAAATCTCCGGTGAAATTTGACTCTGATCGGCAAGAAATGTCAAATCTCCGGTGAAATTTGACTCTGATCGGCAAATAAAACTCGAATTCCAGTGAATTCGATGTCGTTGATCTCGATTCAGCTCCCTGGATGCTCTAATACCACTTGTTGGTCCCTTTGCACAGGATCTAATCGTAAGGAACAAGATAAATCGACTTTGTCTAATGTGCAGAATCCATTATGACAAATCTCAGATGATCAACACAGAATTCAACGATTAAACACAGTCTGTTCTTTCTATTAGACGTTCTGAAAGTACAAAGTTCCGGTAGAAGACAGACACTGGTCAGGTTCTTGCTTGAGTCAAAAGTCTTGAAAGAAATACCCGGACGAGGTATTTATAGGCAACTCAGGAATAGGTGAGTGTTGTTCGTTCGGATGACAATCCGGTCGGATGGCAATCCGGTCGGATGGCACCAGTCAACAAAATTCAACACTTTACCGTTATGCCCCGTTTCCTGAGTTGTCATTCTAGCTACACACATACATTACATAATTGTTTACAAAGACACAAATATACAAAACATGACTTCATGCTGACGGAAGCTACAGACGTTTGCACTAACAGTTTTAACTCACTTCTTCTACTATTTTCTTCTTGTTCTTCCTTCTACAACACTTGGATAACCTCTAGGAAGGTTTTCACAAGTTTGCTTGGGCAAACTAAGGTGAAACCTCACCATTTTTGAGGTCCAAAGTGCATGAACTTTCAGCTTGTTTTTAACTTTTTAAAACCTTATTATTTTCATGTTTTCTTCACTTTTTCTTCCTCTATAATGGTTATAATGCCTCTAAGGATGTTACCATAGGTTCTCCATGGAAAACCAAGGTGGAACAATACCATTTTTGAGGCTAAACTTTCTGTTTTGGAAGATGGACTTGTAAACATTAGTTAAACTTACTTTTACTAAAACACACTTATGCTACTTGTGCCTCTAATCGAGCTCATGATTAGGGAGCTAGCTAAGGTTGTTTCATACGAATTAGGAGGTGTTTATTCACTCCAAACTTTTTGTGTTATAAGGGTTTTTAACCCACAAGTGTTGTATCCTCCAAGCTTGTTCTTGTAACGAGACTTGTATTGGTAGTATGTGATTACTTGGAAGCTTGGGCTATCCTACCTTTAATCCACCACCTCACTTGATGATTTGTCCCTTGAATAATGTGTACCTTTCATTTCCATTTATCTTATTCATGACCATCCTTGTTGTCCTTGTGGCAACTTGTGCATTGGGGAACATACGAAAGAGGTTAAAGGAAGGTTATCCTCCTACCTCCATACATGACTTCTTTGATACTCTATAATGTATATTGGACTTATACTTATAATATATATAAAATATATATAATAACCGAACCCTTGATGATAGTCAAATGATCATTCGTCATGGTACTAAGTTACATCATAGCACTTAACCTCTCGTTACGATTCTAATGGGTATCTTAACTTATGAAACCACATCGACCCATATGGGATTTATAGTGTAAAAAACGAGTATTAAGTCTAGATGATTATTTTCTCACATACATACTTTGGTGTATTTAAATTCCTAATCCCCCGTTATCATCTGTATACTCACCTACCTATGATTCCTCGTGTAGGGGAACTCGGTGTTCCATCTCCGAACCAACAACTCTTCACGGAATTACCAAGCGGAAGCTTGCAAAACCGTGAGTATTGTTCTCCATGAAGTTTCGCTGAATGGATTCTTAGGTGAGGGGGATAACTCAATAGACTTATACCTTATCCACATGCATGATTTCAAAAACGTCACCAACTAGGTTCTACATTTCTCGGAGATTCTGTATTGTTCTCCATGAAGTTTCGCTGAATGGATTCTTAGGTGAGGGGGATAACTCAATAAGCTATTGCTGAATGAGATGGACAAATCTTCAAGAAAAAGAGACTGTTGACAGTGATATGTCATTTTGTGTGCTTTGTTCTTGAGGAATGTTTTGATGAGAAGAAGATACCGATGCTAGTGTAAATGCTATTTTGGACTCCCTTATTAAATGATGAAGAGTGGGATGAGCATGAAGATGATGGCAATGTAAATGCTATTTTGGACTCCAAGCGAAAAACCCACTCACAATCACACCCCAATAATAGCATCGACAAATACGGTATCGATCTATGTCTCCAACATCCACAAAACCATTTCAACAAACAACAACAAAAGATCACACGAAAACCAAAACGTCATATTTTACTGAATGATTAGCTTCGTCTAGAGCAGGGCGTTTCAGCTGTGTAGGAAATCGGCACCTATCTAAGGAATTCAAAGTTTCAGGGGACAAAACTTCAAAAAGAAGAGACTGATAGCAGTGAAGATTTAGATAAGAAATTGGATTAGCATTTTTAAGTTTTTTTCTTTTCTATTCTTTTTTGGTGTCATTTACTTTGGTTTGTTATCTAATTTTCAGCTAAAAAAATACATTATTTCTCTAATTTACTTATAAAATGCCAAAATGCCACAAATGCCAAACACCAAAACTAAAATAAAAATCCTTTAATCACGTATTATTAAAAAAAAACTCCAAATAATTACTAAAATGTATAAAACAATGTTCAAGTGAATAGAACTAAAGGGTGTCTTACAAAAGTTTTTATTTTGCCATCTTTATCTATAAAATGCCATTAAAATACAAAACGTCAAACTTAAAAGATGGGACGTGTTACGGCCTTAACAGATAAAGTTGAACAAACAGTAACGGAAACGACGGAAACTTTATTACTAACATTTATTATATTAAAAACCACACCATGGCAATTGATTTTTTTTATATTTTCAAAACGCCATAATTACCTGTCACATCATAGGTCTGCATCCTGATGTCTGTCGTGAAGAACATACAAAAACCTATTTAAACTATATAGAATAGAATAAGTAGGGTATCGAACCAGAGGAGTATTGTGGAAAGTGTTATGAACTAAGTATTGATTAACTACTTGCAAAAATATAAAGTTGATTGTTTGAGAATTTGGTTAACTAAAAAATTACTAAGAAAATGAGTTCGTAAACAATAGGAGAGAACAATGATTCCTCTGGATTTTGGATTCGGAGCAAACTTCAATTTACGTGTTTGATTGCTACAACCACATAGACTTACTTCGATTGTAAACAATGGAAGGCTATCATGTAAATCATAAATTAGATTACCAACCCTAAACCCATATCAAATAGATCCCAATTACTAGAAATCTCAGGAATTGAATGAGTTTGAATTTAGAAATCGAATAAAACCAATCGTCACAAATCAATCAATAAATCATATGGTAAAAAGCATCGAATGCTTAGATTACCATATTTAATTACAAGTTCAAACACATAAACAAAGTCACTCACAAAAACCCTCCACCTGGAGGAAACCACGAAAAGATTAGCCACTCATGTTCGTCTTGCGATCTTCAAATGATTGAAAGATGGATGAAATCATGATCGGAATCTAGAATTTGATGGAGAATATGATGAATCGAGATGAAAACATCCAACTTGTTGCTCCTCTATGCCCCCACTTGTTCCCAAAAGTCGAAGATGATTGATTAATTATTTTCTAAACCCTAATATACCTCCCAACACAAGTCTGTGCGCTTTTCTGGATCTGACTGTAGGCTACGGTCAATGACCGTAAGCTACGGTCTCGTTTCTCTGTTCCATTTAAGGCGCCTGACCGTAACCTACGGTCCTTCACCGTAAGTTACGGTCAGCTTCTACTGGATTTCTTTGCTGAACATACCTAACCGTAACCTACGATGATGCCACCGTAAGCTACGTCGAGCATTCACATTTCTCTCTTACTTCATTATACAACTTTCATATAATGACAATCAGGTCCCTAGACTTTGTTCTTTCGCGTTCTTTGCACTTTCAGGCCATAAATCAACTCCGAACAAGTCCCGATGGGTATCTTTTGCTGCGTTTATCAACCTCAAACTTTCCACTTCATCTCTAACCGCTTTAACTTCACCGAATTAAGTAATTAACCTGCAAGACCACAATTTCTCGTAGTTATCTTATTCAACGCATATAACTACTTAAAACAGAATAAAACTCGCAAGATAAACACTTTAAAGCTTCGGTTTCACCCTCTCCATCACATCCTACATCACACGACAAGAGATACAAAAAATACGTATCAAAAAAATATAAACCATAATCAAATGCTTTTGCAAAACCCTAAATGTTTTTACCAGTTGTATTTACAGTGATTAAGTTTTTGTATTCTGCAATTACTGCCGGTATGTGGGGTTTTGTATACACTCTAGTCCAGCGTTACTATTGGACAAAAGTTAGCCAATAGTAATATGACCTCAGTCATAGGAACTGCCACCGTGACAAATACTGATTGAGTTTTTTATAGATAAAAACAGCGTAATCACCATTGATACTGTAAAATATAACAATGTGTCTTTTTATAAAAATGAATGAACTCGGTAGTATTTTTAACTGACCAAAATGTTTTTAAACGCGTTTCAAGTAACTTACTGTGAAAGTAATAGGAGCCTGCTATGGAGCACTGAAGGCTTAAAAAGGTGGCTATGACTACCTGAATAAAAGAAGAAATTTATGTTTTGTCAATTAGGGTTTATCCATATAAAAATATTTGAATGGAATATGGGTTTATCCCATTTATTTAATATTAACTGTTGGTGTTTTACAAACTCTGAAATATTTTCCTAACTACAATCCTGATGATATTTTTCGCTGCCAAATTAATAAACACCGATACCACCTGTAACTAGCTCACGGCTCCCGCCCAGGATGTGGTCGGAGGTTGTGACAGAAGGTGGTATCAGAGCCACTAGTTTAAGCTATTTAGGAGTTCTTTTAATACCTAAACTTAAACATTAATGTTAGGAATTTTATGTAAAATAACTTGTGTGTTATATCTATGAAAATAAATTTTAATATATATAATATGATTTCTATATTCTTTTAACAATTTCTGTGCCCACAGTATGAGTGACCAAAGTGTCTCCAATGCCTTCCAACATATGGCTGATTCAGAAATGGGTGAAGGACCATCCGGAGCAGTATCAGGATATGAAGCAGAGGCAGAAGGATCTTTTATTTTTCAAGGTAAATCAACCGAAACCTTTCCACTCAAGAAAAGGTGTTAGTCTAATAAAGCAAATAAAGAGAAAAGAAGGAAAAAGAAAAACTAGGAAGCCACTATAACCTTAGCAGAAGGACCAGCCCAAATACCCGTTACTAGACCACTATGGGAAGAGTTAGACCGAAGGCTAGCAAACTATGACCTTTTCTAACCCACAAAAAATGAGATAAACTTGAACCTGTTAGCAAACCCCCTGAACCACAAATGCCACTGTTTCAACCAGAGCAACCATTAGGACCAATACCACTTTACCCAGAACTTATCCAGATAAACCCACAACCAATACCAGCATTCAATTCGAAGGAAATTCCCAGGATACCAACACCAGCACCAGATGCTATAGGGCAATGGTGGACAAACGATTGGGCATTTCAGAATCTGATAAGTGATCCATATTTCCCATCTATTGAACCAGAACCTGCGGTGTTCCCTCCAATGTACAACGAACCAGTACCTGTGATGTACCCGCCAATGAACCCCGAAAACGTAGCAGAACTTCGTCACTACGGCGAAGAACTCATAGATGAAGGAAAATGGATCCGTGCTATAGGGGAGAATCTCGTCTGTAAGTACGACAAGAGGGATTTCCATTTCTTAAAACAACAAGCCTAATATAATATTATATATATTATATTCGATAAAAAAAGATATAAATATTTTAATAATAACACCATACATAATGTATAATATATATATCACATATATATATATATCAACGCATACTATAAAGTATTGACATGTATAATTATTGTGGTAGTTTGTATTGATGCAATATATATATATATATATATATAGGGGAAGGTTCAAATGAAAACCACTAGTTATTGTGAAAACTCGAAAACTAATTAAAAAGGCCAAAAAAAATACCAATTTTTTTTTTTTGCATATTAATTTTCGCAGGTTTTTTTATATAAAAAAAAATTTCAAAATTTTTTTTTTGTGTAGTGCACATGTATGTGTACTACACATGTGTATTATTACACATGTGTACTACAAAAAAAAAAATTGAAAAAAAGTTTTTTTTCATATATAAAAACTAGCGATTTTTATAAAAAAATTGAAAAAAAAAAAATTTTTGTGTGTGTTTTTAGGCTTTTTTTAGTTAGTTTTCGAGTTTTCACAATAAAAGTGGTTTTCATTTGAACCATCCCCTATATATATATATAAGAGTAAACGCGTCGCAATGTTCGACAGATTTTGATCAATTGTGTTTGAATAATTGTTTGCTTTAATTGTTCTGTGATATTAACACCTGAGAATGCCTGCAAATTCAGATGTCGAATGAAGTAAATTAGGAAGTTCAGGCTAACAATAATAATCATGTGGATAAAAGTGCTATAGAACATATAGTAGCCCAAGGAATAACTGATGCCATTCCATTTATTATTGAAGCTATTAAGAAACCTACGACTGTAAACAACAATAATTCTATAGGCCGTAAACGTACTCACTCTGAACCAAGTCACAGCGTCAATGGAGATAATGGCATTCTTGTTAAAGCTTCAATTCCTAAACGAAAGAAACCCATCGCTTATGGTTGTTCTTATAAAGAATTCTTGTCCTGTAAACCAATCGAATATTCTGGTAATGAAGGAGCCATTTCAGCCTTACGCTGGTTAGAGAAGACTGAAGCAGTTTTAAATATTAGTAAGTGTGCTAAAGAAGATAAAATAATGTATGCTTCTAACCTTTTCAAGGATGAAGCATTAGAGTGGTGGAATACCATTCTTCAATCAAAAGGAAGTAACATGGTTTATAATATGGAATGGAATAATTTTAAGGAAATAATTGAAAGGAAATTCTGTCCTCCTTACGAAAAGGAGCAGATAGCTAATAAATTCCTAAACCATAAAATGATTGGGGTAAATTTTCGTGAATTTCCTACCAAATTCTTTGACTATGCAAGAATAGTACCTGCGCTGGCTTCGCCAAAAACCGGTATTAATCTCTCGATACATATGGGGATTAGTCTGTGAAATAAGAGACATGGTCAAAGCGGCGAGACCACAGACAATTGAAGAGGCAGTAGAGCTTGCTAACACTCTGACAGATGGATTGATACGGACACGAGAAGAAAACCAGAAAAAAGGATTTAGCCCAAAGGATTACCCAGGAACTACATTCTGGTAATTCCTATGGTAGGAAAGGAACAGGTTCATCTTCTTCACATTTATGTAAGTTCTGTAAAAGAAGGCATGCAGGCAGGTGTGCCAAGTACTGCAACTTCTGCAAGATACCCGGACATAAGGAAGAAGAGTGTAGAAGGGAAATTAACGCTAAAATATGCTTCAACTGTGCAGAGGCAGGCCATAACCGACCAAACTGCCCAAAACTAGCTACAACACCTAACAAGGCAAAGACAACCGAAGGACCCAAGAAGAATGCTAGAGCCTTCGTACTGACAGCCAAAGAAGCCAAGTTGATTCCCGATGTGATTACCGGTACGTTTTTAGTTCATGACGTCTATGCTAAAGTATTATTTGAATCTGGTGCAAACCAAAGTTTTATAAATACTATTTTCTGTCAATTCCTCAATCAACCTTTAACTAAACTTCACCAAGAATGTACGGTGGAAACGGCAAACGGAAATTCTATTAACATAAGCGAAATCCTTCATAAAGGAAAAATTGAATTTTTAGGTCATAAGTTCACAGCTAACCTATTACCAATGAATCTAGTCAGATTCGATGTTGTATTAGGAATGGATTGGTTGGTAGCCAATCATGTGCGAATTTTGTGTGATCAAAATTCTGTTGAGGTTTGTATGCCAACAAGAGAAACAATCACAATCCAGGGAGACAAGCCAACAACATCCACAAAATTCATCTCTGTGATAAAAGCTGCAAGCTACGCACAAAAGGAGGAATAGTATATATAATCACTACAATTATTAGCACTAAAGGAAAAGAATTAAAGGATATATTTGTAATATCTGACTTCTCAGAAGTTTTCCCAAAAGAACAACCTGGACTACCACCTGATCGCGAGGTTGAATTTAGAATTCACCTAATACCAGGAACTGCACCGATTGCTAAAGCAGCCTATCGTCTAGCGCCGACGGAGATGCTAGAACCGAAGAAACAATTGGACGAACTATTGGAAAAAGGTTTCATACAACCTAGCTCATAGCCTTGGGGAGCACTTGTTTTATTCATCAAGAAGAAAGATGGATCGATGCGCATGTGTATTAACTACAGAGAATTGAATAAGGTTACAATTAAAAATCGGTACCCACTACCGAGAATTGATGATCTATTCGATCAACTTCAAGGAGCTCGATTCTTTTCAAAGATTGATTTATGTTCAGGATATCACCAATTGAAAGTACAAGACAAAGATATTCCTAAAACTAGTGTTAGAACAAGGTATGGACATTATGAGTTTACAGTCATGCCATTTGGTTTAACAAATGCTCCAGCTGCATTTATGGACATGATGAATAGGATATGTAAACCATACCTGGATAAATTTGTAGTTATCTTCATAGACGGTATACTAATTTATTCCAAGAGTAAGGAAAAGCATGCCGAACACTTACAGATACTTCTGACATTGTTGAGAAAGGAAAAGCTTTATGCTAAATTCTCAAAATATGAATTCTGGTTGCAAGAGGTACAATTTCTTGGACACTTAAATTAATCATGAATGAATTCATGTGGATCCTACAAAGATCGAGGCTCTTACAAAATGGAAAGTCCCTAATTCACCAACGGTAGTAAAAAGTTTTCTTGGATTGGCAGGATACTATAGACGCTTTATTCAAGATTTTTCTAGAATAGCCATTCCATTAACCAAGTTAACATGCAAATCAATTAAGTTTGAATGGGGGCCAAAACAGGCAGAAGCTTTCCAGATTCTAAAGCAAAGACTAACTAAGGCACCAATACTTGCTTTACCAGAAGGAACTGAAGATTTCATAGTATATTGTGATGCATCAAAATTATGATTTGGATATGTGCTGATGCAACGTCAGAAAGTGATAGCTTATACCTCTAGACAACTAAAGAAGCATGAAGAAAACTACACAACACATGATCTGGAGTTAGGAGCGATAGTATTTGCCCTCAAGATTTGGAGACATTACCTTTACGGTAGTAAGTTTACTATCTTCATAGATCATAAAAGTTTAAGATATATTTTCGAGCAAAAAGAATTGAACATGAGATAAAAACGCTGGATGGAAATCCTTAGTGATTATGATTATGATATCCAATATCACGAAGTGAAAGCTAATATAGTAGCTGATGTTTTAAGTCGAAAGTATCATGAGAAGCCAAAAAGGATACGTGCTCTCAAATTAAATCTGCAGATATATTTAATAGAACAATTAAAGAATATCCAGAAAACAACAATCAAGAATGCTGCTGAAGGATTAAAAGGAATGATCAAAGAATTAGAAAAATGAACAGATGGAATTTGGAAATTCCATAAGAAAAGAATTTGGGTACCTATCCAAGGAAATTTACGAAACTGAATTTTAGAAGAAGCTCATAAACCCATGTATACGATGCATCCTTGAAGTGACAAGATGTATCAAGATCTAAAGAAAAAATTTTGGTGGATAGGAATGAAAAAAGACATAGCAAGTTATGTTTCTAAATGTTTAACTTGCTCACAAGTTAAAGCTGAACATCAGAAACATTCAGGTTTACTGCAGTAATTAGAAATACCATTTTGGAAATGGGATTTGATAACAATGGATTTTGTTACCAAACTACCCAAGACACGAAAAGGTAACGACACAATTTGGGTGATTGTGGATAGATTAACGAAATCTACACATTTCTTACCATTGAAGGAAACTTTCAGTATGGAACGATTAGCCAAGCTGTATGTGGATGAAATATTCTCACTACATGGAATCCCTTTATCTATTGTATCCGACAGAGATAGTCGTTTTACTTCTCATTTTTGGACAAGTTTTCAAAAAGCAATGGGAACTCGATTAAATTTAAGTACCGCTTATCATCCTCAAATAGATAGACAAAGTGAAAGGACGATTCAGACTTTGGAAGACATGCTTAGAGCCTGTGTGATAGATTTTGGAGTAAGTTGGGACGATCACTTACCATTAATAGAATTCTCTTACAACAATAGTTATCATACAAGCATTAATGCTGCATCATTTGAAGCACTCTACGGACAAAGATGCCAAACACATGTATGTTGGGAAAAAGTAGGAGAAAAACAATTGTCAGGACCTGAGATTGTACAAGAAACGACTGGCAAAATAATTCAAGTCAAGGAAAGACTGAAAACGACCCGAGATCGTCAAAAGAGTTATGCAGATAACCGTCGAAAGCCATTAGAATTTCAAGTCGGAGATAAAGTGTTTCTAAAAGTTTCACCTTGGAAAGGAGTCGTCAGATTTGGTAAATGAGGAAAGTTAAGCCCAAGGTATGTTGGACCGTTTGAAATTATCAAACATATAGGACCAGTAACTAATCAGCTATGGTTACCGGAAGAAATGGCAGGAGTACATGATGTATTTCATGTATGTAACTTAATGAAATGTTTAGTCGATGAATCATTGATAGTACCTATTCAAGACATAGAGGTAAATAAGAAACTGAAGTTTGTAGAAAGGCCTATACAGGTTGAAGATAGAAACATTAAAAACCTCAAGTACAAGAGGTTGATTCTAGTTAAAGTAAGATGGGATTCAAAAAGAGGACCAGAATACACATGGGAACTGAAATCAGAGATGAAACGAAAGTATCCTTACTTATTCTAGTGAATCTCGAGGACAAGATTTAAAACAAGGTGGGGAGGATGTAACAACTATCACACCCGCTTAAAATCAGAGTCAGTGTGATCTGACTGGTATCTTCATTGCACAGCGGAAGTGTTTAATGCTAAGACTTCTAGAAAGTGAACGCCCGCTAAGTACTCGAATCCCCATGGGTTCTCCTATTCCAACCGTGCCATAATTTGAAATTGTAACCTGAGAAAGAACATGCGAAAAATCAACACAAAGTTGGCGAGTTCATAGTTTGTTTGAAAAAAAATTGAAATAAATCTTTTTGATAACCGGTTTAAATATTGTTCAGAAAACGTAATAAAACCATTTTCTTTGGCATGTGAATTGAAAACCTTGTGTTTGTAAAAATTGTATAACCGTCGATGTCTGCGTACGGCAAAGACAACATGCCCGCATGAGCCTATAACCCACCTCAAGCTAGGAAGTGCATCGCCAAACCGTTTACTCAAGACGGTAGACTAGCAGGCGGTTATAGTTCCATTATGTAGCGAGGACTTCACTGTACAGTTTTAAGAGACCCTACGGCCCTTAGTGTTGAGTAGTGGACAATCCAGTCCTTGAGTCTTTGTGCCTCGCACAAGCATATGTGGGTCTAACCCACTCGAGTCTTTGTGCCTCGCACAAATATGAATGGGCCTAGCCCGTTTGAGTCTGTAAGTAGGACCAACCACTCCCCTTATTCGTATGTAGAACACCGCAGTCCTTGAGCCAGTAAGCAGGACCAACCAGTCCCCTTATTTGTATGTAGGACAATCCAGTCCCGTTGTAGCTAGGACATTCCCGTCACTAGCCATGAAACTCATGCACGTTTTGAAAATACGCGTGTATTTTGTGAAACCGGTATGTTTAGCATAAACCTTACGTAAACCATTTGAGTTTATTAAAATCTATTTGCAACATGGTTTAGAATATGAATTTTCGTTCATCGAAATATTGTGTACTTTTGCAAAACTTGCATGTCTTTCCACCCCCGAAAACATTTATAAAAATGTAAAACTGTAAAAAATGGGGGTTATGAACTCACCTCGATATCCTTGTGCAAAGCTAGCTTAATATGATTCCATAATGTTGTTTCCAAAACGTAATTCGCTAGCATGCAATCTATAACATTCCTATCGAGGAATAAACTTATAAGTCTCTACTAAAAGCGTAGCTAAACTACGTGTCACCGAGCTCTACCGAATCATTAACCATACGATTCTATGAATGTGTTATTATCTTGATTTGAAATAACCGATCTATGGTTGTTTGATCCCACTTATAGTCGGGACAAATACTAAGTCTTGGAAATACTTAGTGTTTCGAGAGGTTTAGAATATATATTTATATATATAAATATAAATATGTTTACGAAGTCGTGTTAGTTGTCGCCAATAGAAATGCGTAAATTGATAGCGGAACTTCGTAGGATGAAAATATATGCACCTTACATATTCGGAATGATATATATGTATGCTATCTTGATAGCTTTCGTAAGACGTAAATATAAATATATATATATATATATATATATATATATATATTTGAAATCTTGTCGTGTGAAATGAATATAATCAACTATATTCATTTCATAAAAATATTCGGATTCTAAATAATTGAAATAAATATATATAAACAATTAGATTTATTTTATATGATTTTCGAATACTAAACGTCTGAAGTGTAAATTTCGAATCATTGACGTTTTGAAATAAATATAAATAACTATATTTACTAGATACAAGTTTTCGAGTTTTATTAACCAGTAACTCGTGTTTGTCGATCCCTTATAAAAACTTGTTTTTATAAGTTAATAATCGCCGCCAAAATAAATATTCTTTCATATTCATTTTATAAAAATTACTTGAACCTCGTTAAATGTCATTTTTGGAATATAATCACGTGTCGTGTCTCGGGTTTTTAAGAAAAACGGACCGAGTTTCCCCTGTTTTTGGACGATCCTGACAATCAAAGTGTCAATATATTTGTCAAAACGCAACAATAATTTATGTAACTTTTGCAAAGTTGTCGAATGCTAACTCAATATATAAAAATTTGTATACAAACTATGTCACGATACTACGGTTCGAGCTCGGTTCACGATAACTAACACTATATAACACTAAATAACAAAATTCGGATCGTTTAAAGTTTACCGAGCCTTGCGTTGACTGAGTTGATTGCTTTGACCAGCAGTTGAGCAAGTTTGACTTTCGTTGACCAGGTTTGACTGTGTTGACCGAGTTGGCTGAGTTAACTGTGTTGACTGAGCTGGCCCGAACTGAACCTGATGTTGACCAAATTGACCGAACCAAACCCGCACTAAACCTTACCACGTTGACCATCTTTGTCCAGTTAACCGGGTTTGACCCGAAACGAGACGAGACTGAACCGAAGCATCCAAGATCAGAACCCACCTAAACTGAACCTGAACCAAGTGAACCCAAAGTTGATCTGCACCCAAACCTAACCAACCAACACCGTCGTCGGTAGCCCGCCGGTCGCGTGCGGTGGCCGGCCTTTCTTCTTCTTTGTCGCTCCCCCTCTCTCTCTTGTCGCACCACCACCACTGCCGTCAACAACCACCCCTTTACCCACTCACCTAAAACAACGAAATCATCTGGAAGAACGTGGATCCACAAGGATCTGAAAGATTAAAGGTGAAAGAAAAGGGGTTAATTACGTTTACCGGAGAAAACTCTTGGACCTGCGGCTGCCCTACTTCAAACACTCCATTTCGGCTGCTCGAACGGAGAAATGGTGCCTAGAATCATGTTCAGGAGGTCCGATTTAGGGGGTCCGCCGTTGATCCGCCGTCAAACTTCACCACCGCCACCGCCGTGAGCGGCGGCGCCGCCTCCCGCCGTCACCGTGCACCACCGACTCCACCGGAGCTCCGCCGTTGGTCGGCCGACACCGGTCGCCGGTCTTCTGCCGAGAAAGAGAGAGTAGATGGTGTGTGTGTGAGTTTGTGTGTGTTAGGGTTTGAAGAAAAATAAGGGTGAAGGGGATAAATGGGTTTATATAGGTCGGATTTAGGTGGTTTGGGCCCAAGGCCTACAAGCCCGATTCTAGTGTTTTTGAGGGGCCTGATAGTATTTCTGAAACCCGTTTTCGAACCCGATTGTCGTGAAGTGTCGTATAACATTAATTTAGGGTCAAAAGTATGCAAAATGATGTCCGCACTCGATATCAGTGGCGTAAACCCATCTTTTTTGTTAAAATCGCGTAGATGCGTCTGTTGTCGTTTCTGGTCCGTTTTTCGATCCAGTTTCGATCGTGATTTTAAAAAATTTCAAAAACTAAGCTAAATATATCTTAATATATTAATATCGAGACATAACTCGAGTCCGGTGTTTCCATTTCGTTGTTGATTGTCGGTGCGTCCTGGTTTCCGCATAACTTCTGCATTTGTACTCTATGATGTCCGGAAATCCGAATAATTCATAGAATTATAAATATAAGCACAAAATTTTCATTCTATGTGTTGTCAGTATTTATCCGTTGTCAGTTCGCTTAAGATTCAATTGCGCGCTAAAGTTCTCAAAAATCGCCAAATCGTGTAACGTGAATCAAGTCGACGTTCCTAGGCTTTGCAAGGGCCTAATTGAGTTAATTTACGTCTAATTATGCTACTTATGATGGTATTAATGCTCGTTATGTGCGTAATTACAACCAGAAATTGCCGGTTATCACATTCTCCCCCTGTTAAAGAAATTTCGTCCTCGAAATTTAGACTATGTTATCTCCTTAGAGTTGTTTCGTTCGTAGGTAATTCCGAATAATAATGAAGTGAATGACCACTTAATTAAATCAAGACTTGTTCAGATTATGTTATTTCAAGGACATACCCAACAATAAGAACCCAACGGTTCAAGTGAATGTGTTTCAAAAATTGTTGCCAAGTAAACGAGGTACAATGATACACTCACCAAATGTGACTAAGTTACGGGGGTCCAATAAAAGAGGAATTTCGACCATTAGAATTCCAAATGAACGTTCACAATCCGCAAATAAATTTTGAAACAACAGAATTTATTACCAATGGTATCTTGCATTGGTTGTTGTATAATTGAAACTCAGAATCAACAAGTTCAAATGAAGTGGAAACATGGAAATGATTTGTCAACTATCGAACCATTAAATGAATAAAAATCAGCGTGTTGACATTATTGATTTGCAAGGATACATCGAAATACAACCGATCCTGGTGTATCATCATCTTAATACATAATTGCATTAAGACTTTTTCAATGATGAGTCAAACGAAAGGTATATCTAGTTTTGCATGAAACGATCGATCATGATTAGCTCAAGCTACAAATTTATACCGATGCCACATGGTGTCATAGTGATCGAATAACTCAATAATAGCCGTGATCAAACAAGTTCACCATGTTGGAAATCAGATGTAGGCTGAATATTTGTTCCAACAAATCTCATAGGATTTTCAATTGAAAACGAAAGAACAAGTACTTATAATTTTTGGTCGATAGTGGAAGAATAATAAATATCACGAAAATTTTGACCGATGATGCAAGAACCGTTAATAGGTACACCGAAATGTATCATGAAGTTGTATACCATTATCTTAACACACAATTGTATTAAGACCGCTTTAAAATAATAACTCAACAATGTGGATTTAAAAATAAATAATTAAATAATTAAATCCTTACCTGAGGTGTGCAAACGAGGTTAGCGCAAGCTTTCAATTTGTGAATACGCCACCACAAGGTGTCGTAACTAACAAACGATTTAATGGAATTGAAGGCTAAACAAGTCTACTATGGTTCGAAACAAATGAAGTGCTTGTTGAGATTGAATATGATGCCCTCAATGCATCATACGGAACCTTGAATTGAATATACATATAGTGAGCAAGTTCAAACAATTGAACTTGGTTTTAGCACAAACCAACAATGATTACATGTATCGACAAAAGAAATTTCGACATGGTTACAACGAAAAACCATGTATGTAACTTGAAAAGAAAGGAGTTTTTCAAGAAATTTGTTGACTCGATATCAAGGAGTTTTACAATAATGCGGGTCATCCAGATCACAATGCAAAAATTTGGGTATAGCGAAACAATAATTGATCTATTGATAAAACAACCAATTGTAGTGAAGTCCCTGATGGGCTCCACGAATCAAGTTGACCACATGCATAACAAACAATGCATGCTTAACATATGAGTTTGACAAGAAGGATGCAAATGGGTGTTCACTAATATGAAAGAAATTCTCGTGATCCAATGACCATTAGGAGGAGTAGAGGTACGGAAATCTACTCACTATATGCCAAAATCAGAATTTCAATAAAAGAATATGAGGACTTTACCTGGAATGTCGTACATGAAGTAGGGGGAGTGCGAAGACATGTGACGTCTTTTGCAGCGCCAATAATTGTAAGTCTCATTAGAATAAACACCGATTGTGGTGAAATCTCGTTTAAACGTACCTCGGCGTGATTCGTGTTGTTTGCAGGATCACGTGGCAAAGTGCCGCATTTCGGTCGGTAGTTCTCCCGCTGACGGGATTAGTATCGTTGTTGTCGTGCCCAATCGTGTTTTCCAAAGGCCTTGCCTCGAAAGTCGTATGTGATGTGCTTCAACATCCGTTGATGTATAGGTTGAGCTTCGTGTATAACTGCGTACAAGTGTTTCATTCCGCGTAGGTTACCTGCTCGGGTAAATAAGATAGCATGGACAATATAGATAATAGCGTTTGCCCGAGTTAACAGTCTTGGTTCCTACGTGATGACCTTTAATAGATTTCGACATAAATTTTCCAAAGGTCCTAAATGCATGTTACCAAAACTCTCAAAGTTTTGCTTACTGTAATAATTGTTTCGTGTACCATGTATCAAACACAACACTAGTGTATGTTTAAACCAAAATGTTGACTCATTGTTTCAGCAACGGTTGGAACCCATATTCGAGTCTTAGGAATTCGATATGTACTCAAAATCTTAATTTTCTAATGTCCCCAAAGGAAAGTGAGGTTAGAGCCTAGGTATCTATACAGAAACCTAATTCGCTGAAACCTACAACTCTGATACCAATCTCTCACACCCGCATAAAATCAGAGTCGGTGTGATCTGACTGGTATCTTCATTGCACAACAGAAGTGTTTAATGCTAAGACTTCTAGAAAGTGAACGCCCGCTAAGTACTCGAATCCCCATGGGTTCTCCTATTCCAACCGTGCCATAATTTGAAATTGTAACCTTAGAAAGAACATGCGAAAAATCAACATAAAGTTGGCGAGTTCATAGTTTGTTTGAAAAAGATTTGAAATAAATCTTTTTGATAACCGGTTTAAATATTGTTGAGAAAACGTAATAAACCATTTTCTTTGGCATGTCAATTGAAAACCTTGTGTTTGTAAAAATTGTATAACTGTCGATGTCCGCGTACGAAAAAGCCAACATGCCCGCATGAGCCTATAACCCACCTCAAGCTAGGAAGTTCCTCGCCAAACCGTTACTCAAGACGGTAGACTAGCAAGCGGTTATAGTTCCGATATGTAGCGAGGACCTCACTGTACAGTTTTAAATGACCCTACGGCCCTTAGTGTTGAGGAGTGGACAAACCAATCCTTGAGTCTTCGTGCCTCGCACGAGCATATGTGGGTCTAACCCACTCGAGTCTTTGTGTCCCGCACAAATGTGAATAGGCCTAGCCCGTTTGAGTCTGTAATCAGGACCAACCAGTCCCCTTATTCGTATGTAGGACACCGCAGTCCTTGAGTCTGTAAGCACGACCAACCAGTCCCCTTATTTGTATGTAGGACAATCCAGTCCCGTTGTAGCTAGGACATTCCCGTCACTAGCCATGAAACCCATGCACGTTTCAAAAATACGCGTGTGTTTTGTAAAACCGGTATGTTTAGCATTAACCTTACGTAAACCATTTGAGTTTATTGAAATCCATTTGCAACATGGTTTAGAAGTATGAATTTTCGTTCATCGAAATATTGTGTACTTTTGCAAAACTTGCATGTCTTTCCACCCCCGAAAACATTTATAAAAATGTAAAACTGTAAAAAGTGGAGGTTATGAACTCACCTCGATATCCTTGTGCAAAGCTAGCTTAATATAATCCCATAATGTTGTTTCCAAAACGTAATTCGCTAGCATGCAATCTATAACATTCCTATCAAGGAATAAACTTATAAGTCTCTACTAAAAGCGTAGCTAAACTACGTGTCACCGAGCTCTATCGAATCTTTAACCATACGATTCTATGAATGTGTTATTATCTTGATTTGAAATAACCGATCTATGGTTGTTTGATCCCACTTATAGTCGGGACAAATACTAAGTCTTGGAAATACTTAGTGTTTCGAGAGGTTAAGAATATATATATTTATATATATAAATATAAATATATTTACGAAGTCGTGTTAGTTGTCGCCAATAGAAATGCGTAAATGGATAGCGGTACGCCTCATTGTAGCTTTCGTAGGATGAAAATATATGCACGTTACATATTTGGAATGATATATATGTATGCTATCTTGATAGCTTTCGTAAGACGTATTGTCGTGTGAAATGAGTATAATCAACTATATTCATTTCATAAAAATCACCGGATTCTAAATAATTGAAATAAAGATAAACAATTATATTTATTTTATATGATTTTCGAATACTAAACGTTTGAAGTGTAAATTCCGAATCGTTGACGTTTTGAAATAAATATAAATAATTATATTTACTAGATACAAGTTTTCGAGTTTTATTAACTAGTAACTCGTGTTTGTCGATCCGTTAAAAAAACTCGTTTTTATAAGTTAATAATCGCCGCCAAAATAAATATTCTTTCATATTCATTTTATAAGAATTACTTGAACCTCGTTAAATGTCGTTTTTGGAATATAATCACGTGTCGTGTCTCGGGTTTTTACGAAAAACGGGCAAAGTTTCCCCTGTTCTTGGACGATCCCGACAATCAAAGAGTCGATATATTTGTCAAAACGCAACAATAATTTATGTAACTTTCACAAAGTTGTTGAACGCTAAATCAATATATATAAATTTGTATACAAACTACGTCATGATACTACGGTTCGAGCTCGGTTCACGTTAACAAACACTATATAACACTAAATAACAAAATTCGGATCGTTTAAAGTTTACCGAGCCTTGCGTTGACTGAGTTGACAGCTTTGACCAGTAGTTGACCAAGTTTGACTTTCATTGACCAGGTTTGACTGAGTTGACTCGGTTTGATTGAGTTGAATGTGTTAACCGAGTTGGCTGAGTTAACTGAGTTAACTGGGTTGACTGAGCTGACCCAAACCAAACCTGATGTTGACCAAATTGGCCAAACCAAACCCGCACTAAGGCTTACCACGTTGACCATCTTTGACCAGTTGACCGGGTTTGACCCGAAACCGAGACGAGACTGAACCGAAGCATCTAAGATCAGAACCCGCCTAAACTGAACCTGAACCAAGTGAACCCAAAGTTGACCCGCACCCGAACCTAACCAACCACCACCGTCGTCGGTAGCTCGCCAGTCGCCACCTCCGCGTGCGGTGGCCGGCCTTTCTTCTTCTCCGTCGCCTCCCTCCCCCTCCCTCTCTCTCTCTCGTTGCACCACCACCACTGCCGTCAACAACCACCCTTTACCCACTCACCAGACACAACGAAATCAGCCGGAAGAACGTGGATCCACAAGGATCTGAAAGATAAAAGGTGAAAGAAAAGGGGTTAAATACGTTTACTGGAGAAAACTCTTGGACTTGCGGCTGCCCTACTTCAAAAACTCCATTTTTGCTGCTCGTACGGAGAATTGGTGCCCGGAATCGTGTTGAGGAGGTCTGATTAAGGGGGGGTCCGCCGTTGATCCGCCGTCAAACTTCACCACCGCCGTGAGCGGCGGCGCCGCCTCCCGCCGTTACCGTGCACCACCGGCACCGCCGTTGGTCGGCCGACTCCGGTCGCCGGTCTTCTGCTGAGAAAGAGAGAGCAGATGGTGTGTGTGTGTGTGTGTGTGTCTGTGTTTGTGTGTGTTAGGGTTTGAAGAAAAATGAGGGTGAAGGGGATAAATGGGTTTATATAGGTAGGGTTTAGGTGGTTTGGGCCCAAGGCCCACAAGCCCGATTCTAGTGTTTTTGAGCGGCCCAATAGTATTTCTGAAGCCCGTTTTCGAACCCGATCATCGTGAAGTGTCGTATAACATTAATTTAGGGTCAAAAGTATGTAAAATGATGTCTGTACTCGATATCAGTCGCGTAAACCAGTCGTTTTCGTTAAAATCGCGTAGATGCGCATGTTGTCGTTTCTGCTCCGTTTTTCGATCCGGTTTCGATCGTGAATTTAAAAAAATTCAAAAACAAAGCTAAATATATCTTAATATTTTAATATCGAGACATAACTCGAGTCCGGTGCTTCCGTTTCATTGTTGATTGTCGGTGCGTTCTGGTTTCCGCGTTTGTGCTCTATGATGTCCGGAAATCCGAATAATTCGTATAATTATAAATATAAGCACAAAATTTATGTCTTCACTTCAATCCAAGTGATATGTAAGTTGAGAAGTGCATGTGGGTTCAAAGACAAATTAAATTTTATAGCGAGTAAAAAAATAGTCGTTGCAAAAGTAGCATTGGAAAAATTAAATATTCTATTTAGTATTCTATTTTGAATTTATTATTTATTATTAAATAAATATACCAGATAGCAAAATAATATAAAATAATTAATTCATAAATTAATTATAGATTAGTTAAATAAATTATTAAGAACATGCGCGTGAAAGGGCTTGATAACGCCTCCAATACCGTCCCCCTGAGCGTTATAGAGGCATGAAAAGGGATATGTAAGTTGAGAAGTGCATGTGGGTTCAAAGACAAATTAAATTTTATAGCGAGTAAAGAAATAGTCGTTGCAAAAGTAGCGTTGGAAAAATTAAATATTCTATTTAGTATTCTATTTTGAATTTATTATTTATTATTAAATAAATATACTAGATAGCGAAATAAAATAAAATAATTAATTTATAAATTAATTATAGATTAGTTAAATAAATTATTAAGAACATGCGCGTGAAAGGGCTTGATAACGCCTCCAATACCGTCCCCCTGAGCGTTATAGAGGCATGAAAAGGGAGGGGATAAGGAGAAAAAAATTTGGAAAGTGATGATTGAAATGTTATCAAGGGGCGTTAATTATTACACATTTTTAAGGAGCAGTATGAGGCTGATGTGGCAGAAAATGCCCCTTAGGGGGTATTAGCCATTACGAATGATCTGATAGGTTAAATAAAAAGGGAAAAATAAGTGATGAGATTGACAATGAAATTGAGGTTTGAAATGATAGATGTACTGATGTGGCAAGTTTAGATTTAAACCCAACTCATTGTTAGAGATGCTCTTACTGGGGTTTTTTTAGGTATTTATATAAAAAGAGTCAACTTTTGTTTTTATAACACACAAACTAGTAGTGTCCACTTTCATTCAATTCACAACTTATTTTATTTTTCCCTTTCAAATTCCAATAGGGCAGTCAGCTTGGAATTGACATTAGTGTGGAGTTTTCCTATATACACAATCAATGCATGCATATTGCGTTGTAATATTTGAGATAGAACATTTGTTATATCTCAATATCTTTTATATATACAGATGATATGAGATTTGGGCATTCTGTTATGCAAGGTTGGAGAACTTGCTAGTTGCTAGTCGGCCGGTGAGGTGGGTATTAGCGACTACTAAGGAATACTCGAGATTAATCGGATCGGGTTTTTTATATGTAATTTTCAGTTTTATGTATACATATACACACATTTTATAGGTAAATATATTAAGTAAACAAGTTTTAACTCTTTCTCAACTCATTTTTTTAAGTATACAAGATTAATCGTTGTAATTCACATGGTTTGGTTGGAAACTAGCTAATTTACAGGTTTTAGCCGGAATATACAGGTATTTTTTGCCAAATCTGGCCGAAATCGCCGATTTTTTGCTGGCTGACTAGGTCCGACTAGGCCTGACTAGCGATTAATTGACTGATTAACGAAAAATACTCAGTTACTGGCCGACTAGCGATTAATCACCGACTAGTCGTCATTTTTACAACATTGTTGTTATGTGAGTACACAATTACACAAAAAAAAGATGAAAACAAATATGGATCACCAACTTAATATTTTTTTTTTAATATTAATAAAAGTATCAAGTAACATAGTTCTCTTCTCATATTAGATGTCTTAGATGTCGTATAATCATATAGTGGAGAGTTCAAATGAGAAGAAATTTTTTGTAAGAATAAAAAAGAACAAATTTCAACCAATAAGAATGATTTATTTTACTTCATTTAATATAAATATTTAATGTTACTATAAGGGTACATTGGTAAATCTACATAGGTCATTAATTTATAGTCTTCCTCTTAAATAGCTAATACATTAAATTTATTTTAAATTTATTTGTAACTTATCTTCAAAATATATATTTTTCAAAAAAAAAAAAGAAAATAAAATAATTTAAAGTGTAGGATAAATTACGAGTTGTGTAGGATAAATTACGAGTTGTGTATGATAATTTTCAACGTGTAGAATGAATTTCGAAATATGTAGGATAACTTTTGATGTGTGTAGGCAAAAAAAGTTAGTGTGGACGATAATAGTCTTTATAACTAATTAATTAGTCAAAAATGATAATAAATGAGATAAGTGAAAAAATTATTTAATGTATTACAAAATTACCCTTTGTTCTTTTTCTTCTCAATTAAATTTTCTTCTCAAATGAACATTCCCCTAATCACATATATTATTGTACATTTGAGTGTAAATAGTAACATATGTAAAAACAAACATTATTGTTTGTGTGAATTACATATTTGGTCAGTATGCTTGTAAAAACTTACTAATTTGATCCATCAACTTCAATAATTATAGCTGATGATGGGGTAGCCCAAGACCAAATAAAGTGACTTAAATACATGAATGCTCAAAAGGTTAAAATGTTGAAAATCCGGGAACCAAGATAAAGCAACGCGTGAATAGTAAATGGTCACATCTCTGATTGTCTCACCAACTCTCTCAGCCGCAAAAGTAAGACAGGTCCACAGAATACAGTCTTTTACCCGCAGGTCAAAAGGCTTCAACCCCTAAAAGGGTAAGTCCCCCACTGCAAGCATATTCACTAGTCAATGGTTTCCTCTTTGAGCGATAACCTTTCCTATAAATGTGACACTTCATTTAGTGCTCAGCACATTCTGGATCAGCTCTGATTCTACACGAATCTCTGGTCATTGCTCTTGAGTACTTGTTCTATGCAAGTCACTCTCCATCACATTCAACACACACATTCTTATTGCTCCCACATCCGAGACTGAACACATTTCAGTGGAGGATCCCGAGCAAACAATAAAATCAAATTAGTGAACCTCTCTCCACGTCTTGCAAACGTGGGGGGACCCCACGACCTGCGTTAGGTAAAACTAAACCTTTCAACCCTTTTGCCTAACCAGCCTTGCTACTAACACTGGTCTATTATTTGTTGCATCAACAAGTTGGCGCCCACCGTGGGGCTACGCCACTAAATTTCTTCAAAAAGACCTAGTAGTGTAGCTCCATTCTCTTGAAACTACCATGTCGGAAAGTGAATCTCCTGGAGAGGTGAATCAAGTTCCAAATACCTCTACCCCTAGCACTAGCCAAGTTCATGTGGCTATACCAATGTCTTTCTCGACACCGGGGATCACTCCCACGGGGACCTCATACCACGAGTTTCTCACTTTCCAAACTCCAAATCTGTCCAGATCAGGGGTCCCATCCCCTAACGTCGGTGTCTCTAACACCCCCTCACATGTCGAACTCACCCCTGAAGGGGTCGCCAATAATTTCCTGGAGTTGAGGTCTCTCCTCAACCAATATGTGAGTAGGGAGAGAGATAAGGGAGTGAGGATTCGATTGGATTATGATGAACCAGAACCGTCACTATCTCCTGGACCTCCCATTCCTTTGTTAGCAAACTCACGACCTTCTGCATCTAGGGATAAGGCTGGTCCCAGCAATCCTCCTCCAAATCCTAACCCATACATGTACACGAGGCCAAATCCAACGACTTTTCCTCTTTTCTCTTCCCAACCAGCTACAGCCGGTGCTCCACTAGGGCACGAGCTGACTTTGGACCAACTCCTACAATCTCCAGTAGTAAGCCTTCCACCCTCAATAAAAACTACATGGGAACAAGCTTTGTCTGTGCTTCCCTTGGCACGGAGTGCCGTTATGAGCACTCCGTTGGAGGTAAACTGCCCAGCAGCACCTGGAAGCCTTCAAGGCTTCAACCTTATGCCCCAGATGATGGCCCAGATGATGGCAAGCTTTCCGTTGCAACACTTTATCAACCAAGTGTTGGCCACCCAAGGGAACAACAATAACAACAACAACATGGGTGCAAGAGTGGAAGAAGATTTGGCCAAGCCTTACAAGCCAGGTAATCTCTCGTGCTTCTCACAGCAAATAGCCGATTATGATTTTCAAATGAAGATCAAGATGCCATCCCACATCAAGACATATGATGGGACTGAAGACCCAGAAGATCACCTTCAGATCTACACTGGTGCCGCCAGAATTGAGAAATGGTCGAATGCTGAATGTTGCCTCATGTTTATGCAAACTCTCGTTGGTTCAGCCCGGATATGGTTCAGCGATTTGCCTGCCAGAAGCGTTCGAAGCTTCGATGATCTAAGTAAAGGGTTTTTGGCCAATTTCTCACGGCAAAGACGATACGTCAAAGATGCTACAGTAATCTTTCAGATAAAACAAAGGGATGACGAAAGCGTTCGAGAGTTCATTGAAAGATACAAGAAGAAAGGTCTCATATATGTAGGGGCAGACGAAAAAATGAGAGTGGCCGGTTTTATGAACGCCATTACATCCAAATATCTCACAAGAGATTTCAACAAATCCCTGCCCAAGACCTTGGAAGAATCTCTCGAAAGGGCTGAAGCACACATCAGAGGAGAGGAGGCCGTAGACATTAAAGAGCAAAGAAAAAGGGGATCAAGCTGGCAAGGCAACAGCCCAGCTAGAAAAAGGGGAAACTTTCGTTCCTATAACAGACGCCAAAAGGGTTCAGAGCAGCGAAGGCCTGAAGGTCGGAACCCTTCCAGCAGGGAAAAAGGAATGAGCTTCACACCCCTCACCAAGACCCCTCAAGAGATTCTTGCTACAGAGGAAGTAAAACAAAGTTTTCGACCTCCAAGACCTCTCCCCAAAAGCAAGAGGAATGAGAACTCCACCCAATTCTGTGAATTTCATGAAGAAAAGGGCCACCATACTAATGATTGCTTCCAATTGAAAAAGAGGATTGAAGAGGCTGTCAAATCCGGGGAACTTGCTCACTTGGTAGAGGGGGTAAGGGACAAGATGGCCGAAGGAAAGGGCAAGGAAGTTAACATGGTGGATTTTGATGGGAAGGTTCCTCACAAACAGCAAAGGTTGGAAGCTTGGGAGCTTCAGTGTGTTTGTTTCCCTCCAACAGAAAAGAACCCACTTTCAAACCCCCTTGTGGTTGAAGCAACTGTGGGCACACTACAAACAAACAAAGCATACATAGACACTGGAGCTGCCACTGAAATCATGTTTGAGAAGTTCTTCAACCGTTTGAGCAATGAGTAAAGTTCAAAGCTTCAACCATCTGGAACCTCCATAAAAGGTATTGCAGACATACCCCTCAAGCCTTTGGGGCAACTAACCCTTGATGTCCGTTTCAGCGAAGGAAAGATGGAAAGAGTTCAACCTCTCACTTTCGTGGTCATCAATATACCCTTAAACTATGACGTGATCATAGGAAGTCCAGGGCAGTGTGCATTCTACATGGCTGTCTCTGTGGGTCATGGCACTGTCAAGTTTCCTACCGAGAGGGGAATTGCAACCCTTCGACCTACTCAAGAGGCCTACATGGTTGAGGGAGAAAGTTCCAAGAGTGAAGAAGACAAGCAAAGGCTGCTCATCAACCCTAAGTATCCTGAGCAGAGGATAAGGGTTAATCCAAGCCTTTCACAAGAAACTCTCTCGTACCTTGAAAAGTTGTTGGTACATTACAGCAATGTCTTTACTTGGTGCCCGAAAGATATGACGGGCATCCCTCGAAGCATTGCTGAACATGAGTTAAAAATATCACCAGATGTCAAGCCTGTTGTCCAGAAGAAGCGGAGTCTAGTACCTGAAAAAAGCTTGGTTGCATGGCAAGAGGTTGAAAAGCTTGTGTCAGCCGGCATTCTCCGGGAAGTTAAGTATCAATCCTGGGTTGCACACTGAGTCATGGTTCAAAAGCCCGACAACTCTTGGAGAATGTCCATAGACTTCAAAGACTTAAACAAGGCTTGTCTTAAAGATTGTTACCCGTTGCCAGAAATTGATCTCAAGGTTGACTCCCTCACTGGTTACCCTTTCAAGTGTTTCCTCGATGCTTACAAGGGTTACCACCAAATCCTCATGAAGGAAGAAGATGAAGAGAAAATAGCCTTTCACACGGACAAAAGGATCTTTTGCTACCAAAAGATGCCCTTTGGTCTCAAAAACGCGGGTGCAAACTACCAACGCCTAGTTGACAAGGTTTTTGCCAATCAAATTGGCAGAAACATGGAAGCATATGTCGATGATTTGGTAATCAAAAGCAAAATGGAATACCAAATGCTCGACGACATCCAAGAAACCTTCAAGAACCTAAGGAAGGTCGACATGAAGCTCAACCCCGAAAAATGTTCATTTGGGTTCGAAGAAGGAAAGTTTCTGGGACACATTATGGGAAAATAAAGTATAAAAGCCAATCCAAAAAATGTGAAAGCTGTTCTTGAAACCAAGCCACCACGAAGCAAAAAGGAGGTAGAAAGCCTAAATGGGAAGCTTGCAGCCCTGAAGCGTTTTACCTCAAAATTGGCTGAAAGGTCTTTACCCTTCTTCAAAACGCTCAAGGGATGCTCTGACAAGAAGGACTTCAAATGGACTGATGAGGCTGAAGAAGCCTTCAACCAGTTGAAGAGACACCTAGCTTCTCTACCTGAATTTGCAGCCCCGGAAATGGGAGAGTTGATCTCGGTATACCTTTCAGTTGCTGAAGAAGCAATAAGTGCGGTCCTCACTATTGAACAAGAAAAAGTTCAGGTACCCGTTTATTTCTTCAGCAAAACTCTAAAATTGGCTGAAATCAAGTATCCTCCCCTGGAAAAACTTGCTATAGCCTTAGTCCAAATGGCTAGAAGGCTTCGAAGGTATTTCCAAGCACACCCCATACAGGTGGTCACCGACTAACCAATAAAAAGTGTGCTTGAAAAACCGGAGAATTCAGGACGATTAGCCAAGTGGGCTGTGGAACTCGGTGAACATAACATCACCTATGTTCCCAGAAAAGCCATCAAAGCCTAGGTCCTGGCTGATTTCATTGTAGAAGTCCCAAAACAAACAACTGCTGAAGTAAACACAGCTGCCACTGAACCTTCAAACCTTGAAGCCTGGAAGATTTTCACCGATGGGGCTTCAAGCGTTGAAGGGTCAGGGGCCGGTCTTATTCTAATCAACCCGGAAGGGTTAGAATTCACGTATGCTCTTTGATTTGATTTTCAGACCACCAACAACGAAGCTGAATACGAAGCACTGATAGCTGGCTTAAGGTTAGCTAAGGAAATGAAGCTCCAAGAACTTGAAGTCTTTATAGACTCGTTGTTGGTGTCAAGCCAAGTTAATGACAGTTATGTTGCAAAGTAACCTAACATGAAGAGGTACAAGGAAAAATCCAAAGAACTGATGAACACATTCCAAATGTGTACCATCAAGCAAATCCCCAGGTCTCAAAATAAGAAGGCTGATGCCTTGAGTAAACTCGCTTCTCTCACTTTTGCCCACCTCACTAAAATGGTGTTGGTGGAAGTATTGAAAACTCCATCGATTGAAGAATTGGAAGTTCAAGACGTAATCACCGAAGAAGGTCCCAATTGGATGACTCCAATCAAGAAATTCCTTAAAAATGGTGAATTACCTGCTGATCAAACAGAGGCTGAAAGGGTTAAAATCAAGTCTAGACAGTACGTGTTGCAAGGTGAAATCCTCTACAAGAAGGGTTACCTTGCACCCTTGCTGAGATGTGTTGGTCCCGAACAAAGCAAGTATTTGGTCAAAGAGGTTCATGAAGGGATATGCGGAGTGTAAAAATTGTGCTTATTATCATTGTGAACAGTTCAATTATCAATAAAACAATGTTATTTGATCCCAATGTTTGTTTGGTTGTGTTTTACATTTTTCATGTTTTGACTTTTATTCAATTCCAAACTCTACATCTCTTTCTGGAGAGTTATACGCAAACTGATGCGTAAACATAATCAGTTTAATGCGGCAAATACTCCGGAACATCAACATATACTTAACATACGTTAAATAACCTTTACATAACTTAGAAATAAGTTTTAAAGGCTTTGGTATGGCAAAAACAAGTTAATTAGCTTACAAGGACTAAACTTGACAAACTACGAAAGTATGCCAATTTGAACAGTAACGAACATTCCGGAACATGACCATAAGTTAAACACACCTTAAATATCCTTTACATAGCTTAGAAATAGGCTTTAAGGGGTTCGGTGTGCTAAAATAAACTTTTGGGTCATTCAGGGACTAAAAGTGTCAAAAAGTGCACAAGTTTGCATTTTCACGCATAACTTACGTTCTGAATACATCCGGGCATCCAAAAATTTATGTAAGCACTAAAATATTTTATTTTAGTGTTTGGCATGAGAAAAATCCATTCGTTGCGTCATTTGGATCGTTTTTCGTGCTTATGCGTATTCCGTCGTAATTAAGCGAACATCGCGATCGTACGGCCAAACGAACTGACATCCGACATATTTTTGAGCATGTTTCATGTCCAAAATGTTTAGGCATCATTTTAGGGCCTTAAAGTTGACTTTACGGGCCTTAGAAGTGTCGGGAATGGCCTTAAAACACAACAGGGACCAAAACTGTCATTTTGGAAACTTGTTTTCTGATCAGAAGCTCCAGGCGGCCCGCCTGAGTTTTTGTGTATCCTGAAGCGGGCCGCATCAGCCTCCCAGATCAGATAAGATCGCTTAATCAGCAGATTCCAGCTGTTTAACACACAACCACATACTCACACTTGCCCTTTCAGCTGATTAGGGGCCATTTTTGTCACCTTAACTTTCCAACAAGTGTATGCATGAGATTTGAGCACGGTTTCTATGAAACGATCTTAACGGTTACCCGAAAACTATAAATACCCCACCCCCATTTGCTTCAAACTCACTAGAATCTGATCTATAAGACTCTAAGTTGGAACCATTGTTTCATACCTGAGTTATTTGGATCTAGATTAGCATTCGGGGACCCTTCGTAAGTATTATTTCGTTCTTTTATTGCTTTTAGAGTCTTTTCGAGTCTGAAAGTCAAACTTTGTTTGACTTTCTGCGTTGACCAGTTTATGGTCAATGCAAAGTTCGTTTGAACTTCGCAACGTGAGTGTAATCACGTTGGTTATAGTCCCTTGGGACTATGCCTACTGATTACCACGTTGTCTAGGGTCGTAGGGTAAGCGATCTAATAAATCGCTTATACCTTCGAACCCGACCCATTTGGTCGATCATTAGGATCCGACCAAACACATTAGGTGACCATAGTATTTAGGGAATAACCTTCCGAGGTTATACCTTATGGTCGCTTCGTTTGAATAGTTGTATGATAGGTAGTTTATATGCCTTAGGTAAATTACCAGAATACCCTTTTCATGTATAATTGGTAATTAAGCATATATAACCTAAATTTTTGTCACATAACTGATTATGTAACATGTTTAGGCATATAACACTTGTCATAGGACTAGTTAGGCGGTCCGAACGCGTTTCACGCGAACGACGCGTTAAAGTAGCATAAGCTACCTAAACGGGTCGTAATGGGTCACAAGCACTTAGGTTAGGTTTCGTTTTAGTATGTGGGCTTTGTTAAACCATATTACACGAGTCTCTATACTCGTTTGGTTTACGAACCCTCATTCTATCCGATCCTCCGATTTAGGTCCGGTTTATTAACATAGTTACCTATATTAGGTGCCGTTTGATTCCGTGATCTCTATCATTGTTTGGTTGTCACTCCAGGACTACTGAGTAATCTCAAGTGAGTACATAGACCCTTCTTTTACTGTTTTCCAAACTGTTTTGGGGTGAAACACATGTGCCTACTTGTTACTTTCATGCTTTCCTGTTTACACATCATATACCGGCTATGTTTGTTAGTACATTATAGTACATGATTTCATTACATTTCATGCTATGTATGTCCATTGTGTGCATACTTAGTACATTGTTTTACATTACATTTCTGCTATGTATGTTGACTGATAGCATGCTAGCACATTGATTTACAAGACTTTTCTGCTTTGTATGTTAACTTTGCATACTTAGTACATTGTTTTCATATGACATGTATACAACTGCTATGACATTTGGTTTGCACAAACGGGTCTTTATTACGTTCATTAACATTTGCAACGCCGCTCGGTAGTAAGTAGTGGTACCATAGGACTTGACAAATCCCATTCCTAACATCTCGGGTTTGTTTGGATGTAAGGAATGACTAAATCCGAAAACATTTCTTTTGATAACCTTGACTGAAAGGGTTATCCGACTGTCTCAAGGCTTGAATGTATGCGTTAACTTACCACATAAATGTTTGTATCAATGTAACATGCATTACTTTGGAAAACATAACTTTTTGATATATTCAAAATACTTTGTTTTGTACATTTCTACATTTGGATTATGTGACAATACTTTACTTACAATACATAACATTTGATACACATTACATGACTACTTTTAAACATTTGACATGGCATATACAAGGACTTTTGACTATTGGTTTAAACATAGACTTTATACATTGGTGGTTTGTTTAAGTGACTTAAGTAACGAGATGTGAGTAATATGATACAAGCATGGTGGATACGTCGCTGGTACTTCCTATATATAAGTGTTTGTATTATATTACATATCATAGCGTTATTTAAATCATTCAATTTGGACTTATACATTTTACACAAGTAACACGATTTTCACAAGACTTTGGTTTACAAACAATTTACTTTATACAACTCATTTTACTTGGTTATACATTTAACCACACATTATTCTTTTATTTATACATATCACTCGATCTTATCGCTTTTTAAACGATTTACAAAACAAAACAAATTACAAGGTTCATGGCTAAACATTTTCTAAACTCCTAAGTCATGAATCCTATTTTCACAAAACCTATGTATCTCACAGGCATTTTTATGCTGACATATCACATGTGTTTTCAGGAGCTTTTGCATAGGACGATGATCGTGACACTAGGGCGGACCTGTGCCTTAGAGACATAAAACGAAGATAGACTTAGTTTAATTATGTTCCGAACTCTTTATTTACTGTTTAAAACAATGTAACTCTTGTTGATAAATAAAATACAACTTTGTATGCCATGGTTATGAAACAATTAATTCTGTTACAACACTCCCCGACGTTTTCCGCCACGTCTTGTATGTTATACGTGGTCGGGGTGTGACACGGAGCCCATTTTGGAGCAAGAACGGTGGTTGCTAATTTAATGAACCTTGGGTATTTTTGGCCCTCCATGCACCGAGACACCACTGAGCAACTAAGGAAGTGTGATTCCTGCCAAATTCATGCACCAGTCTCGAAAAGTCCCAAGCATCATTTTGTCCTGATAACCTCAGCATGGCCATTTTATAAATGGGGGATGGACATCGTTGGCCCATTCCCACCAGCCAAAGGTGGAGTGAAGTTCTTGTTAGTAGCCATAGACTACTTCACCAAGTAGCCTGAGGTTAAACCACTTGCAAAAATCACTGGCAATCAAGTCATTGACTTCGTTTGGGAAAACATCATTTGTCGCTATGGATTGCCGGGAGTGCTTGTTACCGATAATGGAAAGCAATTCGCTGAGAAGCCTTTCAGCATTTGGTGCAAAGAATTCAGAATAGCTCAGGTTTTCAGCTCAGTGGCATATCCACAATCAAACGGCCATGTTGAAAGGATGAACCGAAGCATAGTTGAAGGAATCAAAGCCGGATTGGGAAGATATGAAAGCAATTGGCTTGAAGAGTTGCCAAGTGTTCTATGGGCCACAAGGACAACCGAAAAAACAAGCCACAAAAGAACACCTTACAGCTTGGTATTTGGATCTGAAGTCATGATTCCAGCTGAAGTAGGAGTTGTAACACAAAGAACGATCAACATGGATCCCGAAGCCAACCAAAAAGAGACCATGTTGAACTTACAACTCCTAGAGGAAGCACGAGACCAAGCTGCAATCCAAGAAGTCAAGTACAAACAAGTAATGGAAGCCTATTACAACAAAAGAGTCAAGCACGAACGCTTCAAGCCAAGAGACCTAGTGCTTAGAAACAACGAGGCTAGTAAAAAATAGAACCAAGGAAAGCTTGGCCCAAAATGGGAGGGGCCATATACAATCCTTGAAGCACATAAGGGTGGATCCTATAAGCTAGCCGACTCAGAAAGTAAAAAGCTTCCAAGACATTGGAATGGAAAGACCCTCAAGAGGTTCCATGTCTAATCAAGAAAGATTGGTTTGTATTTCACAAGTTGTATTTCAAGAGTTGTACTATGACCACCTTTTGTAACACAATATCTCTTGAATGAATGATGATATTTTATCAAATTTGTCTTTCTATCCTAAAATCAGGTTGAGAACCTAGCAAAAAACTCCATGGCATGGGCCATGTAAGGGGATGAGCTCCCAGGCCATATCGCTCAATAGGTTCAAGGGTTGAATGAACCTATATAAGGGGTGAGTTCCTAAATCAATACAACTCCATGAGACTTATCACAAAAAATAAAGCCATCTCATAGACGGGTTCGAACAGCCTACACCAAATGTTCCTTAAGCCTTAGAAAAATTGTCAAAAAACAGGCTTGCGAATTAAAATCAAACCAAGGGAAATACTAGGATAGGTGCTATGTCTTCTTGTTAAAAATACCAAGGCTAAGTGACCGCAGCACTAAACCCTTTAAGGTATGAAAAACATAAAGACAACACAAACCCAACAAAGACAACACAGTAAAGGTCCAAGGAACAATGCAACAACACAAGTAAAAAAGTTGCATACAACCCAAAACCCAAAAATACAAACCAAAGCATCAAGTCATGAAACCAAAGTAATAGCCGGAAGCCTTGAAGGCTTCAAGCTACACACATTCAAACAGCCAGAAGGCTTGAAGCCAACCAAGCTGCCCTATCAAAACAGGCACAAGCACAAAAAACACAACACAAGGCAAATAGTAGAAACTTAGTAGCATAATAAAGGAAGCCTTAACCGGCTTCCAAACATCCAGACAAGTTAAAGCAAGCCTCAATGACTTGCAAACTTAATAAATTGTTCAAAAGGCCATCAAGGCCAAACCACAACCACAGAACAGGAACCTTAAGGGTTCCTGCAAAACCTAAAATTGTTTAAGTTAACATACAAACCATAAATTATTTTAAAGGGGGCTAAGAAAGCTACGAATGTTTATCAAGCATCAACGGAAGGCTTAGAAGCTCCAGAACCGTTACCTTTAGCCTTTTTGGTCTTCTTGGACTTCTTAGCCTTCGAGCCACCATCACCATCGACTGCTGAACCCTCCAAGCTTGCATCTTTGGCAGCATCAAGCTCTCCCGAAAAGGTATCCTCGCTATCTCCTGAATAGGAACGCTTTCTTGAAAGAGAACCAAGCACTTCGGGACATACCTTCTCATTAAGACCATCCGGTTTTAGTACCTGCAAGACGGAAAGGGGCTTACCAAAGCATATAGAAACCTGACTAACATACGGGTAGGTCAGCCTTTCCATCTGCTCAACAGAACCCTTGAAGACCTCAGAAGCTTCAGGACGGTATAAGGGAGACTTTTCTAAAGGATGACCAGACTCATGAAGCTTGTAACCAGCAATGAGACCTTGATGTTTCCCCAAGTTGAGCAATTTGGTATAAACTTCTCCAAGAGTAGAATTAAACTCCTTGGAGTGAAGAAGGTAAGTAACAACTTGCTGGAAACCTTGCTCAATAAGCCATTGGTTATCACTGGTGACTTGAGCAACCGAAGCCTTCAAACCATCTTTTTCCTCATCAAAGGCCTTCTGTTGAACAGTCAAGGCCTCCCTATCAGCTTTTAGCTTCAATTGGTCAGCTTCGAAGCTTTTCTTGAGATCATTTATCTCAATTTCGTGCCTTCTCATCAATTCACCCACCTTCTTGGCCCAAGCCAGCTCCTTCTCAGAAAAACTATCAATTTCCTTCTTCATAGCAGTCATAGAGGCTTTCATCTTCTCCTTCTTCTTGGAGGCTTCCTCATACCTGTGACAACTGTGTTATGTAATCATCTTATAATGTAAAACAATGTTGGTTATCAATAAAACAATTTTCTTTGGTGTTATTATATGTGTTATGGTGTTTAATGATTTTACAATTTGATTCGATTCCGATTTCGAGCTTTAAATCACTTTCTGGAAGGTTATACGCGAACTGGTGCATAAACGCAATCAGTTTAACGCGACGTACACTCCGGAACTGTGACGTAAGCCAAACATACCCTAAATATCCTTTACATAACTTAGAAATAAGTTTCGAAGGATTTGGTATGGCGAAAACACGTTTAGTTGAACTAAAAGAACTAATTACAACAAAACTGCGAAACGAACGTTGGTGACCGCCCGGATAATATTTAAATCCTAAAAATATTCTGTTATGATTAAAATTTTATTTTTAATCAGGTTCATATTGAAAAATAAATTAAAACACTTAAAAATGTTATTTTTCAAGTTTAAGCGCGTACCGCGTGTTTCTGCGCGACACAGTGCTTCTACTGCAAAACGCAGACAACGCAGCCAGTTTTGGCAACTGAAATTTTATTTCAGTAATATTTTGGCGAGATTATTTTTATAGAATAATAAAAATAATTTAGAACGCCATAAACCGGGATTTAAACGCTAGATAAAATACCCGGTACCCAGTTAGACACCTGTTTTTATCTACTTTACCAAACAAATTTACACTTACCCCCCCCATATAAATTTACGGTCATATATATGTATGGACCCCACCAAGATCACATAATATTTCCAAGATTTGATTTTATTTTGCTTGGATCTTGCTTGATTTTCTATGGACATGTGTCTTTGCATGCTATCTTCATAGATCTCCATATATCTTCATAATCTTTCAAGATCACACTCCACTCAACACTCCACTCCTTCTCTCCTCTCCCCCAAAACCGTCCACACCCTCTCTCTCTCTCCATCTTCATATCTTCAAACTTAGTTCATCAAGATTCAACTCCATTCCAAGCATATTTGTAGTGGTTGTGAAGATCCAAAGGTGTTTCCAAGGTGCATTCAAGTGATTTCAAGCTTCCTATCATCACAACCTCATCCAACAACTTACTTGAATCTTGAAGGTATAACATTTATGTTTAAATCATACTTTTGATTTTTGGTTGTTCTTGATGATTGAAGTTTCTCTTGAATCTTGGAATTTTCACAAACTTGAAATCTAAAATGAAATGGGTCTTGATACAAATTAGAAATGGTGATGTATATGTATGTATATAAACCGTACATATGTATGTGTGTATGAGATTTTGAAGTTTGATTTCTTGATAAGTACTTGTTTATATTGTTGCTTGTTCTTGAATGATAGTTAAAATGCAAGTGTTTAAAGATCTATGCATGATATGTTAAATGTAAATTACATCAGCAAATAAACATAAATAAGTTGCATTTTGGATGCATTTAGTTCATGTAAAATGTTGATGAAATGATAGTGTGCATTAGGCACTTGTACATGAAGATACATGTTGATTTAAAGCTCAAGAAGTGATAAAAAAATGGTTATATGACAAAAATGATTTAGATCAGGTTATAAACACTAAAAATAACATTATTTGGTATATTATAATGGCATGAAACTTTGACATAGGTTTGATAGCTTTGCATGTTGTACATATAGCTTAAAAAGTGGTAAATTATGTGAAATTTGCATGATTTATATGCTTTATGTAAGACCTGTACTATCATGAGTATAACCACTATTTTATTCAGTAAATAACATGGTTTGTGTTAAAATTTCAAGTCGTTTTGATTTGGGATGGTTCGGGTAACGTTTGATGCAAAACTATGCGGTAAAATGGTTAAAAATCGCTTTTTCGGAGGATTTTTATCAAAATGTTTTAGATCAGTAACCAAACTGATATTTTTTATTTAAAAACAAGTATTTTAACTTATATTAAATTTACTTGGTGTTTGGTTAGTCATACGTGACTTCCGACGCCCAAAAATGTCACCAAATCGCTAAAATAAGTGTTTTTCGACATACACTAGAATGGGTTGTTCATGAGTAAATTTTATGTGTTACAATGTGCTATGTGTTTTACAATATGTGTATGATGATGTGTTAGTGTTGACAAGATTATGTGTACTACGCTAACCCATATATATAAATACACTAAGATAATAAAAAATAATAACTTTTTGAGAAAAATCTCAAGGTTATGTGAAAATTCTAAGTATCGGAGGAACTTAAGTATTTTGGTGGGTTTTGATTATTAAATCATTCTTATTTAGTTTAGGATGAATAAACAATTTAAGGGATTGTGTTAACATATAAAAACACACCCAAAGGCGAGTACATAGATCCCCTCTTTTTACTGTTTTCGATTGTTTTGGGGTGATTCATATGTATCAAGACGATTCCGATATTTTAACGATGGTTTCAAAAACGATTAAGATGGTTTATACTAAACTAATAACGATTTCGATAATGTGAACGAACTTGTTGGTTTTAGTAACATAACGAATGACATTCATTAGCATTGATCAAGCCGACCAGTATTAGGTTATGGTACCATAGGATCTGACAAATCCCGTTATCAGACTGCACCCATGGTTATGTGTGGGTTAGGTGGGTAACGACTGAATCTGATGATTGTTAACTTACCCTTTGGAGGTTTGTTAATGCAAGAACGAGTTGAACGATGGACGAGTCACAAAGGTTTGAATGTTATTAGCGAGACGACCAAAAGTAGTTTTCACAATTAAAACAAGAACGATTTGAACGAGTGAACGAATTGAATGATTTTAAACAAATGAACAATGATCTATAACAAGAACGAGTTAAACAATGTCACACAACGATATTTATGAAACTATATAAACCATGTGAGTTTTATTACGAGGACGATTTATGATTTGGTTTACATAAACAAATGTTTTGGGTTAAGATTCATGGCATCGAGGTTTTATAAACTATAACCAATCTGTTTTGACTTGGTTATTCCTTTTACAATACCAACATTTTACAAAACAAGGTTTTCTAATATCGATTATCGAAGTTGTACGAGTTATTTCAACATGTAAACGAGCCATGAATCTGACACTCTCACAAAACCTATGTACTCGCCAGCATTTCTTTGCTGACTTTGTTTTTACATATGTTTCAGGTGATGTTGCTTAATGTTGATTGCGAATAGGATGCATGCCTTAGTGATTTAATAATGAAGATAGACTATGTTTGACTTGCTTGCTTAACTTTAAGACAATGTTTAATATTTAATAAAACGAAACTCTTTTGTATCCATGGTTTGAAACAATAATTCTGTTACAACACTCCCCGACGTTTTCGCCACGATTTGTTGTTTTACGTGGTCGGGGTGTGACAGAAGAAGTTGGTATCAGAGCCAATGGTTATAGGGAATTAGGTTATTAGTAATAGTTTGACCTAGTCTATAACTTCCTAGGACCCCAACGCAAGTTGATTTGCGTTTAGATTTTTAAAACAAAATCCGAATCGGCTTCGAAAATTAATCATCCGTTCTAGGATGATTGATTACTAGGTTTTGAACCCTCTGTTGTAAGGTTTTGAACCCTTCCAGTTTGACTCATTTTTGGCTTATTGCCTTTTGAGTTTCAAAATCTTGTCAAAGTTTGGGTCTAAATAATGTGAACACGTGCAAACTGGAAGAGTGAATGCCTGTACCCTGAGTTTTCTGTCTAAGGCTAGAGTGTTCCTACAAATCCACATAATCGGACCAGTCACTCTTACCTGGGAACTCTTGGGGTGAGTGTTCAATAATAGGCGAGCATGTCTTCGCGATACATTATTTTGATTCATTACTTTGATTAGTCACTGCGTGTCGTTTGTTTGTTCGAAGTAACGAACAAATGATCGCCTTCCTTATGTTTCGCCGATATTTTCAATACCTCTTTTGTTTTTCCCTAATTGTCGACCTCACTCATTTTTCATATTTCCTTGTTAGACAATGCCTCCTCGACGTGATGCACAATCTTTTACTGCTGAAGAAGTCGCAGCCCTTGTCTCTCAGCAAATGGCTGCTGTGCTTCCAGGCGTGGTGACCCAAATCCATGAGCTATACAACAATAATAATAATAACAATGCACAATGTAATTTCAAGAATTTCAATTCTGCTAAGCAGCTAAAGTTTTCTGGGTCGCAAGGAGCAACTGCGCTCCTTCAATGGTTCGAAAGTATCGAAAGCACATTCAGACATGTGCAATGTCCGAATGGGCGTAAGGTTGAATTTACATCAAGTGTGTTTGAGAAGCGTGCTCTTACATGGTGGAACGGAGTGATGCGCGACAGGGGTGCCGAAGTGGTATTGGCATAAACATGGGAAGAGCTTCGAGCTCTCATGATGAGAGAGTTTTGTCCCCGTCACAAAATCCGAGCTTTGGAACAAGAGTTTGACGATCTAAAACAAGATGGGGGAGAACACCATGCGTACACGGATCGATTTGAGGAGCTCAGTCTTTTGTGTCCTACTATGGTTACCCCGTTGGAGAAAGCAATAGAGAGGTACATCGATGCTTTACCCGATTCCATACAAGATATTGTGACTGGCGTCAATCCTACTACGGTTCGTCAAGCGATCGAGTTATCTGCTACTCTGACTGAGTCGCAAGTCAGGAAGAGAAAACTTACCTGCAAAGGTGATAAGAAGAAGTTGACCGAATCTGTCAAGGAAAAGGGTAAGGGTAAGAAAGGTGAGTCGTCGAAGAAGTCGAGAAAGCGAAAGGGTGCTCAGAATTTTGCAGTAACTGCACAAAATGCTCAGAACCCTCAGAACCCACCAGCTCAACCACCTGCGAAGAAAGCGTATGTTGGTACCGCACCTCATTGTGCTCGCTGCAACGGTCATCATGTTGCACAACAAGCTTGTAGGCAATGCACAACGTGTGGTAAACTTGGGCATCTGGCCAACGTCTGTCGTTTGGGTCAGAATCAGATTGTTCAGAATCAAGCTCCGGTTCAGGGGAATGCTGCTAGATTCCCACCGGGTTCATGTTTCAATTGTGGAGAGTTTGGTCACTTCCACAACAACTGTCTGAGGCTAGTGAATGCAAATGCGAATGCTAATGCGAATCCGAACGTGAATGTCAACGCAAATGTGAATCCCGCTCGTGGGCGAGCGTACAATCTGAATGCTAACGAAGCGAGGGCTGACAGCGAGGTGGTTAATGGTACATTCCTTGTTAACAATCGACCTGCATCTATTCTTTTGATTCTGGTGCCGATAGAAGTTTTGTTTCATTATCTTTTGAACCTTTACTTGCGATACCTAGAACTAAACTGAGGAAACCCTTATCTGTCGAAGTTGCTACTGGTAAACCTCTTGTTCTCGATTCTGTTATTCGTGATTGTCAGTTAAACCTTGAGAACCATCTTTTTCCCATTGACCTCACGCCAATGCAACTTGGGAGTTTCAATATTATCGTGGGGATGGATTGGTTAACCAAACATCATGCTGAGGTGGTTTGTTTCGATAAGATTGTTCATATTCCTCTTCCGTCTGGCGATGTTCTGGAAGTTCGTGGCGAGAAGCCATCTGGTGATTTGAAGCTTATGTCGTGTACAAAGGCCCAAAGTTATTTGCCAAAGGGATATGTTGCCTTCCTGGCACATGTCACCGAGGAGAAAGGCAAGAGCAAGAGTATTCAGGATATTCCGATTTTTCGGGATTTTCCAGAGGTGTTTCCCGATGAACTGCCTGGTTTGCCTCCAGTTCGTCAAGTCGAGTTTCATATTGACCTTGTACCCAATGCCAACCCGATTGCGAAAGCACCTTATCGTCTTGCACCATCGGAGATGCAAGAGTTATCGAAACAGCTTCAAGAGTTGTCTGATAAAGGATTCATCCGTCCGAGCTTTTCGCCTTGGGGAGCTCCTGTCCTCTTTGTGAAAAAGAAAGATGGATCTTTTCGAATGTGTATCGATTATCGTGAGCTTAATAAGCTTACCATCAAGAATCGATATCCCCTACCTAGAATTGATGATCTCTTCGACCAGCTGCAAGGTGCTTCATGCTTTTCCAAGATCGATCTGCGATCTGGGTATCATTAACTTCGTGTACTCGAAGAATATATTCCCAAAACTGCATTTCGTACGAGATATGGGCACTACGAGTTCACTGTCATGCCTTTTGGTTTGACGAATGCCCCAGCTATCTTCATGGACTTAATGAATAGGTTTTGTAAACCTTATTTAGATAAGTTCATCATTGTGTTCATCGACGATATTCTCATTTATTCGAAGTCTCAAGCCGATCACGAGCAACACCTTCGTTTGACCTTGGAACTTCTGAAGAAGGAACAACTTTTTGCTAAATTCTCCAAGTGTGAATTTTGGCTTAGAGAAGTTCAGTTCTTGGGTCATATTGTCAATGAGCAGGGTATCCATATGGATCCTTGCAAAATAACAGCTATTAAGGATTCGAATACACCGACGACACCTACAGAGATTCGATCATTTCTTGGTCTTGCTGGTTATTATCGTCGATTCATTTCTAATTTCTCAAAGATCACTGCTTTGACTCAGAAAAATAAGCATTTTGAGTGGGGACCTAAGCAAGAAGAAGCGTTCCAAACGCTGAAACGGAAGCTTTGTGATGCTCCTGTTTTATCTCTACCTGAGGGAAATGATGATTTTGTTGTCTATTGTGACGCGTCGAATCTAGGACTTGGTTGCGTTCTTATGCAACGAGGTAAAGTCATAGCTTATGCGTCTAGACAGCTGAAAATTCACGAGAAGAACTATACGACTCATGATCTTGAATTAGGAGCTGTGGTTTTCGCACTTAAAATCTGGAGACACTACCTCCATGGAACGAAGTGTGTGGTTTTCACAGACCACAAAAGTCTCCAGCATATTCTCAATCAGAAGGAGCTGAACATGAGGCAACGACGTTGGGTTGAACTCTTAAACGATTATGATTGCGAGATCCGTTACCATCCTGGTAAGGCGAATGTCATAGCCGATGCGCTTAGTCGAAAGGAACGAGTCAAGCTTCATTCTGTTCGAACCCTATCTGATATTCAATCTCGTGTCCTTCAAGCTCAACGATCTTGTGTGATCAAAGGCTTATTGAAATATGAGCTACCGCTTCAACTCGAACTTAAACTTGAAACGAAGGACGATGGGTTGCTATATTTCAAGGATCGTTTGTGGATTCCGAAACAAGATGACCTTCGCACCTTGGTAATGGACGAATCTCACAAGTCTCGATATTCTATCCATCCTGGTGCTGATAAAATGTACAAGGATCTTCATACTCAGTTCTGGTGGCCTGGTATGAAAATGGATGTTGCCTTGTATGTATCGAAATGCCTAACTTGTCTCAAAGTCAAGGTTGAACATCAACGACCTTCTGGTTTGCTTGTACAACCAGAGATACCGGTTTGGAAGTGGGAGAACATTGTAATGGATCTCATCACTAAGTTACCGCGTACATCTAAAGGTCACGATGCTATTTGGGTTGTTATCGATCGATTAACGAAATCAGCTCATTTTATACCGATTCGCGAGGATCTATCTGCTGATAAACTTGCAAAGATTTATGTTGATGAGATTGTATCACGGAATGGCATTCCTTTGGATATCATTTCCGATCGTGATGCTTGGTTTTCATTTCATTTTTGGAAGACCATGCAATCTGCTTTGGGAACCCAACTAAATCTAAGCACTGCTTATCATCCCCAAACATATGGACAATCTGAGAGAACGATTCAAACTTTGGAGGATATGCTTAGAGCATGCGTGATAGACTTTGGTGGTAATTGGGATTCTCATCTTCCACTGATCGAGTTCTCTTACAACAGTAGTTATCATGCTAGTATTAATATGGCACCATTCGAAGCTCTCTACGGTCGAAAATGCCGTTCACCTGTATGTTGGAATGAGATCGGTGAAGCTCAGTGTGACAACTCGTATTTCAAACCCATCTTTGTACTTTGATGTAACATATGTGGACCTTATGTGATTATGTGAACTTTAATGATTAATGAAATGTTATGTGAATATGTGTTGTGCTTCTATGTATGTATTAGGATCACACGAAATAAACCGATCGCACAACAGCAACCCGAACGCACAAGCCTTTGGGCTATGGTTCCTTAACACTCTCGGCCCACACCCCTTTTGTAAGTGAACCGAATGGGCAGCCCATTAGGAGGGTTCGGCCCACTCCCTTGTGTCACATAACTCATGAGAGGAGTGCATACTCCTCATTTGTTGCAAATCTCATAACACACACCAAACCCTAATATCTCTCTCCCTCACGAACTCGACGGCAGCCACACCCCTCCTTTCCATCGAAGATTTCTTGGATTCGGATCATCCTTGTGTTATATCGGTTAGTGTTTTAATCATTTAATTTCATAATAGATGATGTGTTGGCCTACATGATGATCTAGGGAGGTTATGTGTTTGATTATGATTTATGAACTCGGCTCACATGTGTAATTGATAATGTTCATATAACTTAGAATTTGCATGATAATGATCAAGAACCAATTGTATATTACTCGGCTGTGATGTGTTATGTTAGACGATTTGTTGTGTTGTTGTGAGAAGAATGCAAACTGGTAATTCAAGAACATGAACTATGTTAATATGTTTAAGTGTGATGATTATTATTCATGTGTTATTCATAGTTAGGGTTCATGAGAAATCGGTTAGAATATGCTTGTTTGATCGATGATTTGCATGATCTAAAACTGTTAATTGTGTTGATTGATTGTGTGTAAAGAAGGAAACTGTTGAATGATATAACTAAATAGCATAAGTTTCGGATATTTAAACTAGTCGCACAAGCTTGTCGGTCGCACAAGATCAGATTATACAAGTTCTGATCTGATCGCACAAGAGCTGATCGCACAAGCTAGGTACAACAAAGCAAGGCACACAGTACTGCTAGGTTATGCATGATCACACAAGATTTGTGGATCGCACAAGATAGTGTCGATCGCACAAGTTTTGGGCCTTACACCATGTTTGGACTTAACATATTAAGGGAATGAATGGCTCAAAGTCCGGTCGCACAAGATACCAGTAGTCGCACAAGACTATTGGATCGCACAAGTTATGTTTTTGATAACTGTTTGGGCCGTGTACATGTTGGGATTAATCATTGGGCCGGGTTAGTTCCAATCGCACAACCCATTGTGGATCGCACAAGTCATGCTGATTGCACAACGGGTTGGGCCGCCTGTTTATTGGACTTCATCTTTTGGGTCGCACAAGTTTGGACTTGATGAGTACTTGACTGCTACTGTTAATGTGTTAACATGTATTGTGTGTTTGCCATGATCAATTCGTGTCCATAACCAGTTAACTTATGTGTAAACATACGTGCTTTACTTGAACCTAGACCTGACTTGTATGGTAACCATGTTAGGACGTGGTTGACCACTTATAGCTCAAGTAACCTTTTCGTGTATCTGCCGAGCTAATCTAAGGTGAGTTCACACTTTCTACAAAGCATGGGATTCCCAGGGGTTGGGAATGGGTTAAGGAATATGGATTCCTCGTCCTTCTTGGGTAGGACAGTACGGGTTTAGGAATATAATTCCTCGTCCTCTTGGACAGTTTAACTTTCACTAGACCAAAACTCTATCACGAAGTCCCTCCTTTTATATCGACTTAATCTCCGGGCCAATGGCGAGCGGGTCATTAGTTAGATAGCGCTATTTAGGTCTGACAAGCCTCACACCATGCCGCAGAAGACGGGCATGAACTAATGGATCTGGGCACGTCAATGATGATAGACATTGACGCTAAGGGCACATAAACATGACTAAAGTCAGTGGTCGATATGGTAACGAGTCTAGTAGTATAAACACGGGGTAGCCCCCACGGCCAGAGAGCCAGATAATTAAACATGGGGTAGCCCCCACGGCTGGATAGCCAGAGTAAATGGGATAAACAAATCACGTTTTCAACTATGGGGTAACTAACCCCCACGGCCAGGAGGCCAGTTAAAGGAAACTGTTTTTGGAACAACTTAAAACAAACACCCAACTGTGAACTCGCTCAACTTTGTTGTTGACTCGTTATTACATGCTTTGCAGGTCATTAGGTTTAGCAGGAGCTTGCATGGGGAAGAGTCGTTGTGGAGCATGGACATTGAGTGTTCATGATGAACTTAAACATTATTAACTTATGCTTTGGTTTTTGACATTATGCTTCCGCTTGCAACTTAAACTATGTTTTGTTTGGACACCAATTGTATTGGTTAGATTTTATAATTACTTACATACTTGTTCAATATGATTGGTTGCTGGATCCTGGTCAGTCACGCCTCCAAGCGGTGATACTCCGCATGTGGATTTTGGGGGGTGTGACAGATTGGTATCTGAGCCATTAGTTATAGTGAACTTGGTTTTAATAAGGGAAAACATTTTTGTTAAAACCAGACTATAACCTGAACAGTGCTCAACGATCCACAACGACGCTTCGCTCCCCGTGCAAGACTCGACATTCTAGGTGACGTGATTTATGTTTACATTGCCTACTTGCTAGATTACATAGAACTTTGCTTATGGTACGCATAGATAAACGTAGCAACTATAGTTTGAAAACACATGTGTGCTTACTCTCTTCTGTCATCGCACTTTCACGAACCTCTCTCACTCATGTTTTCCTTTGATATGAAGATCATGAGTGGACGCGTTAACATGACTCAAGCCCAGTTGACGGCTCTGATTAACGAACAAGTTGCTGCGGCACTTGCAGCCGCACAAGCAGGAGGTATACCCTGCAGTCTAAACTTACTCTAGGATCCTTAGGTCCTACTCTCGTAAACCAACACTTGTGCTTAACCTTGTCCCTTCTTACACCCACAACAGGTCAACATGCTCAGCCACCTGTGTGCACCTTCAAAACTTTTATGGACTGCCGACCTACTACTTTCAGCGGCACTGAAGGAGCTGTAGGCCTCCTCCACTGGTTCGAGAAACTCGAATCTATCTTCGAGATGTGTGAATGCCCTGAGGCTCGCAGGGTGAAATATGCCACTGGTACTCTTGAGGGGATAGCGCTCACGTGGTGGAACGCTCAGGTCCAAATGTTGGGATTAGTTGCTGCTAACGCCACCCCCTGGAACGATTTCAAGGAATTGATCAAAGAAGAATACTGTAGCTGTGATGACATTCATAAGCTGGAGGTAGAGTTTTTCAACTTAAAGATGACGGGGTCAGAAATCGAAGCATATACAAGAAGATCAAACGAGCTGGCTATTCTGTGCCCTACTATGGTAGACCCTCCCATCAAACGTATCGAACTGTATCTCAAGGGTTTAGTGCCAGAGATTCAAAGTCACGTGACCTCAGCAAATCTAGGCACCATTCAACAGATCATCAAGTTGGCTCACGTCTCACGGATCAGGCGGTGGAGTAGAACAGGTTACCAAAGCGCATTAGTGCTACTACTTCTGATACTCCCAGTGACAACAAGCGTAAATGGGATGGAACTTCAAGCAAAGGTTCAACTCCTGTTCAGTCTCAGTCTCAGCAGAGAAGGACTGACGACTACAAGAGCCCTAGTCAGCAATCAACTGGTAGCCAAAGTCAAGGTGGGTACAGGGGAATTCACCCCAAATGCAATCGCTACAACCTACACCACAACGGGCCATGCACCAGGAGTAACTGTCATCAGTGCAACAAGCCAGGCCACGCCGCAAAGGATTGCAGAAGTTTACACCCCGCAAATCAGAATCGTCAGCAATAACAAGCCCCACAAAATCAACGCCAGCAGCAGCAGCAGCATGGCATCAACAAAGGGTGCTTTCAGTGTGGAGCTGAAGGCCACTTCAAGAGAGATTGTCCCCAACTGAACCGGAACCAGAACAACAACAACAATAATAACAACCAGGGGAATGGAAACAACAGGGGTAATAACGGCAATGATGCAAGGGGTCGTGTGTTCGTTATTGGCCAGGGTGAAGCGAGGAATGACCCCAATGTTGTGACGGGTAAGTTCCTACTGGACGACTTTTATGTTACTGTCTTATTTGATTCGGGTGCCGATACTAGCTACGTGTCCTTAAAAGTTAGTCAAATGCTTAAGCGTACCCCAATACTATTGAACACCAAGCACACTGTAGAGTTAGCTAATGGTAAAAGTTTAGAGGTCACACACATAGTCAAGGGTTGTAATCTTGTTCTTGCTGGTCACACTTTCTCTATTGACCTCCTTCCCATCGTTTTGGGTAGTTTCGATGTTGTCATTTGGATGGATTGGTTATCCCAACATCAAGTAGAGATTCTTTGCAACGAGAAGATTGTTCGTATTCCTCGGTCAGGTGATGAACCTCTCATGATTCGTGGCGACAAGAGTGGTGCAGTTGTGAGCATCATCTCTTTCCTTAAGGCCCAGAAGTGTTTGAGAAAGGGCCACACTGCTATTTTGGCTCTCGTTACGGACACCTCGAAGAAAGAGAAGAAGATAGAAGATTTTCCGATCGTACATGACTTTCCTGAAGTATTTCCTAAGGAATTACCTGGTCTTCCGCCCCACCGTCAGGTTGAATTCCAAATCGATCTAGCACCTGGAGCAGCGCCCATAGCTCGAGCACCATATCGTTTAGCCCCATCAGAATTAGAAGAACTATCTGCGCAGCTACAAGAACTCTTGGACAAGGGTTTCATTCGTCCTAGCTCTTCGCCCTGGGGAGCTCCAGTCTTGTTTGTGAAAAAGAAGGACGGTAACTTCCGTATGTGTATTGACTATCGCGAGCTCAACAAAGTGACCGTTAAGAATCGCTACCCTCTTCCACGTATCGACGACTTATTCGACCAGTTGCAAGGGTCGAGCTTTTACTCGAAGATTGATTTGAGATCGGGATATCACCAGCTGAGAGTCCGAGAAGAGGACGTCTCCAAAACAGCCTTTAGAACTCGTTATGGACACTACGAGTTTTTCGTCATGCCTTTTGGGCTGACAAACGCGCCTGCAGTCTTCATGGATCTTATGAACAGAGTGTGCAAGCCTTACTTGGATAAGTTTGTGATTGTATTCATCGACGACATTCTGATTTATTCTAAGAGTCAGGAAGAACACGAGCAGCTTCTACGACTTATTTTGGAACTCCTTCGAACAGAATAGCTTTATGCTAAGTTTTCGAAATGTGACTTCTGGCTTCGCGAAGTCCATTTCCTAGGCCACGTGGTAAACAAGTATGGGATTCATGTTGATCCATCCAAGGTAGACTCGATCAAGAACTGGCCTGCGCCCCGTACACCAACAGAAATTCGCCAATTCTTGGGCTTGGCAGGTTACTACAGAAGGTTTATCAAGGACTTCTCCAAGATTGCGCAACCTCTCACCTCACTAACTCAGAAAGGTGTCACCTATCGTTGGAGTAATGCACAGGAAACTGCATTTCAACTCCTAAAGGATAGACTTTGTAGCGCCCCTATCCTCTCATTCCCTGAAGGCACAGATGATTTTGTGGTTTATTGCGACGCATCCATTCAGGGACTTGGATGTGTGCTGATGCAACGTGACAAGGTCATTGCTTATGCTTCACGTCAACTTAAGATTCACGAACAGAACTACACTACACATGATTTGGAGTTGGGAGCTGTTATTTTCGCACTCAAGATGTGGAGACATTACCTGTACGGTACCAGGTGCACCATTTACACCGATCACAGGAGTCTCGAGCATATCTTCAAGCAAACGGAGTTGAACATGCGTCAACGTCGATGGGTTGAGCTTTTGAATGATTACGAAGGCACGATCAAGTACCATCCAGGCAAAGCCAATGTTGTGGTTGACGCCCTCAGTCGAAAGGACACTACGCCTAAGCGCGTGCGAGCATTACAACTCACCATTCAATCTAGTCTTCCTTCCCAGATACGAGATGCTCAGGTGGAAGCATTGAAACCAGAAAACGTCAGGGCTGAAGCTCTATGCGGCTCAAGGCAACGGTTAGAACAAAAGGAAGACGGTGCATACTACGTAACAGGACGCATCTGGGTCCCACTCCATGGCAACTTAAGAGAACTTGTAATGGATGAAGCTCACAAGTCTCATTACTCAGTACATCCTGGTTCGGATAAGATGTACCACGACTTGAGGACTACGTATTGGTGGCCTAGCATGAAAGCTAACATAGAAACTTACGTTAGCAAGTGCTTGACTTGTGCGAGAGTCAAGACTGAATATCAGAAACCATCAGGCCTACTCCAACAACCAGAGATACCACAATGGAAATGGGAGCAAATTTCCATGGATTTCGTTACTGGCCTGCCTAGATCTCAATGCGGAAATGATACTATTTGGGTGATCGTGGATCGACGCACAAAGTCTACACACTTTTTGGCTATCAAGGAAACGGATAAGTTCTCCACTCTAGCAGACGTATATCTTAAGGAAGTTGTCTCGAAGCACGGGGTGCCCAACTCTATTATTTCCGATCGTGATGCACGTTTTACTTCTGAACTGTGGCAAGCAATGCACAAGTCCTTTGGCTCACGTTTAGATATGAGCATAACTTATCACCCGCAAATGGATGGGCAGTCTGAACGCACCATCCAGACCCTCGAAGACATGCTTAGGGCATGTGTGATAGACTTTGGCAATGGCTGGGAAAAGCACCTGCCATTAGTGGAATTTTCGTATAACAACAGTTATCACACCAGCATTCAAGCCGCTCCATTTGAGGCATTGTACGGACGTAAATGCCGATCACCTCTTTGCTGGGCAGAGGTTGGTGATAGCCAGATCACTGGCCCCGAACTTGTGGTAGACACAACAGAAAGGAATGTTCAAATACGACAACGAATGGCGGCAGCTCGTGACCGTCAAAAAAGCTACGCTGATAAGGGCAGGAAACCAGTCGAGTTCCAGGTTGGGGATCGAGTGCTACTCAAAGTCTCACCCTGGAAGGGTGTTGTTCGTTTTGGCAAACGAGGCAAACTTAACCCACGATATGTTGGACCATTCGACATCATAGAGAAAATAGGCAACGTGGCCTACAAACTGAACCTACCAGCAGAACTCAGTGGAGTTCACAACGTTTTCCACGTGTCGAATATGAAGAAGTGTCTGTCAGATGAGACCCTCATAGTTCCTTTGAAGGAGCTCACTATCGACGAGCAGTTGCGATTCGTCGAAGAACCAGTAGAGATTACTGACCGAGATGTGAAAATTCTCAAACGCACCAGAATACCTCTTGTTCGAGTTCGTTGGAACTCCCATCATGGCCCAGAGTTCACCTGGGAACGCGAAGACCAAATAAAACAAAAGTATCCCCAATTGTTCGCAAACAGTACAACCACTACTGAGGGTGAAGCTACTGCGGAATTTTGGGATGAAATTCCAAACCAACGGGGGAAGGATGTGACACCCCAGGAAAACCAGGAAAACCATGCAACTTAACTAGCTTCCTCAGTGAGTACGTACCAAATTTCGGGATGAAATTTCTTTCAACTTGGGGATAATGTGACAACTCGTATTTCAAACCCATCTTTGTACTTTGATGTAACGTATGTGGACCTTATGTGATTATGTGAACTTTAATGATTAATGAAATGTTATGTGAATATGTGTTGTGCTTGTATGTATATATTAGGATCACACAAAAAAAACCGATCACACAACAACAACCCGAACGCACAAGCCTTTGGGCTGTGGTTCCTTAACACTCTCGGCACACACCCCTTTTGTAAATGAACCGAATGGGCAGCCCATTAGGAGGGTTCGGCCCACTCCCTTGTGTCGTATAAATCATGAGAGGAGTGCATACTCCTCATTTGTTGCAAATCTCATAACACACACCAAACCCTAATATCTCTCTCTCTCCCTCATGAACTCGACGGCAGCCACACCACACCACTCCTTTCCATCGAAGATTTCTTGGATTCGGATCATCCTTGTGTTATATCGGTTAGTGTTTTAATCATTTAATTTCATAATAGATGATGTGTTGGCCTACATGATAATCTAGGGAGGTTATGTGTTTGATTATGATTTATGAACTTGGCTCACATGTGAAATTGATAATGTTCATATAACTTAGAATTTGCATGATAATGATCAAGAACCAATTGTATATTACTCGGCTGTGATGTGTTATGTTAGACGATTTGTTGTGTTGTTGTGAGAAGAATGCAAACTGGTAATTCAAGAACATGAACTATGTTAATATGTTTAAGTGTGATGATTATTATTCATGTGTTATTCATAGTTAGGGTTCATGAGAAATCGGTTAGAATATGCTTGTTTAATCGATGATTTGCATGATCTAAAACTGTTAATTGTGTTGATTGATTGTGTGTAAAGAAGGAAACTTTTGAATGATATAACTAAATAGCATAAGTTTTGGATATTTAAACTAGTCGCACAAGCTTGTCGGTCGCACAAGATCAGATTATACAAGTTCTGATCTGATCGCACAAGAGCTGATCGCACAAGCTAGGTACAACAAAGCAAGGCACACAGTACTGCTAGGTTATGCATGATCGCACAAGATTTGTGGATCACACAAGATAGTGTCGATCGTACAAGTTTTGGGCCTTACACCATGTTTGGACTTAACATATTATGGGAATGAATGGCCCAAAGTCCGGTCGCAGAAGATACCAGTAGTCGCACAAGACTATTGGATCAGAGAAGTTATGTTTTTGATAACTGTTTGGGCCGTGTACATGTTGGGATTAATCATTGGGCCGGGTTAGTTCCAATCGCACAACCCATTGTGGATCGCACAAGTCATGCTGATCGCACAACGGGTTGGGCCGCCTGTTTATTGGACTTCATCTTTCGGGTCGCATAAGTTTGGACTTGATGAGTACTTAACTGCTACTGTTAATGTGTTAACATGTATTATGTGTTTGCCATGACCAATTTGTGTCCATAACCAGTTAACTTATCTGTAAACATACGTGCTTTACTTGAACCTAGACCTGACTTGTATGGTAACCATGTTAGGATGTGGTTGACCACTTATAGCTCAAGTAACCTTTTCGTGTATCTGCCGAGCTAATCTAAGGTGAGTTCACACTTTCTACAAAGCATGGGATTCCCAGGGGTTGGGAATGGGTTAAGGAATATGGATTCCTCGTCCTTCTTGGGTAGGACAGTACGGGTTTAGGAATATAATTCCTTGTCCTCTTGGACAGTTTAATTTTCACTAGACCAAAACTCTATCAAGAAGTCCCTCCTTTTATATCGACTTAATCGCCGGGCCAATGGCGAGCGGGTCATTAGTTAGATAACGCTATTTAGGTCTGACAAGCCTCACACCGTGCCGTAGAGGACGGGCGTGAACTAATGGATATGGGCACGTCAATGATGATAGACATTGACGCTAAGGGCACATAAACATGACTAAAGTCAGTGGTCGATATGGTAACGAGTCTAGTAGTATAAACATGGGGTAGCCCCCACGGCCAGAGAGCTAGATAATTAAACATGGGGTAGCCCCCATGGCTGGATAGCCAGAGTAAATGGGATAAACAAATCACGTTTTCAACTATGGGGTAAGCCCCACGGCCAGGAGGCCAGTTAAAGGAAACTGTTTTTGGAACAACTTAAAACAAACACCCAACTGTGAACTCGCTCAACTTTGTTGTTGACTCGTTATTACATGCTTTGCAGGTCATTAGGTTTAGCAGGAGCTTACATGGAGAAGAGTCGTTGTGGAGCATGGACATTGAGTGTTCATGATGAACTTAAACATTATTAACTTATGCTTTGGTTTTTGACATTATGCTTCCGCTTGCAACTTAAACTATGTTTTGTTTGGACACCAATTGTATTGGTTGGATTTTATAATTACTTACATGCTTGTTCAATATGATTGGTGGCTGGATCCTGGTCAGTCACGCCTCCTAGCGGTGATACTCCGCATATGGATTTTGGGGGTGTGACACTCAGCTTACTGGACCTGAGCTCATTCTGGAAACAACAGACAAAATCAAGAAAATTCGCGATAATCTTGTGACAGCTAGAAGCCGTCAAAAGAGTTATGCGGATTTGCGACGCAAGCTCTTAGAATTTCAAATCGGAGACCGTGTCCTACTCAAGGTGTCACCTTGGAAGGGAGTGGTGAGATTTGGAAAGAAAGGAAAACTTGCACCACGATATGTTGGACCATTTAAGATTGTTGAAAGAATTGGAAAGGTTTCCTATCGACTAGAGCTACCTCCAGAGCTTGGAAATATTCATCACACTTTTCACGTGTCCAATCTGCGAAAGTGTTTAGCTGATGCTGATCTTCACATTCCTCTCGACGAGATTCAAATCGATGAAACAATGCACTTTGTCGAGAAACCTGTGGAGATAGTGGACCGTACATACAAACAGTTGAAGAACAAACGTATTTGATTGGTCAAAGTTCACTGGGAATCCAAACATGGCCCCGAGTTTACTTGGGAACGTGAGGACCAGATGAAGATGAAATATCCGCAATTGTTTTCACAAGTTTTCTCTAGTTAAAATTTCGGGACGAAATTTCCTAAAGTTGGGGAGACTGTGACAACTGTGTTCTGTAATCATCGAATAATGTAAAACAATGTTGGTTATCAATAAAACAATGTGCTTTGGTGTTATTATATGTGTTATTGTGTTTAATGATTTTACAATTTGATTCGATTCCGATTTCGAGCTTTAAATCACTTTCTGGAAGGTTATACGCGAACTGGTGCATAAACGCAATAAGTTTAACGCGACGTACACTCCGGAACTGTGACGTAAGCCAAACATACCCTAAATATCCTTTACATAACTTAGAAATAAGTTTCGAAGGATTCGGTATGGCGAAAACACGTTTAGTTGAACTAAAAGAACTAATTACGACAAAACTGCGAAACGAACGTTGGTGACCGCCCGGATAATATTTAAATCCTAAAAATATTCTGTTATGATTAAAATTTTATTTTTAATCAGGTTCATATTGCAAAATAAATTAAAACGCTTAAAAACGTTATTTTTCAAGTTTAAGCGCGTACCGCGTGTTTCTGCGCGACACAGTGCTTCTACTGCAAAACGCAGACAACGCAGCCAGTTTTGGCAACTGAAATTTTATTTCAGTAATATTTTGGCGAGATTATTTTTATAGAATAATAAAAATAATTTAGAACGCCATAAACCGGGATTTAAACGCTAGATAAAATACCCGGTACCCAGTTAGACACCTGTTTTTATCTACTTTACCAAACAAATTTACATTTACCCCCCCCCCATATAAATTTATGGTCATATATATGTATGGACCCCACCAAGATAACACAATATTTCCAAGATTTGATTTTATTTTGCTTGGATCTTGCTTGATTTTCTATGGACATGTGTCTTTGCAGGCTATCTTCATAGATCTCCATATATCTTCATAATCTTTCAAGATCACACTCCACTCAACACTCCACTCCTTCTCTCCTCTCTCCCAAAACCATCCACGCCCTCTCTCTCTCCATCTTCATATCTTCAAACTTAGTTCATCAAGATTCAACTCCATTCCAAGCATATTTCAAGTGGTTGTGAAGATCCAAAGGTGTTTCCATGGTGCATTCAAGTGATTTCAAGCTTCCTATCATCACAACCTCATCCAATAACTTACTTGAATCTTGAAGGTATAACATTTATGTTTAAATCATACTTTGGTTTCTTGGTTGTTCTTGATGATTGAAGTTTCTCTTGAATCATGGAATTTTCACAAACTTGAAATCTAAAATGAAATGGGTCTTGATACAAATTAGAAATGGTGATGTATATGTATGTATATAAACCGTACATATGTATATGTGTATGAGATTTTGAAGTTTGATTTCTTGATAAGTACTTGTTTATATTGTTACTTGTTCTTGAATGATAGTTAAAATGCAAGTGTTTAAGGATCTATGCATGATATGTTAAATGTAAATTACATCAGCAAATAAACATAAAAAAGTTGCATTTTGGATGCATTTAGTTCATGTAAAATGTTGATGAAATGATAGTGTGCTTTAGGCACTTGTACATGAAGATACATGTTGATTTAAAGCTCAAAAAGTGATAAAAAATGGTTATATGACAAAAATGATTTAGATCAGGTTATAAACACTAAAAATAACATTATTTGGTATATTATAATGGCATGAAACTTTGACATAGGTTTGATAGCTTTGCATGTTGTACATATAGCTTAAAAAAGTGGTAAATTATGTGAAATTTGCATGATTTATATGGTTTATGTAAGACCTGCACTATCATGAGTATAACCACTATTTTATTCAGTAAATAACATGGGTTGTGTTAAAATTTCAAGTCGTTTCGATTTGGGATGGTTCGGGTAACGTTTGATGCAAAACTATGCGGTAAAACGGTTAAAAATCGCCTTTTCGAAGGATTTTTATCAAACTGTTTTAGATCAATAACCAAACTGATATTTTTGATATAAAAACAAGTATTTTAACTTATATTAAGTTTACTTGGTGTTTCGTTAGTCATACGCGACTTCCGACGCCCAAAAATGTCACCAAATCGCTAAAATAAGTGTTTTTCGACATACACTAGAATGGGTTGTTCATGAGTAAATTTTATGTGTTACAATGTGCTATGTGTTTTACAATATGTGTATGCTGATGTGTAAGTGTTGACAAGATTATGTGTACTACGCTAACCCATATATATAAATACACCAAGATAATCAAAAATAATAACTTTTTGAGAAAAATCTCAAGGTTATGTGAAAATTCTAAGTATCGGAGGAACTTAAGTATTTTGTGGGTTTTGATTATTAAATCATTCTTATTTAATTTAGGACGAATAAACAATTTGAGGGATTGTGTTAACATATAAAAACGCACCCAAAGGTGAGTACATAGATCCCCTCTTTTTACTGTTTTCGATTGTTTTGGGGTGATTCATATGTATGAAGACGATTCTGATATTTTAACGATGGTTTCAAAAACGATTAAGATGGTTTATACTAAACTAATAACGATTTCGATAATCTGAACGAACTTGTTGGTTGTAGTTACATAACGAATGACATTCATTAGCATTGATCAAGCCGACCAGTATTAGGTTATGGTACTATAGGATCTGACAAATCCCGTTATCAGACTGCTCCCATGGTTATGTGTGGGTTAGGTGGGTAACGACTGAATCTGATGATTGTTAACTTACCCTTTGGAGGTTTGTTAATACAAGAACGAGTTGAACGATGGACGAGTCACAAAGGTTTGAATGTTATTAGCGAGACGACCAAAAGTAGTTTTCACAATTAAAACAAGAACGATTTGAACGAGTGAACGAATTGAATGATTTTAAACAAATGAGCAATGATCTATAACAAGAACGAGTTAAACAATGTCACACAACGATATTTATGAAACTATATAAACCATGTGAGTTTTATTACGAGGACGATTTATGATTTGGTTTACATAAACAAATGTTTTGGGTTAAGATTCATGGCATCGAGGTTTTATAAACTATAACCAATCTGTTTTGACTTGGTTATTCCTTTTACAATACCAACATTTTACAAAACAAGGTTTTCTAATATCGATTATCGAAGTTGTACGAGTTATTTCAACATGTAAACGAGCCATGAATCTGACACACTCACAAAACCTATGTACTCGCCAGCATTTCTTTGCTGACTTTGTTTTTACATATGTTTCAGGTGATGTTGCTTAATGTTGATTGTGAATAGGATGCATGCTCAGTTAGGACTGGACGAGGCCTTAGTGATTTAATAATGAAGATAGACTATGTTTGACTTGCTTGTTTAACTTTAAGACAATGTTTAATATTTAATAAAACGAAACTCTTTTGTATCCATGGTTTGAAACAATAAATCTGTTACAACACTCCCCGACGTTTCCGCCACGATTTGTTGTTTTACGTGGTCGGGGTGTGACAGTACTCCCACATACCCTTTGCAAAATGGGTAACACCTTCAGCCAACAAGGCTGAAAGGTTGCAGGAACTCAGCATCAATCTTGAAATAAGATGATCAGCCTCCATCTCAGAAATAGCACTTCGAACGCCAGGAGGAGCAAAGTGGGCCAACGCCACAGCACAAATAGCCGGGTCTTTGAAGCTATCTCCAACTTTTACCCCCCAATTGGGAACATACACCTCTGCAGCCTCTGAACCTTCGAAGCTTTCAACACTTTTAGCAGATGAACCCTGGATGGTAGGAGTGCTACCTTTCTTAACCAACTTCTTCTTCTTGCAAGAAACAACCAACACTTTTTCTTTACCCTTTGACACATCAACCTCAATAGCCTGCTCTGCTAATACTTCAATATTGTCACTAACATCAATGGCCTCATAGCCAGATGGTTGATCAGCACCTTTCAAATAACGTTTGGAATGACGAACAGAAAGCTTCGAACCCGGAGCCTTTGTAAAACCCTTGACATTGGGAACATTCACATAGCCGGAACCCTCGAACCTATAATCGGATCCCCTGATAACCGCATCTTCACCCAGGGTAGCAGCAACATCATCAAAAGCAACATCGAAAGTATCATCACTCTTGATAAAATCAAGTGCAGACATGACTGCAAAATAAACAAAAAGGAAACATGTAAGCAAGCGAAGACAGGAACATAACAGGATAACAAGAATAAATGCATACCCTGCCCATCTCTCAAAAGCACCGGGTCTCGATCACGTTTTTCCCACAACTTACTAAGACCCAATAACACCAATAAATGCTCGAGAAAGGGACGAAGCCTTGAAGGGCATTCCCTAAGAGTTTCTAGAAAACGAGCATTTATATCAGAAACAGAAGGTTTAGGCTCATTCAAAACGGCATCCGGATGCCTCCCAACAAGTTTGAAAGGAACAATTTCCTCGGATACCCAGAAAACCGGTCCTTCTAGACACCAAGGGTAGAAACCATAGATGAAATCAAGCAAGTGTCAACTTGAGAAGTCTCGAAGGTAAACCAGTCACCATTCTTAGCCAGTCGGAAAAAATGACAAAAAGATAAAAGAGTTGGGTCATATCCGGAAGCCGGACACAAAACTTCAAAGTGTAAAACCCTAGCCAAGCCATGAGGGTGAATCTGACCGAAAGATATGCGATAATACTCCAGGATATTCAAAACAAAGTTCGAAAATGGGTGACAAAGGTTAGAAAACTCAAAATGGTGACAGTATAGAGCAATGGAACCAGGGGGACATCTATCGATTGAAACGTCACAAGCCGGTGCAACCGGTTTAAACTTCTGCCCTATCCCCCATTCCATACAAAACAAATCGACCTCCTCTTGAGTCATTCGAGAAAATGATTTCGCTAAATCCTTACGAGCACCCATGATAATAGAAAATAAGAAGAAAGTAAGCAATCGGAACTAACCTGATTCGAAAAAGGGGAAAACTTGAGAGAAAGAGAGCAAATGATGTTCTTCTGTGAAAGTGAATGTAAATTAATGAATTGAAAACAATATAATTAAACGGAGGAATTAAAACCGCCGCCTGACACAAAAGAAAACTGCCACAAGTCATATCAACTGTCTTGTCAAATTCAAAATTCAAAAATCAAAAAGTTCAACTGTTTTCAACCCTTCAAGCTTCGAAGCCTTGAAGCCTTTAAGCAATACAAATACATATGTAAAAGTCAGAAGTCTTTGGGCTCATTTCCCAAAAACCCCTGACTTGGGGGCTGATGACAGGGGTAGCCCAAGACCAAATAAAGTGACTTAAATACATGAATACTCAAAAGGTTAAAAGGTTCAAAGGTTAAAAATCCGGGAACCAAGATAAAGCAACGCGTGAACAGTAAATGGTCACATCTCTGATTGTCTCACCAACTCTCCCAGCTGCAAAAGTAAGACAGGTCCACAGAATACAGTCTTTTACCCGCAGGTCAAAAGGCTACAACCCCTAAAAGGGTAAGTCCCCCACTGCAAGCATATTCACTAGTCAATGGTTTCCTCTTTGAGCGATAACCTTTCCTATAAATGTGACACTTCATTTAGTGCTCAGCACATTCTGGATCGGCTCTGATTCTACACAAATCTCTGGTCATTGCTCTTGAGTACTTGTTCTATGCAAGTCACTCTCCATGACATTCAACACACACATTCTTATTGCTCCCACATCCGAGACTGAACACATTTCAGTGGAGGATCCCGAGCAAACAACAAAATCAAACTAGTGAACCTCTTTCCACGTCTTGCAAACGTGGGGGGACCCCACGACCTGCGTTAGGCAAAACTAAACCCTTCAACCATTTTGCCTAACCAGCCTTACTACTAACACTGGTCTATTATTTGTTGCATCAACAATAGCTAAGGTCCTTGTTGATATAGTTAATTTCATCATAAATGTATCATTAGACGTCACCCTTTAATCGTTCTGATATAGTGTATTTCATCATAGATCACATATGCAGTTATTTGTATTATATTTTGATTTGTAAAAGGACTAAAGAGAGAAAAAAGAAAGAAAGAAAAATAATCTTTTTTAAAAATGAGTTTTGTTGTACCTATGAAGCCTTTATTTAGCTTTTAGTGAGGTTTTTAATGGTTCATCACACTTGTTGATTCAGTACTTAATGGTTTAGATTGTCTGTTTCATAAGCAGATGTCTGAATGATTAAGACACTTGTCTCTGAATGGTTAAGCATTATACTGAGTCTGAATGGTTAAGACCTTTAATCTGAATTGATTAGACATTTGTTTGAACGGTTAAGCATTATACTGCCTCTTAATGGTTCAGGCCTCTTACTGGTTCAGCACTTGTTCAGACATCTTACTGGTTTAGCACTTAACCATCCAGAAATTTCCAAACAGCCCCTGAGTTTTACTAGGGATGAGTATTTTCCTATTTGGTGTCGGGTATTGGTATCGATACCTTACCAATAGATTCTGTACGGTATTTGATACTATATTTTTCTAGAAAATCGGTATCGTTATAGACTTATAGGTACGAGATCGATACCATACAGAGATGAACATTTTGTAACGAGTACCCTATGGTATCATACCGGTAGATCCAATACGCTATTTGGAACACTGTTACATAATCTCGGTACCGTTATTTTTTGTGCTAGTACAGTACCAATCTCATCTCTATTTTCTACACGCATTTAACCATTTTTTTCCGGTCCATATTCAAGTTATTTTTTTCATTTAAATATAAGATTAAGACTTTGGTTCTAGGTTTGATTTCGGTTTAATTATGTTTTGGACTTTATATTTAGGTTTAAACATTGTCTATATACGATTTAGTTTAGACGTGCTCCTAGTGGTGGTGGTGGTGGTGGTGTGTAGTTTGGTGTTTGTTTCCGTGTGTAGTTTGTTCTTCATATTGGTATGTGCTCATGCTCTTTCTGTGTTCAGCTTATGGTTTCAATATTTTTGGCAACTAAATTTGAGGAAAAAAATAACATTTGATAGTTTTTAAAAAAAGGTCTTAAGAGATATGATAGATATGATGATGATAATGTATTTTAAATAGAAAAATTGTTCAAATCCTGTAAGATATAAATACAAGACTGTTAAAAAATAGGTTAGTTTGTCGTTAAAAAATAGTTTCTATAACAATAAAGATAGTTTCATTTTTTTGAACGAAACTACATACGTTAATTGAACATTCAATTATTATTTGAGTTAAATGTCATTTTTGTCCTTGTGGTTTGAGCCATTTTACCAGTTTAGTTCAAATGTTTCATTTTTCACATGTGGGTCCAAAAAAGTTTCACCGTTGCCATTTTAGTCCACTGGGTTAACTTAATCCATTTTTTTGTTAACGAGAAGGTCAATTCGGTTATTTTATATGTCAATTCGGTCATTTTACCTCATCAGTTACTTTTCGTCACCCCACATCTCTCTCTCTCTCTCTCTGCAAATTCATCCTTCAAAAGCCACCAATGGCCGCCCGCCTCCTCAAACCCCCACCATCCCCATCACTCTCCCTCCTCTTCAAACAATCCTTATCCACCACCACCACCGCCATTGTTTCCGACATCGAATCTCCCACCACCACCACACCCCTAGTTTCTCAGACCCCAAACCTTCTAGAAACTTCCAGTTGATGTTTCTTGGATGCCTCGGCGTCGGAAAGGGGACCTATGCTAGTCGGTTGTCGAATCTTCTCGGTGTCCCTCATGTCGCCACCGGTTATCTTGTTTGTGAAGAGTTGTCCCTGATATCGAAACCCTAGGTTGAATGATGACGTTATCGCCAGAAAAAGGTTGAAGATGTCTTCTTCTTCGTCGTCTGAAATCCTGGTCCCCAACATTGACTTCATCATCTTTTGATTCCAAATTGAAGGTGGTTGTGGTAGTGGTCCATTTGGTGTGATGTTTTTTTTCTAGGTTTTGCCAAATGTGATGAGAAAGATGAGACGTAGAATAATGAAAATGGAGGAATTATTAAGATGAGAAAATAAGGGATTTGAAGGTGTTTTTGTTGCCGGAAGTTTGATCGGAATGTTTCCCCTATGAGTGTTGAAGGGGTATGGTCCCAGATCTCGCACTGGCATGGCCGCGAGTGACCATCACCCTTATCAAAAACCCACACCGGCAAGAACTTATCTGTGTCCGTTCGGGCACGCGCGAACACAGCAGTCGAATCCAATCGGTCAAGGGATGAAAAGACTTACCTTGTGTATGAAAATGGGTGTACACATAGCGATGCGGCTAGCACCGCATCCTATGAACATTTTCGTCCGGACAAGGGATCTGTACAACAGCAACAATCACCACAAGTGACGATGCGGCCTAGCACCGCATCCTGCACATGTCTTGGCCAGAGCAAGAACGCGGAAACAACAGCAGTTATCACGAGCAGCGATGCGGCGCGGCACCGCTTCCTGCCCACGAGGAAAGTGGGGACTGACGCCACAGAGCAAGTGGCACCAATGACAGTCGCCTGTCAGGCCATACGTACGCAACAGACTGACATCGCAGTAGGACGTGGCTTCACCTCCACAACCGACAAGCCTAACACACCTGCATTGTCACACCCCGATATTTCCACATATTACCGGTGGGCCCGGTGGGGAGTATCGCGACGTAGTTGAGATCATCATAGTCAAACAACACAATATATAAATGCACAGCGGAAGCAAAAGATAAATATATTACAATCCGAATATAAAGTAATATCAAAGTATTACAACGGAAAGTAAAGGATCCACAGGCGGATCAAATAAAAGGAAAAACTGTTCAACAGACTTTGGACGCCTAGAACTTGCAAGATTCCTTATTAACGCCCTGAGCTTCCAGCCAATTACGTTCAGTACCTGTCACTTAACCTTTTTGGAAAATACGTCAGTTTACACTGGTAAATACAATTAACCGACTCATTTGAAAACATTTATAAAAATTGATTTGAATGCACAAGGCACAACGTATCTTTTATAACTTGGGACAATTATATAAATAATCTTGTATACAGGTTTACATGTTCGTTATACGTTCAAGGCCCGATGTAGAAACCGAGTCAAGATTAACAGACACGCCACAAGTATAGGCCCACAAGAGAGTGAGATACCGTTTCTCTTAGGCACTGTCAGGTGTATGCCTACACCCCGTGCATAAGACGTGGCCATTTTATAATATAATGATGTCAAGGATATCTGGGACATGGTCATTAACCCCTAAAGGCTTTTATTTCAAACAATCCAGATTAAAGCGGCTTACCTCAATAATTTAATCACAATACGACTAAACATTCAATACCCGACCAAGCGGTATTATTATAATACCGTATCCCAAGCCCGTATAGGGAAAATAAGTTAAGGGTATTTACCTGAGCTAGAAATGCAATTTACACTTAGCCGTATATTCTAATCAGCAGGCACAAGTACTTTTACTGGGGCTCTTAATCTGGAACGAAGGTTTTATAATAACCTATTAGAATCCTAACGGGACTTTAATTAAGCCTAAACTTAGACCGGTTAGTTTTAAAGAAAGATACGGTTCAAACGCACGATTAAGCGAAGACCGGAATAGAATGTGATTTAGACCTGAAAAGTTTAAAGACTTGTATAATATGGGTAATCTAAACACATTCTGGATTTTGAGATAAAAATGATAAGGTTTGACCCGTTTCGGCTAATTTATGCAAACTAGTTACATAAACCGAACCGAACGCGCAAGAAGCGTAACGGTTAACCAAAAGAGTCATATATAGGTTTCCTAAGTTAATATGCCTTAAATATGTTGTGATATCAGTAGGATACCTTCCATTATGCCCAAAACGAGTTTAATCTCAATTTAAGCCTCGTAGGGGTATTTTGGTCATTTAAAAGATTATAAAAGAGATTATTTATAATTCTGAGATTCGGTTCTGAAATAATCAGTAAAAAAATTTAATTTTAATAGGTTATATCAGTTGGTGATAAGTCTTATATGCCAAAATGGTTTTAAACCCATACTAGGTGTTTAATACGCGTAAAAAGCCGTTTTAAGCGATTTCCGGGTTATACAGGAAATCTGAGTTTTCTGATTAGGTTCTAAAGTTCAAAATACTTCATTTATTATATAAAATCAGTAGCAATTGAATTGGTGTCAAAATACTATGTAGAACTCATTTTATAACCAAAAAGGGTATAATCGGTATTTACCGAATCAACGCCATACCCTTAGGTTATGAGCAGGTTAAAAATAATTAAAAATCTTTAAAAATCCCAAAATATTATATTACCTCAGTGGTTAAAAGGTTTGGTGTCAAAAATTGGGTTTAGATAGGCTTTACGCTAATTATGCCTTTTAATTAACAAAAAGCGTTCTAATTACGCTTTTAAGCATAACTCCTAATCTAGACCTCCAACTGATATGAAAATTTAGGGACATGTTTATAAATCAGTAACAAAGATTATTGTCCTCTCACATTTCCAAAATTATCGTTTTATAGTCAAAAGGGCATTATGGTCAACATTAAGCAATTAACGAAAACGTGTAAACGAATCGGGCAATCAATGAACTAATCACAGAGGTTTATACCATCATGTAACCTGGTCCTAAGGAAGCTCTAAGGTATTTCTAAACCCATCTAAATCGGTTCAGAACTGACGTCAAAGCAAAAGTCAAAGTTTTGCGACTTTCGGTTCCGAACCGAGCCTAAACAGAAAATTGTCGGATCAAACAAGCTTAGACCAGTTCTTATACTTATTACCAAGTTATATGAGTGATAAAATAGGTTACACGCCTTCTACATTGCTAATTATGCGTTAATTCAAAAATTAGGATCTTGTTGACTTTTTATAATAAACTTTGACCCGACAATTGATCTAGTTAGAGTGGGAATCAGAGGGTGCCCTTTTAAGGGTTTATTGCCCACATAAATACCAACTTATAACTACCTTAAGTTTGACTAATCACTGGACCATTAGTGATAAATCGATAAGTCAAACCTTAATTACGACGGTTTGACTTTTAAGCTAATAACTAAGCAAAACTCAATTAAGGAAGGTCAAGGATACTTACCAAGGTCTAATGCATGATTAGAGATGCTTAGGGACAACCCTTTTGCTCCAGGAAGTTCCACAAATGAAGTTTTGAAGGAATTATCAAAGTTGCAACACAATGGGGCTTTATATAGTGGGTTTGATTGCTTATGATCATGACAAACAATGCTATAACTGATCATGGATCATTCACAAGTGTCCCTAAGGTCTAAAAGCAAGCTTAGGCAGCTCATGGAAGTGTAAAAGGGCAACATAAGTCGGTTACTCGTTCATAACAGGCAACTGTCAACATTTCTGTCGCTGGGCATGCCTTACGGACCGTAAGGCAAGACCTTTACGGTCCGTAAGCCTTTTCCAGAAGGCAAAAACTTGTCCTTTCAAGCTTCGAACAGGCAACTTAGGTATACGAATTTGGCCTCTATTATCAGTAGGGGCCTCTTAATCATGTCTTGAATAGTTATGACCACCTTACAATGTTGTATGATTGTCTTGGGCTTTATCGAAAGGGTCACGAATGAAGGTTTGTCGTATACAATCTCATAGGATCCCATTCTTTCAATTTGGTTCAATCATTGTTAGCATTAACCAGATTTGGATGCTCATCAGACGTCTATAACACAGGTTAAGGGTTGGGATTTATACATAGGTCGCTCAGAGGTATTTATTAACATGTCGACGCTTTTAACCCCTCGTATACGAATTTTATCATAACTTTCTCATATGATAACAAAACTTGGTGAAATTTTTATCATGTATTCTAGTGAACATAATTAATTGTTACAAAGCTTCGGGTTTGCTAAAAGGTCACTCAGAGGTACACTTTAAACTTGTTGACACATTTAACCCCTGTAGATTGTAATCTCTCACTTTCTTTCACAATTAGCTTCGTATGATCCATGAATCATTCGTTTAAGGGTATAAACATCATGTATGGTTATTGTAAAGTATATTTATCCATTGTTGACATTCTGAACCCTTATATTCACATACTTTCCTTGTTTGTCAACTCTAGTCCTTCTAAGGTAATCCTTTACACGTTCAAAGTTGATGACACGTGTCAACACATTATAGGACGTGAATTTTCGAGGTGTTACATCCTCACCCCCTTAAAAGAAATCTCGACCTCGAGATTTGTTAAAATGCTGGAAGTACTTTTTGTCGCATAATGGACTTAACTTCTATAACATATCTGGAGTCTTTCCAAGCTCCCAAAGTGACCCCTATATTAGGTACATGTATCCTTTTGGAGCTTCTTAACCTGTCGATCCTCAATCGATACAGGATGCTCATCACATCATAAACCTGCATATCATTATGTGATATTGCTTCTTAACTTATTGGCGAAACACATCCTTCAGTCACTAGTGTGCAATGTATTGCGAGCTCCGCCAAGCTCCTTAAATAGGTTTTAGCTTATAAGCTACTTGATTTTGATACATTCGATTTCCTTCGAATGATTCTATATATTCAGAGCTTAACTAGCCTGATAATTTAACAAATTTGGCACACCCTTCCTGGGTGATATCTTTTGTTGAACCTTATTCCTTAACAAGAATTTAGGAGGTTTGCTATTTTCATTAATCCTTGATTTTCTGCCGAATACTGGCATCTTACAGATGATTATGAATTTGCGTGATCTTATTTGTTGTTTCCAATGCAACTTTCAGATCCTGATAATTGGACTTACCAATCTATTGTCCTAACAATAGATGTTTAACATTCCATCTATACAAGGTCTCCAAAGGAGCAGCCTTGATGCTTATATATCAACTATTATAGAAAAGCTTATCTTAAGGTGAGATGGTTATTCCAACCACTGCTTAACTAATTTTTAAGGGATAGCTAATCCTTGTCGTTAGTTGAACAAATCGACGATCCTGGGCAGCTGATGGCAATTCTTAATCGTTGCCTAATTTGGGTTGCGGTAAAAATGCATAAGCAAAATGAATCCGTCTTTCATAATTAACTATACCGAATTCTCAGGATATTGAGTTAGGCTATATGAACCCTCTATTTTAAAACTTAGTTAATCGGGGTTTCGATTCCTCCAATGATGGTACTAGCCGTTTAGGAAAATTTCATAATGATACAGCCTTAAATGGGATATAAATCTTAACTCTACTTGCCTCCCAGGAGGTAAACAGGATAATCTTAGGAGAAGATAATCAAGATACAAGGAGGTTAAGGAGATTTTCCATATCTCAGGCTCCAATTCATCCACCATTGCTTGTGTCAAATAAGTGACACATTTATGTTACAAGTCCACGAATTCCTTAATCGGGAACATTTACTTGGACAATTCTATTTTTAGATATCTTCTTTGAATACCATTAGCTGGCTTTAGTACCATATGATCATTGGGATATCTTTGTGGTTCCATGCATTAAACCTCCATACTGATCAGGCATGGAAGTAATCTATGGAAAATATTAAGATACACCAATCCTCATATGGCGCTTTTGTCATACCATTTGGTATTCGTAATTAATAGAGATCAAAGAGATATCAATTTCATATGATGATGTACTTTATCTGGAGAGATGGTATAATAGGATTTTATGATTGAAGATTTCTGACAGGAATAGAAGAAATGGTTCCTATGAATTTTCTATCTGTAAGTTTACCTTACACTTAATGTCTAGGATTCTTATGATAGATTTTTAAAAGTCTAATATACTTACAATTTATGAAGGATTGATTGGTATCCGATTCAAAGCAGAATTCTTAGCGTTTTATTCTACTTCATATTTTGTGCTTAGGGTTCTAACAGGCAGATTTAATAACTAACAAAATTTATTCCACAATGACTTATCTGCACCTGAATCAAACAATACCCTTACATATACATCATGGATGAGGACGTACCAGTTATAATATTGTCATCTTGTATGACCTCTTTTGCATCCATCTGAGAGACCTTAGCGTTGGTCTTCTTATCTCCTTTAAGCTTCTTAGCATATTTTGGGCAATTTGATTTGATATGCCCTTTCTCGTTACAGTTGTAACAAGTCGCATCTCCTATCTCCTGGCATTCCAATGTTTTATGCTCACTAGATTTGCAGATCCCACAAGCCCTAGGCTGTGATTGGGATTTTGATTCGAACCTGCATTTCCCATAATGGTGCTTCTTGCAGGTCTTGTATACTGGTTTCTGGTTGGACTTTTGTTTGTTCTTCTTCTTAGAACTCTGGGAGTTATCTCCCTTCCATTTCCTTTTTAGCTCATCCTTTGCATTTGAGGCATGAACAAGATCCTCCTTACGAGTAAGGAAATGTGGTCCTAGATAAAATTTGGAGCGAGTAGCATGGGGCTCCTTGAACTTTTTCACGGCCTTCTTCACAGCTTTTCCAACAGCTGCGTCTATCATGATTTGAAGAACGTCCCTGGGAATTCTAAGGTTCACAATTGTGGCATCATTAGCATGTGTCGCATTATCCATAACACGATCAATGGCTGTCTTATCCGAGTTTGTCATACTCGATATTTGGTTCCTAACACCAGATAAAACAATTTCTTAGTTGCAATCCAACAACTGCTATTCTTTATCCTGATGGCCTTAACATATACTAACCATGGTATCAATAGACCATACAGGCTAATATAGTACTAACATTCTTAATGAATGCTATTTAATATATATTCATTATGTTTAGGCTAGGTCACGAAAGACCATCAATGGCATTCAAGGTTTGGACCTAATCCATCATCTTTTGGACAGGGGATCAAAATGTCACATCTGTCTTTATTATATTGATGAATTTGGATAGCTTGAAAGCTGGTCATAAGGGTATTAGAAAAGAGTGATTCCTAATAGATATAAAATATCAATCTAAGATTTGTTGGAGTGTTTTCTCAAGTATCATGGCCAATTTCTACCTCGCATTAAATGACCGGAGTCCTAATCAGGCGGAGGCAACAGTTCTCAACATTTATCGTTCATTATAGAACCATATGTGCCAGCATCAAATAAATTTCTGCATAAACTGCTTGATAAGGAAATGTACCTGCTATATAGTTATCATTCTGCACCATCTCCTGGGCGTTCATCTAGAAGACTCATGCGTTTGTTTTCTTGGCCTCTTCGGGCTTCTTCTGATTCCTAGGGCAGTTGGTCTTGATATGCCCCTTCTCGTTGCAACCATAACAGGTTGCGTCTTTCAACTTCTTGCAATCCAAGGTTTTATGTTCCTTAGACTTGCAAATCCCACAAGGTAGAGGCTGAGATTCAAATCTTCATTTCCCTAGGTTGTATTTCCGACAGGTTTTGCACCTGGTCTTCTCACCCGACTGCTGGCTTTCTTCCCTAATCCGGGAACTCTTCTTATCCTCATAGTTCCTCTTTGTCTTCCTATCGGAGCGATGAGAATTATCATCCTCCCTTTTACGCTTTCCATCTTCAGAGGCTTTGGCAGCCTTGTTTCTGACCACATCGAGTGTGAGAGATAGCGACAGATCTGCCGCTGACCTGAATGTAGTAGGCCTCGATGCTTTCACACTTGCCTTTATTTCTGGGGCTAGACCCCCAATAAAGCGTGTTATTCGCTTTGGTTCCGGTGTGATCAAGTAAGGAACCAATCGAGACATGGTATTGAAACTTGTAAGTTATGCTTGACAATCTAAGTTCTCCATGACTAATGTCAAGAATTCAGTCTCAATTTTCTCGACTTCATGTTGAGGACAGTAATTTTCTTTGATAAGAGCAGCGAACTGATCCCAAGTCAAGTTGTACAAAGGGATCTTCCCTGTGGCTTGGATCAGTGACCTCCACCAAGCTAGGGCCTCTCCTTTAAAAGATTGTGAAACAAACTTCACAATGTCTTGCTCTACACATCAACTAATATCTACAACGGTGTCCATCTCATCGAGCTACGTCATGCAATCGATGGCTCCTGTTTCTCCTGTAAAGTCTCTGGGCTTGCAGGAGACAAAATATTTATATGAGCAGGTCTTAACTGGTGCCTCTTGATGAAGCACCACCTATCTAGATGGAACACTCCTTTGATTTGACGAGTTACGGACATCGTCTTCCCTTGACTCATGTGATTTAGAAAAGGGCTTACTACGAGCCACAGATAGAGTTTTAGAGTGTGTATCACTTGATTCTTCATACTGTCCGTCTAGAGCTCGTGTAACGGCATTATCTTTTTATGCCTGCAGTTCCGCACCAGTTATATTAACTCTGGTAGCTTCATTATTCTCCCTCGGGTGACTGTTAACCTCATCTGATCCAGTCATGTAGCTTGATTGCTACATACATATTGACAATGATTTATTCAGAGGTTATTATGGAATTATCATTTTTTTTGAAGATTCATCAACCATGGTAATATAAACCATATTGGTTAATTTGTTTGTTATATTTAATTAGTATTTCCATTATAATTTATCCTAGTTATAAAACATTAAGGATATTAAAGTGGCGCAAAAGGCCTAGTCACAAGGACGGTTTTAAATTTATAAGCCATGACTTCAGAGAATCGAGGCATTAAGGTTTGAACATATTTCATTACCTTTTCTTGACAGAGAGTCAAAGACTTCAACTGTCTTTTGTCCCTTAGGACAATGAGTATGGCCCGTAGGCATTTCATCACTTATGGATGTTTATAATATGATCATCTTCATCTGATGATATTAGTCAAGATCGCATTGATCATACAGACTATTATGCTTAGACGTAGTCCAACATCTTTATACAGGGGGTCAAAGACCACCATTGTCGTTGTCTTATCGGACAATAAGTCTAGCCCGTAGGCACTTCATCACTAATGGATGTTTATAATTTGATCATCTTTATTTGATGATTTAAGCCATGATTTTTAAATCACTAGGCTAAATAAGGGTTTGGAATTTCCCAATATAAAGATGACAAGTGTGATTTTATCGCATCACTGTTGTCAGGAGTGTTAACATGTTTTCAGATGTTAACAAGAATCTGAATCTCTTTTAAACAGGTTTTACCATCAGAGCTAGGTCTTTACTGACATTCAAGCTAGGTTTTACCATCTAAGATTCTTTTCATTATACATATTGGCAGATCAATTACGAAAGTAATTATATTTTGATTTATTTCATATGTTATATTCATATAAAATGATAAAAATGGAATTTTAGATAAAATATTCAAATGATTTTAAAAGGAGTATATAATTGCCCTAAACGGGACTTGAACGGAATGATGTTGTCCATGAAGGGACTGAAGATAAGTATGCCCTTATAAGGACTTACTGAGGGAAATGAACTTCAGCAAAAGGAGTTTTCTTCTTTACTTTACTTCTGAATGCTTTCTCCTTGGTTGCACGTTGCACCCTAGCCGCGGTACGAAGCTCGGCAACTCAAGGCTCCGAATGTGGAGAAATTCCGTTACGGCTTCTTTGTTTGGAGACATATTCAAAATATATAAATTCGGAAGCAATAGTTTTCAGATTAGAGTTGAGAGTATTCCTATGTTAAGTCTAGACTCAGAAGGTCAAGGAATGTGCTACTGTGTCATTGAGATTAAACACTAAGGGCTAGTGTTTAATTCACTCAATGTTGGCTCTGATACCAACCTGTCACACCCCGATATTTCCACGTATTACCGGTGGGCCCGGTGGGGAGTATCGTGACGTAGTTGAGATCATCATAGTCAAACAACACAATATACAAATGCACAGCGGAAGCAAAAGATAAATATATTACAATCCGAATATAAAGAGATTATTTATAATTCTGAAATTCGGTTCTGAGATTCGGTTCTGAAATAATCAGTAATCAGTAAAACAATTTAATTTTAATAGGTTATATCAGTTGGTGATAAGTCATATATGCCAAAATGGTTTTAAACCCATACTAGGTGTTTAATATGCGTAAAAAGCCGTTTTAAGCGATTTCCGGGTTATACAGGATATCTGAGTTTTCTGATTAGGTTCTAAAGTTCAAAATACTTCATTTATTATATAAAATCAGTAGCAATTGGAATGGTGTCAAAATACTATGTATTGTGTTGTTTGACTATGATGATCTCAACTACGTCACGATACTCCCCACCGGGCCCACCGGTAATATGTGGAAATATCGGGGTGTGACATGCATAAGGGCGGCGTGTGTCAGTCTAGCCACTCAATTACCCTCCTTCACTCCTCGGCTATAAATACCCATCCCGGACCAGGTTTGAGGTATCGCTTATCAACTCCCTCACTACTACTACTATCACACACTTTGCTTCCCAAGCAAATTACTGATTCTCACGCTGGAGAGTGGCAACAAGGAGCACCCCCACCCATTCCTCCTTGTTACGAGTCACGGTGTGTTTTCCTTGTGCAGGAGATAGATCAGCGGATGATCCAGCCACCGATCCTCGGAAAGAAGGGATTAACCCTACTTGACGAGACCAGTGAATTAACCCCTCTTGGTTAACCACTGTTTCATCATTGGCGCCCACTGCTACTCTTAGCACTTTTTTCACATCCTTTTCTTTCTTGAAGATCATGGCTGATCGTCAAAACAATCCTACCAGGGAAAACCTCAACCCGACAAACTTGGTACCTACGGGGAACACCACCCCAGCATAACCAATAAGCCACATAGGCACATCCACACAGGGGGCTCTCCTCCAGTGTTCATGCCAGATTTTTCACAGTACGGTTCAGTGATACCCACAGGAATGGATCTCCATACCTGGTTCTACCAACAACAGACTGCCCTTGCGGCAGCCTACAACAAAGCTTGCGCAGAGGCGCAAATACCTGGAGGACCCACACCCGCACCATACACACCTGTGGCTCGTATCTTGCAATACGAGGGCAGGACACCCGCCAACCCGGCCTCCCGGGATAGGGTAGAGGAATGCGGATCCTCCTACTGCAGCGTCCGCACGCTCGAAGAGGACGAATCTACATATGGGTCCCGTCGTAGGGGTCCAATACAAAGCCGCCTAGGCCGCATGGTGAAAATAGGCGACAATCAACAGCCCACCGCGGCTCCGGCATCCATAGCTGTCTGGGAGCACAACCCCACAACTAGGGGTATGATCGCACCGACCCAGATGACCGTACATACTGCGGGGAATCATAATCGGCTAATAGCCGACCAGGAGGATACAATTATATTCCTCCCACACAACCCCGCACTACATATGTCCGCGCTGCAAAGCGCAAACAAGCCCAACCCTACAGGCCAAGGTCTGCGGCCGAAAACTCCAAATTCATACCAGAGATCGCCCACGCCGAAGTAACTACAACCAAACTCCCACTCACGATTGGGAAATACAGTGGTTAATCCGATCTGGATGACCACATAAATGTTTTTACCGGCACAGGGTGCATGGGCAAGTGGGACGAGGCCACATGGTGCCATTTTTCCCCCAGACCCTCACTGGATTAGCAAGGGCCTAGTTCGATTCTTTACCAGTTGGATCGCTGGCTTCATTTGAACAACTGCAAGCAAAATTTCTTGCACATTTCAGCCAGCAGCGACGTCACAAATGCAATTCAATGGAAGTCATAACATCTGGCGCGGAGACAACGAAAGCCTGGAGTCTTTCGTCATCCGCTACAATAAAGAATGCCTCGAGATCGGCGGGATAGCAGATCAAATGGCCCGCAACCATTTCATCCGAGCCGTCAAGGACGAGGAAATGGTTATGACCATCTCAGGCAAGGAAGGCTTGCCAGAAAAGTGGGACGATGTCATGGCCGTGGTCAAGACGTACGCCCAAACCCAGCGGTCTCTGAAAGCGCACACTGGCAAGACGCAGCCCCAGGCGGAAGGTCAATCCTCCCGCCAAGACAACAAGCGTAACAACAAGCGTAACAACAAGCACAACCGAGACACCTGGAATCGCGGCAACGATTCCAAACCATACGTCCCGCGCAGTTACCAGCCCGGCGCAAGGGCAAGATCAATGCCCAACGTGAACAACGGGCATCAAATAAGGAATCTCGGGACTGCAATTTGACCGAGATCAACAAGTCGCCAAGAGAAGTCCTCCAGACGGGCGCACAATTCTTGCGACCAGCCCAACCGTTGAAGTCCAAAAAGAACCAAGATCTCACTCTTTACTGCGAGTATCATAAGGACTCAGGCCACTCAACCAACAACTGCATCAGTCTCCGATTGGAGATTGAACAAGCCCTAAAGGAGGGGAAGCTGCAACATCTGTTGACAGCCACGCAGAAACAAACCAATCGCATCACCCCCCATGGTGAGGGCACGTCCACTGGCAAAAAGACCATGCATGTGGCCTCAACCCACATGATCAACGGGGCCGTGGAAGGCCGCGCAAGTCGGCAAGAAGATGTGACAACGAATGGAAAGATGAACAAGTCGTTTTCCCCAAAGTTCGAGGTGGACCGCGCGACAGGCGCGCCGTTATAATCACCGGCTACCTAGCTCATTACTACACGGAACACTTATTTATCGACCCGGGCAGTACCTCTGACATCATCTATGAGCAGTGCTTCAACCAATTCGATCAAGAAGATAAAGATCGGTTGCAGCCAGTAGATTACCCATTGGTCGGATTTGCAGGGGAAAACGTCTTCCCCCTGGGCCAAATCACATTCCCCGTGCGCCTTACCACTGGTAAGCACACGCGGACCGAGGAGGTAAACTTCATGTTTTTACCCCACACCTCCCGATATGACGTACTCCTCGGGTGGGAGTCCCAGGGCGATTTCAACATGATTACATCCGTCCCCCACTCTGCCATCGGTTTCCCAACCGAGACGGGGGTCAAGATAATTTATGCCCACAGAGAGGTCATGTCTACGGACGAACTGCGTCCGACCAAGACGGCAAGGCTTACCCCCAACACCCAACCAGAAAAATGGGTACTTAACGCAAGGTACCCCGAACAGATGGTGACATTGGGTCATGCCTTGTCTAACAGCACAAGAGCGCGCCTGAAGTAACTCCTCTTCAGGAATCAAGACATCTTTGCATGGACACCCGCAGCCATGACAGGTGTACCACGCGAAGTCGCGCAACATTTCTTGAATACCTTACCAGGTATCAAGCCAGTGATCCAAGGCCAACGCCACCTTGGATCCGCAAAGAACGAGGCGATGAACGAGCAGGTCAAAGAACTGCTCTCCGCTGGTATCCTGCGGGAGGTCAAATAACAGAGTTGGTTATCCAACCCAGTCATGGTAGAAAAAGCGACCGGGGGCTGGCGCATGTGCGTCGACTACAAAGATCTCAACAAAGCCTGCCCCAAAGATTGTTACGCACTTCCAGAGATCAACGAGAAAGTCGATAACCTCTCCCAATTCTGATGGAAGTGTTTCCTCGATTGTTATAAAGGCTACCACCAAGTACATATGGCAATCGAGGACGAAGACAAAACGGCATTCCGCACCCCTACGGGGAATTACTATTACACAAAAATGTCGTTCAGGTTGCGCAACGCAGGCGCAACCTACCCAAAATTTGTTGGTGCACTACATCTGTCGACTTCGTCTTAGATCGAGTCATACATTGTATTGTATAGATTAGGGCACGTTTTACGAGAAAATAGGAGATTGTATGTATCTTAGGTTGAGGTTTTGCTCATATGGTCATAGACTAGAGGTTCCACTTATTTGTCACATGTAGGTTCGCTTATATGGACATGTCCATATAAGCGAAACCATCAGCCTATATATAGGGGTCCATTTGAGCGAAACCAATCAATTGTGAAGTCCTTGTATTCCATGCCGAAGTGCTGCCGGTGTGAGGATTGAGCTGTAAACGTTGTTAATTAATACAATCAGTGTTAAAAGTGAAGAATCAGTTATTTCTACCTCCGTTTCTTGTTATTCCGCACCTGAAACGAAGTTGAACACCTCTGAACGACTCGTTCGGGTCAGAACACGATCCTACAATTGGTATCAGAGCTTAGGAGGAGGAGTTCAGCAGAGATTAGCTGAAATTTATCTTGTTTTCTTGCTTCAACACCTTCTTTCATCAATTCAGAAAATTTTACCGGTCGGAATTCGTTCAAAATTTCACAGAATGTGCGTAATTGAACATAGACAAACCCTTGAAAGTTTCGGACCAAATTACGGACTAAAAATGATTGAAATTACCTTCGGACTTGGTTCCGCTTATTCGTACATTGTGTGATTTCGCTTTTATGTCACATTGATTTCGCTTTTGTGACCATCAAGAACCCTAGTTTCTCTCATAAGTTCATTAAGGTTTCGCTCTTGTGTACACAAAGACATCGGGTTTCGCTCCAAAGGACATAAGCAGTTTCGCTTATTCGAACAACAGGTTTCGCTCATTTAAACATCTGAGGTTTCGCTCATTTGAACATCAACATATTTCGCTTTTAAGGACATCTGAGGTTTCGTTTTTGTGTCACCAATCAACATATTTCGCTTATCTGGTCATCTGGAACACTATTTCGCTTTTAAGGTTCAATGGGAATTGAGATAAAGTGTTGGTTCATGTGCATGTGAAGAAAGTTATAGGTGTCGGCTTAGTGGGTAGACAAATTAGCTGATGCGTTACCGTAAAAAGAGTGGGGAACTTATTTGATGATCTTGAAAAAGACAGGGGTTTATGATGGGTTAACAATTGGTCAGTTTATCGAAAAGATTGAGGGTCAAGATTTGGAACAGCAGAAGATTGCAAGGATGAACAGTCCAAGTGATCAACAGGATGTAAAAATGTATTACAAAGGCAGTGTTCCGGTTCCAGAAGCTGAGAGAAGTCCGAAAATCCAGACTGCTTTTAGTACTGGAGATTCATCGGAAAAAGCTGATCAAAGTTTAAACAAAAGCAGCAGTGGTTTCTCATTATATCCGAGTGTCAATCCAAAGAGTTCATCAGAAAGTTTTCAACATCAAAGCTCAAAAATGGGAAATGGTTGTGTGATACAATGCAATATTGCCTTGAATCTTCCAGATGGACAAAGTTTTTCTGAGGAGGTTGCGAAAGATCACATGGCATTACTTGGTTCCGTGCTTATCTCGTATGAAGGTCTAGTTGCAGGTCGGATCGGAAATCCTATGCTCACAAAGGAGGATTACGATCAGATAGACGCAGAAGAGATGGAACTGATGGATATCAAATGGTGTCTTGCTAGTGTTCTTAGACATGCTGAAAAGTTCAAAACGATTACCGGAAGAAATGACTTTCTTGATGCTCATATATCTACTTTAGGTTTTGATAAATCTAAAGTTACTTGTTTTCGATGCAGGGAGAAAGGCCATTTCAAATGGGAATGCAAGAACAGGGAAGCTAGTGGAGCTCAGAATCCGTTTAAAAAAGATGATTACTACCGGAAAGCCATTTATCAACAAGTTGGTCAATCACAAGACTCACAGACGGCTCATGGTAGAAGAATCGAGGATTCAAAAAGATCGTGTGCGGTGGATTTTGACTGGAACAATTATATCTCTCCTGATAGCAAAGCATGCATAGTCGATCAAGATGATGAGAGGCTACCTGAAGGCTTCAGTTGGAATATGTTTGCAGATGAGAATGGGAATTTTAAAGCTTTCATCGCTAAGATTGTCAGAGAACCAGACATGTTTGCTACGTGGATGAAATCTATTGGTGAAACAGTGAAAAGTATGGATGAAAAGTCTGTTGTTTCTGATGAAAGTTCAGAAAGTGCTGATGAAAGTCTACAGAGTGCAGATGAGAGTGTACAAAATATTGTTAGTTCAGAAAAGGAAGTTGTTTTTGATCAAACACCATCTGATTCTGAATTATCAGATACTAGTTCTAAAAAGTCTGCACAGTTTGATCAGTCACCTCCAGATGATAGTAACAGTGATGATGAGGAGGAAAAACACATTAATGTTGCTAAAACTCATCTTTCTCCTGAAAGTTTTCATTTCTATTTTGCAGATCGCATGGAGAAACTATAGGAGAAAAGAGCTGCTAAAGAACAACAAAATGTGAAAAATGAAGATGCTGTTCAGAATGAGAAAGTTGAAAGTGTTGTTGAGGAGATGGTTGAAACTGAGCGAGTGAAGATAGAAGAAAAGGTGATTGAAAATGAGAAAGTGGTGGTTGAAGTGGTGAAAACAATCGAAGTTGAAAAGATTGTTGAAGTTGTCAAGCCTTGCGAGAAGTGTTTGGAAGCATGCAAGGGTTGTGAAGCAAAAGACGAGATAATTGCTGAGTATGAAAAGAAGAAAGAGCAGTTACTGTTCAACCTCAACTATGTGAAAGAGTCTTATGATGTTTTGAACAAAACAGTAGCTGGTCTCCAAAAGATAAATTCAGAAAGAGAACAAGCACTTACGATGATGAATGCTGTGATGATGACAAAATAGAAAGCCATCAACTTTTACATCGAAGAGAGTGCTAAATGGAAGCAAGAGTTGGAGACAGAAAAGATAGAAAATGAGAGAATTAGACGTTTATTACAAAGTTATTCTAGTTCTGATTATCTCATTGATCGTATTTACCCAACTGTTGCAGGCATGGAAGCTTTTCAAGACGAGAAGCCGAAGAAAAAGAATGATAGTGGTAAGAAACCGACTGTTAGCTATAACAAGTGTCCGCCTCCAATTTGGGAAGGGTATTCTCCTAGAAAACCAAACGAGGAGCAACTTGAAAAAGCAGTCAATATAAAGTTAAAAACCGACACAACTGACGTTTTACCAGATAACATTGATGTCGCGTTTACCTCGTCCGATACTGATCATGAGTCTGAGTTAATCAAAAAGGTGGTCGATCAGGTGTTGGATACTGAGGAGGAATCCGAGTCAAAGTCTGAGTCTGGAGGGTCAAATTCGTCAGTCAACAGTCCAAAGTCGTCGGTTAAACTGTCTTATAGTAAAGAATTTTTGTTATCGAAAGCAAATTTGGATGATGAAGCATTTGAAGTTGCATACATTTTAAATGATTCAGACAAATTATACTCTAACAAAGAGTTTCCAATAAGAAGTGTTCGTTTTGACATGATCAAAAAGGTTTTCAAAATGATAGAAATTAATATTTCTGAAATAAAAGATTTAAATCTTACTGAAAAACCTAAAAAGTACACTTCAAGAATTCAACAACGTATAAACAAGAAAAAGGGTTACAATTCTGGTTCTGGTTTTCAAAAGAAACAAAACCAAAATCGTAGCTACAAAAAGAAAGGTCTTGGATTTATTCCACCAGAAAATTATAAAAATTTGAAAAATTCTAAAACAAAAACAGAATTTGTGTCAGGTGGAAGTGCAGAAGAGGAACAGAAGAAACCATTCTGGAGACAGTCAAATCAAGAGTTTCTTGCTGAAAAGAAGAAGAATGGAACTGAAGTTTGCCATTCAAAAGAAACTAGAACATGTTACAAATGCAATGAAGCTGGTCACATTGTATGGAATTGTCCGAAAAATGCCAAGTCAAAACAGGGAGTTTCTAACAAGTTGAAAGGAAAAGTTGTTGATATTGAACCACCAACCGAAAAATTTAAAATTTTTGAAAACTCAACTTATGAGGTTGGTGAGTGTTCTAAAAAGAATTTTTATAAAAAGAAAGAGAATGATAACCAAGTGTGGGTTGTTAAGAAAGTTGATGTGAACGTCGGCGATGAATCTGGTTCCACAAAGCCAGAAGAGCCACAGGATGAGATGAAAATTTCAGTGAATGATGATGAGTTTCCATCACTGAAATTTGAAGAAGTTAAACAGAAAGTTGGCAAGGTTGATATTCGAATCAGTTTTACAAAGAGAATACTAAGTTTGATATCGAGAAAACATTCAATGGAAATGTTAAGAAAATTTTTGGGAAAATGTTAAATGGAAAAGAAAAGGGGGTTAAAGATTTTTATGCAACTAAAAAGGCAACTTACAACCCCCACTGCGCAAGAGTTGAAAGCCATCAAGTCTGAAAAGACTTGGATGGAAGTCTGTTTCCCTTGAAGTCTTAGGACTATGCCGGAGATCCCAAGTTTGTAATCGCGGATCAGGAATCGGCATTTTTCTTGAAAATTGATGATTGTGAATGAATCTTATAAAGTTTAAATTTTTACAGGATAAGTGTGATTTGCCGGAGCTTCCAGGTTGGTAAGTGTGGAGCAGGAATCGGCATCCTGATTGGTAAAATGATGCATGTAGACGTAACATTCCTACAGTTGGTATTGGTTAGTTATACCTACAAGTGGTATTGTTTGTGATCTTACAAGTGGTTATTTTTACAATTGGTACAGAGGTTGCTTAATTGCAAACGGTAAATCAGGGACATTAAATTGTACTTGATTTACTACATTTGATAAAAACTGACAAGATGATGAACCATATCCACATACTTAACTAGTGGTAAACTTACAAGTGGTAAAAACAAACTCATTTTCCGGAAAAATCATTTTGATTAAAACAAACTTAAGTGTTTTGAGATCTAAATGAGAAAATGGTTTGTTGTAAAGGGGGAGTTCTGATTGTTTATGCCTAGTGAATGGCGATTTGATGCAATTCGATGTCAGTTGTCAAGTTTATTGTACAGTTTGATTTCAAATTTATTTTAATGTGTTTGCATTTTAGGGGGAGTAGATATTTTCTGAAAATCCAAAAACATTAGAAAATTTGAAAAAGACAAAAACATGATAAAATCAAAAATGAGTTTTGGTGTCAAATAAGAGGAAATGATAGTACATCAGTAGACAGTTACAGTATGCTAAAGAAATGTAATGTGTAAATAGCGTTAAACAGTCTCACTGATGATATGCCGATAGGTTTTTACACATTTAGTAAGCTTTTTCGGGATATAAACTAAATTTCAAACTTGCTTATTTCATGGGGAACACTAGGTCTTTATGCTCAGTGATATCTGGGGTATTATCCCGGGACTTCTAATTTTGCGGAAGCAATGGCCTAGTCCCCGGAGAATACTTTCTGCTTGCTTGAAATATAGCGCCGCCCTCAGCAAATTGATGAAACAATAAAATTTATAGTAATTGCTGTTGTAATTCAAAAGATCCTCTAAAGGGGACCCACCAAAAGTCGAAGCCGTCATCTCTCTGCGTATCGAAAGATCGACCTGAGCTCTCACGGCCCTCGCAATTTAACCCCTTACAGATATCATCTGTGGTATACTCACCTGTAAGACTGAATATTGGGATCTGGATCGGGAGTATATTCAAGAGGTGGGACACATGAATGAGTTTAAGTCCTTAAAACATCTAACTCATATCCTGAATCAGTTGAAATTTGTGTGAGAATTTAAGTGGATCAGTATATCGGCAATCTAAGTGAATTGATTAATTCTTAATGTGTAACTAAGCTCAACGGTACTTGTGATTTGTCAAAAACTGATATGATCCTCTTGCATGATCTCACAAAAATAGTGTCTGTAAATATTTCTTTACTGCATTTCTTTACTTTAAAAAATCCAAAAAGATTTTGTGTGTGTTTTAGCATAAACTTTTGAAAAAGTCAAAAAGATTTTCGACAACTGATGTTGGAAAGCTGATTTTCAAAATTCTGAGTGCTAAACATGATGACATTGTTGTGAGGGGGAGTGAGTTTAAAATGTCAAAATATGTTTTGGAAATCAACAAGTGGTTCATCAGATGTGTATGATCTGAGGGAGAGTGATTGTTGGTACATATGATTATGAGAGAGAGTCAGTGTTGGTGCATTCAAATTGTTAAATTTAGAAAATTTATTTCTGGGCTAAGAATGTGCAGGAATAGCCAAGTTTCAATTCTGAATCTGAAGATAGAGTGCAAGGTTTCGGATTCTGAAGACAAAGAAAGCCAGACAATGATCCTGAAGCAGATGTTGCTGAAGAACAAAGGAATGCCAGCAAATCGTTAGGGGGAGTCTGTTGATGAAAAGAGAGAGAAAAAGCCCGGAGACTGATCAAGACAGAAGAAGTGAAGACACAGCATTGTCGTGACTCGATAGTCGACTCGTCAACATCTGAGGGGGAGTCTGTTGGTGCACTACATCTGTCGACTTTGTCTTAGATCGAGTCATACATTGTATTGTATAGATTAGGGCACGTTTTACGAGAAAATAGGAGATTGTATGTATCTTAGGTAGAGGTTTCGCTCATATGGTCATAGACTAGAGGTTCCACTTATTTGTCACATGTAGGTTCGCTTATATGGACATGTCCATATAAGCGAAACCATCAGCCTATATATAGGGGTCCATTTGAGCGAGACCAATCAGTTGTGAAGTCCTTGTATTCCATGCCGAAGTGCTGCCGGTGTGAGGATTGAGCTGTAAACATTGTTAATCAATACAATCAGTGTTAAAAGTGAAGAATCAGCTATTTCTACCTCCGTTTCTTGTTATTCTGCACCTGAAACGAAGTTGAACACCTCTGAACGACTCGTTCGGGTCAGAACACGATCCTACAAAATTGATGAACGACACTTTTGGCAATCAAATCAGCAAGAGTGTCGAAATCTACATGGACGACTTAGTCGTCATGAGCATGGAGGAGGATACCATGCTCACATATATCAAAAGAACCTTACAAACTCTGCGAAGTGTCAACATGTAGCTCAATCCAGGGAAATGCTCGTTTGGAATGGAAAAAGGCAAAGTCCTTGGATTCATCGTCACAAAAGATGGATTCAGGTCAACCTGGAAAAAGTTCAGGCGATCGAGCGCATGCCATCGCCTTCTACGATGAAGGAAATGCAACGACTTGTGACAACTGTCAAAATTTCAGGTATCCGTACAACTATTAAACCATGATTAGTGCTTAATGACAGTGCTAAATTACAATTAATTACTTGAATTGCCTTCTGATTATTGCTATGATACATACATGTGCATCACATACTGCTTAATGTCATATCATTATTGCATAAGAACTTTATTGACTCAAATGATGCACGAAACACAACTAGCACAGTTATCAGACAAATCAAAAAAATGCTGACGGAGTTCAGTATATAGACAGGCATTGTATTGAGACACAGAATGAGCCAGAAACCAAGTATTACACTAGTATGGTGTGTAGGAAAGTAAGGATCACAAAACTGCCTTCCTAGTGATAGTTTAAGGGCCGGAAAGTGCCTAAAACTCACATAAACTGCAGAATTCTGCAGAAAATCAGCAAAATCAGCATTTAAACACACTAATATCATGCAGAAATATGGTTAAATGATCCTGAATGCTTTCCTAAGTGTCGAGAATCAAAATTGTCACAAAAGGTAACAAAAAGCACACTAAACTGCATAGTTTAGCACCTTAACGAACCGGTAACCAACCGAACAACGGGACACTACCCGAAACACCAAATTTTCACTAAAAAGCATTGTTTTAACATCACCAAGCTAGTTATGGTCCCCGAACATCATAACACATCATATAACAACTAGTAACTATATAACCTAACTAAAACTTGAAATCAAACCATTACTAACTTTCTAGTTTAAACCTAAGCCTATACCCCCCACCTAGTAATCGACCCAACATGTGGCCCCACTAGAGATTTTATTATGATATTAAAATAGATATTATTCCTTCATGTTAGACATAAAAACCAAAGGTAATTGTGAGTTGGATGGATTATAAGAATAACCTTTAGAACCATAACTCTCATTTCATCACAAACTCACAACACATTTTCTTCACTTCCCCTTCCCCTTGCTCTCGGCCGTAACCCCATCACCACACACCAGCATCATTCAATCTTCATCCATCCAATCCATACACATACACAAAGAAGCTTGGAGCTTTCGGAAGCTGAAGGACCTTCACCATTTGCTTTTATCCGCTTCATTTCTTCCATTGATCATCCCTAGCCTTGAGCTAGTGGTAAGAACATCATACACTTCATTTTACATCTTGTTTAAGTGGTTAAAAGATGATACATGTTGTTAATCATGATGAACATTAAGAATCAAGAACATGAAACATGAACATAAGCTTAAAAATCTTAAGAAATCATGTTATTTAGTGTTGTTATGCTACTTGATGATTGATTGTTTATGTAAACGATTTAGATCATCATATGATCTTGCTAGATACTGATTAAAAACATAATCTAGCAAGATGAGAGGATAAACATGTTAAAGATCCATAGATCAGCCTCATGAAAATCAAGAACTTGAAAGAATAAATTGTTTTCTTGTTAAGTGATGATCAAAATAAGTATAAAGTCTTGTAAATCTAAGATTTCAAGAATGATTTTTCAAGAAATCAAGTTAAAAATACAAAGTTTACTTAATCTTGGTTCTTAAATAAATAAACCACATTTTTTATGGTTAATAAAGTGTAGGAACATATATGTAACAAGAAAAATCCAAGAAGAAACATTTTTAGAAAATGTAATTACAAGTTGTAAAGAACTAATTCTTTCAAAAATGATGTTTTTAAAGAAACAACCACACTTTAAAGGGTAATTAAGCCTACTAACTACACTAGTAAGTAACTACATATTTTTATAAATTTTCAAGTTCATGAAGAAATAGTTTATGCTTGATTTCGGCAAATTGGTAAGTGTAGATTGATTTGTTGTTGATTGTGTTTATTTACAAAAGAAAATGATATGCCCTGAAGGCATGGAAACCTCCATTTTTAGGGGAAACTATGGCAAATTTTTCTAAAAATTAAACACTTAGAAAAATATATTTAAACAAATATTTGCAAGTATATTTTTAACCATGAATTTTCATGTAAAGTTTGCCATAAATTTTGTTACAAAAATTATAAATATTGGATGTCGGTTTTTATAAATAAAAGTGACTAAGTATGTATTTAGGAAATATATATTTAGAAGTCACCATGTGTGTGATTATTTGTATATTATGTGTATTACTTATATTATTTTAGGACTTGAAATAATATAACTCATCAAAATACAAAAAATTACAATCCAAAATATTACCAAAATTCCAAGAAAATGAACATATGAATTATACCCAAATTATTAGAGAAACCGAACAAAGAATATAACTCACAAAAATATTCCGGAAGTTTATTCGTAAGTATATTTTGGTAAATAATATTTTGGACACCAAGAAAACAAAAATATGATTTTTACAATTATTACAAGATATATCATATTTTTGACAAGGAGAAAATATATTATTTTTGGCAAATAAAAATGTATATATTTTTCTTGGAATTATTAGAAGATGTATTATTTTTGGAAGAAAATATATATTTTCTCAAAAAACATGAAATAAATTATTTTTATTATTTTTGGGAGAAAATGTATTTTCTTAAATAAACTTGAAATATATTACTTTTGGATGAAAAATGGATTTATATATATTTTCTAAGTTAGACTTGGAAATATATTATTTTTGAGGCTTGTATGAGAATTATAAATATTTTTGCCAAGGGAAAAATTATGAATAAGTTTTCTAAGTAATATTTCTTAAAATATATATTTTGGAAATATATATTGATGTATTTTTATTAAAGATATTATTCCGAAAAAATTAATACAAAATTAAGTATAAGAATACTTAACAATTACAAGAAAATACGTATTCTCGTACGTATAAATACACTCCGGAATACGACACCAATACATGGCAAAAATATACAAGCATAAGAATACGAATACAAATACACCCATCCTTGGGAAGGATATTCACGTATAAATACATAAAGGTGTGAAGTTAAAATATACAATTTTTAACAATTATTCCAAAATCTAACAAATATAATTTAAGTTAAAATATTTATTATTTTAACAAATAATTAATAACTTAGAATAATATCGAAGACACAATGAAACGTAACTCAAAGACACTAACTAATACTAAGTCAAGGCACGACCCGCTCGTCTATTAGACCGTAGTACGTTGTAGGTAGTCGTGTACACCCGAAGGAGCTTTGAGTTACAGTTTGTTACGAAGAATGCAAAGCTGTGAGTTCATGTCCCCCTTTTCTTTTAACTATTTTCGGTTTTATAACTTCGGGGGTGAAATACATGTTACAACTGATTACAATGATTACAAATTGTATGGTTAGTTAAGGAAAATACTGTTAGATCATGTGAATGGGTAGGCGTTATCTTGAGACCATTAATCCTTGTTAAGGGCCGAGGGACATAACTGATATATCTATTTGGGTGTTGCGAGCCCCACCCATGGGTCCGCGAGTTGACCGCATGTGGTGACTATGTCGTTCCAGCCGGGAGGCCCGGTACGAAATACGCAAAGGATTGAGCCTTCCTACACCGTTGCACATGTATTAATGACCTTGCAAATCATTAATCGATATGTTCCTTGTTGCTTTCATACCAGGGTTTTACAAATACATACTTACTTATGATGATTACAAAGGTTTATTCATGCACACATACAAAACACATGAACTCGCTCAACTTTTGTTGATGTTTTCAAACTACATGTATTTCAGGAAATTAAATGTGGATCTGGCGGGCGTTTGGATGTTTCAAGTAATGTTGGGAATAAGAGATGTCATCTGGAGTCTAAGGGTTTGGATAGTGTGTCTTATCCTGGATAAGACACATCTTCCAAAGCCTGGTTTTATTTAATGCCTTTTGTCGAGTCCTTGTGGAACTCTAAAACAAGTTGCATGGTTTATATTTGGATTTGAAGTTTGTGTTGGTTTTCAAGACAACGTTGTTTGTGATGTTTTAAACTATTTAAATGGATGAACATCTTTAGTTTTATCATATAGATGTTTGTTATGGTTGAATGCAATGATATTAAGCAAGTCACACATAATCACGCTTCCGCAAAAGACAGGGTTTGACAGTTTGGTATCAGAGCTTCGATTGTAGCGAACTAGGATTCCTTCTCGAGTCTAGACTACAATCATTAGGGCTCTCATGAAAATATTTTTACAACATGTGTTTCATTGCATACACAAAACGCCCAGATCCAGGGAACAAACATTTTTACATACGCAAAGACAAGAAACACGAATGCAATCACACCTCCCAGACTGACCGATAGACTAGGAAGGATAGAAAGGATTTGTGAGGAATAATGAGGATACATGATTTCATGATACATTGTCTCTGATTGCATATTAAATGATAGTGGTTAATATATGTGCATATGTTATGATTGTTCTGTTACAGACACTATGTCTTCATCCGAGAGTGGATTTTCTGACATTGATGACCCTATGGCTATTGTCTCCGATGACGAGATCGCACCAGAGCCAGAGATCTTTACATCAGATACTAAGAGCGACCCAGATATGCTGTCAGATGACGAGGACGACTTTCAGCCGTTCGCGTTGCCTGATTTCGGAGATGACTTACCTCTTGCTGATGGTATTCCAGACGAGGATCCTTTTGTTGTTCTTATTCCAGTCCATGATCATCTTATCATCGGGCATCCCGATGGTGAGCATATCGTGGCACCGATCCTCGCTCCTGTTCCTTTAGTGGTTATCCCTCCTGAGGATTGGCCTTTTGATGATCTGTTTGATGATGATGTTGATCTGTTTGTTGATGGTCCTCCTGATGACGCCCATGGTGATGGAGAGCTAGATGAGGACGTTGTTGCTATTCCACCTCTCGAGATTCCCTTTATTGAGATTTCCTCTGATACTAGTTTGCACTCTGTCTCAGATTCCTTTGAGTCTGTGACGTCTTTCGCCTTGCAGGCAGTTGGATTACAACGTTATGCCACTGATTCTGATGATTTTGTTCCTGTTGATCAGCCTGATGTTGCACCCGCTGATCCTGAGCCCTTACCTGATCATGACCCTATTCCTTTTGGCATACCTAACATTGCACCCCTCATACCTGATCCAGTTCTTGCACCCGTTGACCCTCCTGTTATTGAACCACTTATTCCTCCACCTGTACCCGCACCCGCTGATGTTGTTCCTTTTCATCCGGTGGAGTCTGCTGTCCATCGTGTTGATTTACCTATTGTTTTCTTGCAGGATATACCCGCACCCCGTCTAGGGGAAGGTACTTTAGGCCAGCAGCCTAGTCATGATCCTTATGTCTCAGCAGCTTTTTCCCAGGCCCCTCAGTCTGCACCTTTTGCTCCTTTCACTTCTTCGCCACTTGATGAGCCACTCCGATGGTTCCCACCGTACACCATGCTGATTTCGGATCCCTACCATCCCTCTCATTTTGTTGGCTATACACGGGATGAGTTACTTTTATCACTTCAGCTCCAGTTTGAGGTCATGAGTCGCAGGATTTTGGAGCTAGAGATGACCCCGCGTCCTTTACCATGTCATTGTCAGCCTGCTTTTGTTCCCTCTCATTCGTCACCGTCTCCATTTTCACATCCACCTGCTCCACTTACTCCATTTCCAGAGTTTGATGCTCGATTTCTTACCGTCGAGCAGTAGATCAGTTATCTGCTGCGTCATGTATATGAGCTTGAGGAGGAGCTTGCGCATGTGCGCAACTTGCTTTTCTTTCCTCCACCGCCACCATCAGCATAGTTGGTTTTTGGTTTTATGTAGGTTGCATTACTTTTGTTGAGAGCACCACTATGGAGCTGAGCTTGCGAAGCCTTTTGGAGATCACCTTTTGATTTTATGACCTTTGTAGATTGGTAGACTTGTTGGACAAGGGTAGTGTGACCCTGTAATCCTTTTGATATGATACATTTGTAAAACATGTAACAATACTTGTGGTCGATGATTAATGAAAGCTCAATCATCATGTTCTCATTAGACACGTTGTTGATATACATGTTTATGCTATGATTGTGATGCTACATGCTTGCTTGCTATGATAAACACTATTATGTATACGTACTATATATTTATTATACGAATAAGACCTGACCTATCCAATCTTCTTCTTAGAAGATGCCTCATCGAAGGAACACTCAGTTGGCCACAACCGAGGCAGAATTACAAGAACGAATTTCACAGGCAATCGCACAACATGAGGCCCTACGCTCCAAACACAACGGAGGCACCTCAGGGAATAACCCACCTCACGGTAATGTTTAAGTCACTCAAGACACATTACAATACATTTGGACATTTCCAAGTGCATTTTGCTAATGCTTTCTATGAATGATGTTGCTTGTACAGGCTGTACTTACAAGCAGTTTCTGGACTGCAAGCCTCTGAACTTTGACGGCACTGGAGGTGCCGTAGCTTTTGTGAGATGGGCTGAGAAGACAGATTCTGTGCTGCGGATGAGTAAATGTGTGCCAGAGCACCAAGTCACCTACATTTCTGGATTGTTTCTTGATGGAGCCCTGTCATGGTGGAACCTTCAGGTTCAGACTCTAGGTGAGGCTGCAGCGTATGTAATGACTTGGGATGAGTTGAAAGAACTGATGCGTAAGAAGTACTGTTCAAGGGCTGAAATTCAGAAGTTGGAAACCGAGTTTTGGAATCTGAAAATGGATGGTCCTAAGATAGCAGAATATGTGCAGAGATTCCATGATTTGTCTCATATTGTCCCCTACATGGTAGAACCAGAATTCAAGCGAGTCGAAGCTTCATTTGGGGATTGGCACCCCAAATACTGAGCATGGTGACTACTTCTAAGCCTCCAACAATTACTGAAGCCATTGACTTGAGCGTGTGTTGGTGCATATGTCTGTCGACTTCATCTTGTATCGAGTCTTGTAAATAGAATGATAGATCAGGGCACGAAATACGAGAAACAAGTAGAAGGAAGCCATTTCGCATGAAATGGATGTGTGGCCATTTCGCACGAAATGGAACTGGTAATTTCGTGTGAAGCCCATCTCGTGCGGAATGGAACCTCTATAAATAGCTGCCTTGTCATTTCGTTTGTAGCAGTTCCGGATTCCAGAGCCGAAGTACTGCTGAAGTGTCGTTTGATCTGTAATCGTTTCAAATCAATATAACCAGACAATTAAAGTGATTATGTGTGTAAATCAAGCTGATTCAAAGTCTATACATTAGTTTCCGCCTCTCGTATTGATTAGAACTCTTCTGAACAACTCGTTTTGGTCGTGTAAACGATCCTACAGCGTGGCTTTGACTGAGGAAGCGATCAGATTGGGCAAGTTTTCAATCTCCGAGTAGAAGAAGAAAGAGACTCATGTGGAGTCGTCTGGAGAGAACAACGGAAGTTCTCAAATTTCAAGAAGGGTACACAAGGAAACAACAGCGGTACTAACAAGTGTAGAGATGCTAATCCACCAGCCGAGGTCAGGACTTGTGCTGCAAGTTCTGAGAACAAAGGAAAATGATACATGGGTACTCTGCCCAAGTGTGATATTTGTCAGCATCATCACACAGGACGATGTAGGTATGGGAAATGTGAGAACTGTGGCAAGGTAGGGCATGCCAGGGAGGCGTGCTAGTACAGTGCTGGACGAAGGAATGGAGGAACATGGTGGAAATGGTAGTGGAAACCGCAATAGTAATGGGAATCAGACTGGAAATCGCAATCAAGGAGGAAATGGAAATTTCGGTGGAAATGGAAATCGTGGTGGTTCTGGAAATCAAGCTGGTAACGGAAACCGCGGAGGAAACAACAATCAGGGCGGAAATGGAAATGGAAATGGGAATGGTCGCGGCCAAGGTTGTTTTGGTTGTGGTGATGCATGGCATTTCAAGCGGGATTGCCCAAAGAACAACCAAGCTCAGGGAAGAGTCTTCAACATTGGAGCTAGGGAAGCTCGTCAGGATCCGAACGTAGTCACTGGTACGTTCCCTATCAATCAACATTATGCATCTTTTCTATTTGATACTGGTGCCGACTATAGCTTTGTATCTCTAGAGTTTAAGAATATACTTGGGATAGTTGCAAGTATGTTAGATATCCCGTATTCAATAGAACTAGCTAATGGGAAGCTAGTAGAAGCTAGTGAAGTAATTAGAGGCTGTGTGATAGAGCTTGGAGAGCGTGAGTTTACGCTTGATCTGCTGCCAGTTGAGTTGGGAAGCTTCAACGTAGTAGTTGGGATGGATTGGTTGTCAAGTAATCGAGCTGAGATCGTATGCCATGAGAAGATTATCTGTATCTCGATGGCGAATGAAGAGACAATCGTGATTCATGGGAGAAGCATGATACACCTCTACGGATTATCAGTTGTTTGAAGGCACGGAACTTTTTGCGTAAAGGATGTGTTGCCTTCTGGGCTCATGTCGTGGACAAAGAAGCAGAAGAACCGAAGTCAAAGAACCAAAGCTCGAAGATATCCCTGTGGTGAGGGAATATCCTGAAGTCTTCCCCCGAAGACTTGCAAGGATTACCGCCCCAACGACAAGTCGAATTTCATATTGACTTGGTTCCAGGCGCCGCGCCTGTAGCCAAAGCACCTTATCGACTTGCGCCTTCAGAGATGCAAGAGTTGTCGACACAGCTTCAGGAGCTTCTGGACAAGGGATTCATTAGACCAAGCTTCTCGCCTTGGGGAGCTCCAGTACTGTTTGTCAAGAAGAAGGACAGTAGTTTTCATATGTGCATTGACTACCGAGAGCTAAACAAGTTAACCATCAAGAATCGGTATCCTTTGCCGAGGATTGATGATTTATTCGATCAACTTCAGGGTTCGAGTTACTACTCCAAGATCGATCTTCGATCAGGTTATCACCAGTTGCGGATTCAAGAAGAGAGTATACCGAAGATTGCCTTTAGAACTCGTTATGGACATTACGAGTTTCTAGTAATGCCGTTTGGTTTGACGAATGCACCGGCAATATCTATGGACTTGATGAACCGAGTTTATAAGCCATATCTCGATAAATTCGTGATTATATTTATCAATGATATTCTGATCTATTCACTGACAAAGGAAGACCATGAGCAACACCTTAGAGCCATCTTAGAGCTACTAAAGAAGGAGAAGCTCTATGCTAAGTTCTCGAAGTGCGAGTTTTGGTTACGTGAAGTGCAGTTCCTTGGTCACGTGGTAAACGAGGATGGAATTCATGTGGATCCCACCAAGATCGAGGTGATTAAGAATTGGGAAACTCCGAAGACGCCAACCGAGATCCGACAGTTTTTGGGCTTAGCAGGGTATTATCGCAGATTCATTGAGGATTTCTCCAAGATCGCTCAACCGCTGACCTCCCTTACTCAAAAGGATAAGAAGTATGAATGGGGAGATAAACAAGAAGAAGCTTTTCAGCTGCTTAAGAATAAGCTTTGCGATGCACCTATTTTATCCCTACCCGAAGGCACCGACGACTTCGTGGTATACTGTGACGCCTCGCGTCAGGGATTGGGTTGTGTGCTAATGCAGCGACAAAAGGTTATCGCTTATGCTTCGCACCAGTTAAAGGTTCATGAGAAGAAATATACCATGCATGATTTGGAGTTAGGCGCAGTGGTGTTTGCTTTGAAGATATGGCGACCCTATCTGTATGGTACTCGGTGTACGATCTTTACAGATCACAAGAGCCTACAGCACATATTCGATCAGAAAGAGCTTAACATGAGATAACGACGTTGGGTTGAGTTGTTAAATGATTATGATTGCGAAATCAAATATCATCCAGGAAAGGCGAATGTAGTAGCAGACGCCTTGATTCAAAAAGAAAGAATCAAGCCCATAAGGGTTAGGGCTTTGGAGATGATTATTCAGACAGATCTCACGTTGCGTATTCATGTGGCACAGAGAGAAGCTCTTAAGAAAGAAAACTTAAAGGCTGAATATCTCCGTGGGATGGAGAACAAGCTGGTACCCAATGAGGAAGGAACTTTGTATTTTATGGGACGAATTTGGGTTCCGCTTTTTGGTGGTCTTAGAGATGTTATTTTTATGAAGCTCATAAATCAAGGTACTCGATCCATCCAGGATCTGATAAGATGTACCAAGATTTGAAGGATTATTACTGGTGGCCAAGACTTAAGGGCGATGTGGCTACTTATGTTGGGAAGTGTTTGACCTGCGCCAAAGTGAAGGCCGAGTATCAGAAGCCTTCAGTCTCCTACAGCAACCTGAGATACCCATGTGGAAATGGGAACAGATCTTAATGGATTTCATAACGAAGTTGCCCAAGACTCCCAAAGGTCATGATACGATTTGGGTAATCATGGACCGTCTGACAAAGTCTGCGCACTTTTTTCCGATTAGAGAAAAAGATAACACAGGAAAGCTAGCTGAGCTGTTCCTAAGGGAGATAGTAGCACATCATGGAGTGCCTATCTCGATAATATCGGATAGAGATGGAAGATTTATGTCAAGGATTTGGCAATCCTTTCAAGAAGCGTTTGGTTCTCAGTTGAATCTGAGTACTGCCTTTCATCCACAGATGGACGGTCAAAGTGAGAGAACGATTCAGATGCTTGAAGATATGCTACGTGCTTGTGTAATGGATTTAGGTGGCAGTTGGGATACACACCTGCCTTTGGTTGAGTTTTCCTATAACAACAGCTCCCATACAAGCATTCAAGCTGCACCGTTCGAGACTCTCTACGGACGCAAGTGTCAATCACCGTTATGCTGTGCAGATGCAGGTGATAGACAGCTGGTTGGTCCCGAACTGGTCCAAGAGACGACTAATAAGATCACACAGATCCGAGAGCGCATAAAGGCGGCTCGTGATCGACAAAAGAGCTATGCGGACCAAAGACGAAAACCTTTGGAATTCGAAGTGGGTGATATGGTTTTGTTGAAAGTCTCACCTTGGAAAGGTGTGGCACGCTTTGGAAAGCGTGGTAAGCTAAACCCACGATTTTTCGGACCGTTTAAAATTTTGGAAAGGATTGGTTCGGTAGCATACAAGCTAGAGCTACTAGCAGAACTTAATGGTATTCATGATACATTTTATGTATCTAATCTGAAGAAAAGTCCAACTCAAGAGACAGTGGTCATTCCTGCTGATGAAGTTCACATTGACGACACACTCCACTTTACCGAAGAACCAGTTGAGGTTACAGATTGGAAGGTTAACAAGACTTGGAGGAGTAGTGTTAAACTAGTCAAGGTTCGATTGAATACACGTCACGGCCCAGAGTTTACTTGGGAGCGTGAAGACCGCATGAAAGCTAGATACCCGCATTTGTTCCCCAACTCCCCTGCAGCTAGTAGTAAAGCTTAAAATTTCAGGACGAAATTTTCTTAACAAGGGTAGAATGTGACAACTGTCAAAATTTCAGGTATCCGTACAACTAATAAACCATGATTAGTGCTTAATGACTGTGCTAAATTACAATTAATGACTTAAATTGCCTTCTGATTATTGCTATGATACATACATGTGCATCACATATTGCTTAATGTCATATCATTATTGCATAAGAACTTTATTGACTCAAATGATGCATGAAACACAACTAGCACAGTTATCAGACAAATCAGAAAAATGCTGACGGAGTTCAGTATATAGACAGGCATTGTATTGAGACACAAAATGAGCCAGAAACCAAGTATTACACAAGTATAGTGTGTAGGAAAGTAAGGATCACAAAACTGCCTTCCTAGTGATAGTTTAAGTGCCGGAAAGTGCCTAAAACTCACATAAACTGCAGAATTCTACAGAAAATCAGCATTTAAACACACTAATATCATGCAGAAATATGGTTAAATGGTCCTGAATGCTTTCCTAAGTGTCGGGAATCAAAACTGTCACAAAAGGTAACATAAAGTACACTAAACTGCATAGTTTAGCACCTTAACGAACCGGTAACCAACCGAACAACCGGACACTACCCGAAACACCAAATTTTCACTAAAAAGCATTGTTTTAACATCACCAAGCTAGTTATGCTCCCCGAACATCATAACACATCATATAATAACTAGTAACCATATAACCTGACCAAAACTTGAAATCTAACCATGAACTAACTTTCTAGTTTAAACCTAAGCCTATACCCCCCCCCACCTAGTAATCGACCCAACATGTGGCCCCACTAGAGATTTTATTATGATATTAAAATAGATCTTGTTCCTTCATGTTAGACATAAAAACCAAAGGTAATTGTGAGTTGGATGGATTATAAGAATAACCTTTAGAACCATAACTCTCATTTCATCATAAACTCACAACACACTTTCTTCTCTTCCCCTTCCCCTTGCTCTCGGCCATAACCCCATCACCACACACCACCATCATCCAATCTTCATCCATCCAATCCATACACATACAAAGGTGTTAGAATGTGCACAAAGAAGCTTGGAGCTTTCGGGAGTTGAAGGACCTTCACCATTTGCTTTTATCCACTTCATTTCTTCCATTGATCATCCCTAGCCTTGAGCTAGTGGTAAGAACATCATACACTTCATTTTACATCTTGTTTAAATGGTTAAAAGATGATACATGTTGTTAATCACGATGAACATTAAGAATCAAGAACATGAAACATGAACAAGCTTAAAAATCTTAAGAAATCATGTTGTTTACTGTTGTTGTTCTACTTGATGATTGATTGTTTATGTAAATGATGTAGATCATCATATGATCTTGCTAGATAATGATTCAAAACATAATCTAGCAAGATGAGAGGATGAACATGTTAAAGATCCATAGATCATCCTCATGAAAGTCATGAACTTGGAAGAATAAATTGTTTTCTTGTTAAGTGATGATCAAAATAAGTATAAAGTCTTGTAAATTTAAGATTTCAAGAATGATTTTTCAAGAAATCAAGTTAAAAATACAAAGTTTACTTAATCTTGGTTCTTAAATAAATAAACCACATTTTTGATGGTTAATAAAGTTTTGGAACTCATATGTAACAAGAAAAATCCAAGAAGAAACATTTTTAGAAAATGTAATTACAAGTTGTAAAGAACTAATTCTTTCAAAAATGATGTTTTTAAAGAAACAACCACACTTTAAAGGGTAACTAAGCCTACTAAATACACTAGTAAGTTACTACATATTTTTATAAATTTTCAAGTTCATGAAGAAATAGTTTATGCTTGATTTTGGCAAATCAGTAAGTTTAGATTGATTTGTTGTTGATTGTGTTGATTTACAATAGAAAATGATATGCCTTGAAGGTATGGAAACCTCCATTTTTAGGGGAAACTATGGCAAAAATTTTCTAAAAATTAAACACTTAGAAAAATATCTTTAAACAAATATTTACAAGTATATTTTTAACCATGAATTTTCATGTAAAGTTTGCCATAAATTTTGTTACAAAAATTATAAATATTGGAGGTTGGTTTTTATAAATAAAAGTGATTAAGTACGTATTTAGGAAATATATATTTAGAAGTCACCATGTGTGTGATTATTTGTATACTATGTGTATTAGTTATATTATTTTAGGACTTGAAATAATATAACTCATCAAAATACCAAAAATCACAATCCAAAATATTAACAAAATTCCAAGAAAATGAACATATGAATTATACCCAAATTATTGGAGAAACCGAACAAAGGATGTAACTCCCAAAAATAATTTGGAAGTTTATTCGTAAGTATATTTTGGTAAATAATATTTTGGACACCAAGAGAACAAAAATATGATTTTTACAATTATTACAAGATATATCATATTTTTAACAAGGAGAAAATATATTATTTTTGGCAAATAAAAATGTATATAATTTTCTTGGAATTATTAGAAGATGTATTATTTTTGGAAGAAAATATATATTTTCTCAAACAAACATGAAATACATTATTTTTGGGAGAAAATGTATTTTCTTAAATAAACTTGAAATATATTATTTTTGGATGAAAATGGATTTATATATATTTTCTAAGTTAGACTTGGGAATATATTATTTTTGAGGCTTGTATGAGAATTATAAATATTTTTGCCAAGGGAAAAATTATGAATAATTTTTCTAAGTAATATTTCTTAAAATATATATTTTGGAAATATATATCGATGTATTTTTATTAAAGATATTATTCCGGAAAAATTAATACAAAATTAAGTATAAGAATACTTAACAATTACAAGAAAATATGTATTCTCGTACGTATAAATACACTCCGGAATACGACACCAATACATGGGAAGGATATTCACGTATAAATACATAAAGGTGTGAAGTTAAAATATACTATTTTTAACAATTATTCCAAAATCTAACAAATATAATTTAAGTTAAAATATTTATTATTTTAACAAATAATAACTTGGAATAATATCGAAGACACAATGAAACGTAACTCAAAGACACTAATTAATACTAAGTCAAGGCATGACCCGCTCGTCTTACAGACCGTAGTACGTTGTAGATAGTCGGGTACACCCGAAGGAGCTTTGAGTTACAGTTGGTTACGAAGAACGCAAAGCTGTGAGTTCATGTCCCCCTTTTCTTTTAACTGTTTTCGGTTTTATAACTTCGAGGGTGAAATGCATGTTACAACTAATTACAACGATTACAAATGGTATGGTTAGCTAAGGAAAATACTGTTAGATCATGTGAATGGGTAGGCATTATCTTGAGACCATTAATCTTTGTTAAGGACCGAGGGACATGAGTGATAGATCTATTTGGGTGTTGCGAGCCCCACCCATGGGTCCGCGAGTTGACCGCATGTAGTGACTATGTCGTTCCAGCCGGGAGGCCCGGTACGAAATATGCAAAGGATTGAGCCTTCCTACACCGTTGCACACGTATTAATGACCTTGCAAATCATTAATCGATTTGTTCCTTGTTGCTTTCATACCAGGATTTTACAAATACATACTTACTTATGATGATTACAAAGGTTTATTCGTGCACACATACAAAACACATGAGCTCGCTCAACTTTTGTTGATGTTTACAAACTACATGTATTTCAGGAAATTAAATGTGGATCTGGCGGGCGTTTGGATGTTTCAAGTAATGTTGGGAATAAGAGATGTCATCCGAAGTCTAAGGGTTTGGATAGTGTGTCTTATCCTGGATAAGACACATCTTCCAAAGCCTGGTTTTATTTAATGCCTTTTGTCGAGTCCTTGTGGAACTCTAAAACAAGTTACATGGTTTGTATTTGGATTTAAAGTTTGTGTTGGTTTTCAAGACAATGTTGTTTGTGATGTTTTAAACTATTTAAATGGATGAACATCTTTAGTTTTATCATATAGATGTTTGTTATGGTTGAATGCAATGATATTAAGCAAGTCACACATAATCACGCTTCCGTAAAAGACAGGGTGTGACACGACTTGCCGGCCGGCTAGTCGCATTAAACAGATTCCTAGCTAACCACGCGGCTAAATCTTACCCCTTCATTAACACTCTGCGGAACTGCTTGAAGAAGGAACAGTTCCAATGGACCGCAGAGGTAGAAAACGCTTTCTGGGAGATGAAAGAGTGTTTGATCCAACTCCCAACTCTCACCGCACCGTGCAAGAAAGAACCGCTCATCCTATACCTGTCTGCTGTAGACAACGCGGTGGGTGCGGTACTTATAGTGGAACGAGAGGGAGTCCAAACACCGATCTATTATGTCAGCAAAATGCTCAATGATCAAGAGACAAGATACTCTTTCATGGAGAAGTTGGTACTCGCACTGGTACACGCATCCAGACGGCTACGCCGTTACTATGCAGAACATGTCATCACGATGTTAACCAACTACAGGATCGGGCAAATCCTCTCCAAGCCCGAAATCTCTGGAAGACTCGCAAAATGGGCTATTGAACTAGGCGCGCGCACACATTGATTTACAAACCGCTTCCAGCAATCAAAGGCTAGGTTTTAGCTGACTTCGCCACAGAAGTACCGACGAATCGCATTTAAGAATGCGAAGACGAACAAAACCCTACACCTCCGCCATCCTCGTCGGACATCTAGGCACTGTATACCAATGGTGCGTCCAACAAAGACGGTGCGGGCCAGGTCTGTGACTCGTAAGCCCTGATGGTCAAGAGCGTACTTACGCAATCCGCCTCGACTTCAAGAGTACAAACAACGAGATAGAGTACGAGGCTCTACTAGCAGGGCTGCGCTTGGCAGTCAAGCTTGGCGTCCAACACTTGGAAGCACACGTCGACTCATTACTAGTTGCGGGGCAAGTCTGTGGCGACTATGCCGCGAAAGGGGATATCATGATTCTCTATCTTGAGCAAGTCAAGCAACTAAAATCACGATTCACCTCCTTCAACATTCGACATATCAATAGGAGTGAAAACAAACATGCGAATAAACTTTCAAAACTCGCATTCACCATCTTCCAGCATCTGGCAAAGGAAATACGTATTGAGATCCTACAAAATCCCTCAGTACCCCTGCGCCAAGTCAACGTCATCCAGTACGGCACAACGTCCTAGATGACGCCAATTATTGCATACTTGCAATCAGGTGTTACCCCCGAGAGCAAAGCTGAGGCACGCAAACTACAGTACAAGGCGTGTCACTATCAGATGGGGGATGGTATTTTGTACCGCAAATCATACCTAGGGCCACTCCTACAATGCGTCGACCCTCAAGATGCCACATATCTTATCAGAGAAATACATGACGGAATATGTGGCGTACACGCGGGCCCGCGCATGGTAGTGGCTAAAATCATGAACGCTGGGTATTATTGGCCCGTCATGCACCTAGACGCGGTTAAAGTCTTGCGCAAATGTTTCAATTGTCAACGACACGCACCAAAGACATTGCTCCCAAAGAACAACCTCGTCCCCGTCACCACCGCATGGCCTTTTAAAAAATGGGCCATCGACGTGGTGGGACCATTTCCAGATGCACCAGGTAAGGTAAAGTTTATCATAGTGGTTGTCGACTATTTTACCAAATGGGTAGAAGCAAAATCGTTAGCCTCTACCACCACTATGATAACAAGGAAGTTTGTCTGGGAACACATCATCTGTCGTTTCGGTCTTCCAATGTGCATCGTAACCGATAACAGAACCAACTTCGCTGCCGAGGATTTCCAAAATTGGCTAAAGGAACTAAACATTGAACACGTCTTCTCCTCAGTGGCGCACCCGCAAAGGAATGGCCAAGTTGAGAGCATCAATAAAAGTTTAGTCGAAGGCATAAAGGCACGGTTGGGAACAGCCAGACGCGGCTGGGTCGATGAACTCCCAAGTACCCTATGGGCCCATAGGACTAACCCGAAGACAAGTCACGGGGAGACACCCTTCAGCCTAGTCTATGGCTCTGAGGCGGTGATCCCCGCTGAGATAGGTCTCCCTTCACCTTGAATGTTAGCTATCAACAAAACTGACAACAGTGACAAGCGCAGGCTTGACTTGGACCTCTTGGAAGAAAGGCGTGAAAACGCAGCAATCAACGAGGCCAAGTACAAAACAAAACTGGAAAAATACTACAACGCACGCGTCTGCATCTGCACATTCAACCCGGGAGACTATGTCCTTTGGGACAATGAAGCCTCTAACGCAGAACGCCCAGGGAAACTTGCCCCCAAATGGGAAGGACCCTACCTCATCAAAGAGGTCTTGGGCAAAGGCGCGTACAAACTACAAACGTTAGAAGGAGAACCTATCGTAAGAACATGGAACGCACAGCAACTTCGACGATGTTACATGTAAGCTACGTTTACATTTCCCATGTAACCTACTGGCCCACAGGCCATTTGTCAATAAATAAATGAACAATTCAATGCAATATTGTTTATCCTTTCTATTACAAATGCGTGTTCCACTTTGCGGTATCTGCAAAAACATATTGGCGAAATCTTCATTCGCGATACCCACACAAAGTGGTGACCACACACAAATATTGTAATAGGCCAGCAAAGGCAAAACATCAAGCCTACACAATTCCTAAACCATAACGGGAGAAAAATGGGAATTGACTACTACTTGCACGACAAAAGCGCAGAGTATACTCAACCACACTCTACAGCCAACAGAGTCATTCATATACTTGCATGTCACCTAGACATGCAAATGGCAAATAATGACTTAGTATTATTTACATGCGCCTGAAACATTGGCCTTAAATAAACACTATTTCATCCGCGCTCACACAAAGACAAAGTAAATGTTCTTTACTTACACACTTTGAGCTGCGCGTACTTGCATATCACCTAGATATGCAAATGGCAAATTCGGACTTAATGTTATTTACAAAGCCCTTAAACAATGGCCTTACAAAACATTAACTCGCACATGTTCAAAAAAGCAAGAAGTAAAAACACTTGTACAAATTGAGCAAAAGGATAAAACTTTATATATTCCAAAAGATTTCTACACAGATACGGTGCATAAGAAATTTTACATAAGTTTTTTCCTCTAAACATTTACATCAGAAGAGAAGTCAAAAAGGGCACGCAGGCCAACCTAGTCTTCTTTTGTGCCACTGGTGCCCGCATCCTCCTTTGCACCGCCAACGGTTTCCTCATCCTCAGGATGTTCATACAACAACCGCAAACAGTCCACGTAATCTTCCACCTCCAAGTATTTCTCAATGTCTTCAATGGAAGAAAGTGACAAGTTTTTGTATGCGTCAACAGCTACGGCATACAAACCTTCAGTATCTACACCATGGAACCCAGATCTTTCATCAGTAAATCTGTTCTGGAAAAATGGGTTCACATGGGCAATGCACTCGTTGTAACCAGCCTTAAACCCTGCCCGTCGTGCACATTCCTTAAGCTCATTAACGGCAGCTGCGTTCTCAGGCGCATCAAGAATGGTTCCAACAATCTGCAAAAATACAAGTGACAAGTTTAACAGAAGCAAATCTAAGGATGGGAAAGACACCAGGTACTTACATGCCCAATACCGTGATCACGCATCCAATCACGATCCGCCTTAACCTGATTTAGAGAGGTGGTCAACCCATCTCTAGCCTCTTCAGCCTGCCTAGCCCGCGTTTCAACCTCAGTAACGCGGACAGTCACCTCCTCAAGGATAGCCGCACGGCTTTGCACATCCGCCTGTTGATAATCGGCAAGAAGAAGTATAAACACATCTTAGTAACGCGGGCAGTCACTTCCTCAAGGATAGCCGCATGGCTTTGCACATTCGCCTGTTGACAATCAGCAGGAAGAAGTATAAACACATCTTACATACAAGAAACAAAGTAACAACTCGTGTGTAATCAGATTTCGTACCTGGAGTTCCTCAACAGCTTTGTTCAACTTACTGCGGTCATCATCCACCTCTTCAAGCGCCTTGGCACCGCGTGCCTCCGCCTCCTTTGCCTCTTTTACAGCCACTTCGGCTGTGGCCTTTTCCTTCATCAAAGCAGCATTTGCGGCCTTGAGATTGTTCAACTCCTGGTGAACACGGAAAATTTTTTCATTCTCTCGAGCACAAGCTTCCCTCCAACCCTTGCACTCATCAGAAAGCAATTTTGCAAGAGTACGAACCTGTTTAAGGCCAGCAGTTGCAGCCCAAACCTCAGTCTGCTTCAGCTTCTCAAAAGCAGCCTTATCTTTTTCCAGCCGCTCTGCACCTTCTCGAGCAGCCTTCACCAAGGCCTCAGCTTCAGCCCGCAGACGAATGGTTTCCTCCTCCTTGCGACCCAACACTTGTAGTCTTCCATAATTGCATTCGCAATTATAGAACTTCCAACAAGCATGGAGGAGAGCTGGTTTATCCGGTTCTCACGAGACAAACCGCGGGCACGAAGAACCTCAAAAGGAGTGCCCAAACCGCTTAAGATGTCCATGCAAGTGGACGGATCGTTGGAAACATCATACCCTTACATAACAGTCCAAGGAGGGCGATGATAATCCAAACCCCGGTCTACCATATAAGAACGGTAATAAAAATCCAATTCAGTCTCACCAGGCTGAATGGAAGGTTGATCTTCAAAACCCGTACCCGTGGCAGTCGAACCAGAAACCTTCTCAGCAACGGGGGACTTCGGTTTCTCAGTAACAGGGGATTTCGGCTTCTCGCCCCCCTGAACTTCAGCGTCATTGGGATCAATCAAGTTGTTGGACGAATCCAACATATCAGCAATAGATACACCCGCAGACTTCTTCGCGATATCCACCACATGAGCAAGTGGTGGACTAACCCGCTCAATAGAAGGACTCCTCCTATCCTCCTTCTGGACTTCCACGTCCACCGCCTTCGGTGAAGACAGAGGGGTGGAAAACAAAGACTCCGGTTCTCCCCGGGATTCTACAACAAAACACAAGACATCCATCAGTTACAACTGTCACAACACTTATACTATATATACTACCAACTTACCAGTTGTGACCGCAGGTGTTGGCTTCGAGATTGCAACCCCCCAGGTTCTTCTCAACTTGGGACCTTTTTGCCCACCAGCAGCATGGGCATCTCCTTTCCTTTTCTTATTATCAGCGGGTTTAGAACCCGTAGATGATCCACCCGCGGCCGCACCACCACCTGGAACACCCAAACCCTCAAGGGTGTCAGACACTACCACGTAATCGTTGTATTTGCGTAAACGGACACGAGAGATACCTGCCACCTCCGGCACCAAAGGAGGAACAACAACCGGCTCATGTGTTTCTTCGGTTTACGGAACCGTTTATCACCATGTTTCTCCACGTGCTGTTTGGGAACACCCGTGGCATCAGGGTCTCCCAAGGCCCCAAGATCCCCTGCGTTTCGTCCATCAACAAACAATCAGCAAGGCCAACTTGTTTACAAAACACTAAAGGAAGAATGCACTATTGTCCCTTTTCCTTGCGGCAGCACTGCCTCCATTGCGTCTCGTTCAGGCAACCGGAAATTGTCACGAATGGTGTAGTTGAACCCTTCCTCACCATCCGCGCAAGCCAATACCTTAACCTTTCCTTTGAAATCCGGGTAAAACATTCTCCAAATTGGAGCATCCTCTGACAGTACATGTATAAAAACTCAGTAACAAAAACATGGAAGCAAGAAACCGCACGGAGAAAAAGGACACTTACCACCACTTTTTTCCCGCACCACGGGCCTTGCCTACCTGCTAATCCTCCCTAGCATCATCCGCAATACCCACAACTGCGCGTTACTCAACCTCACCCAACCAATGATCCGCAGGTTCAGGAACCAATCCACCGTATCTGCCTTGGGGACGCTAATGTTCTCCGATATGATCGGGTCCGTCACATTCCTAAAGGTCAACCTTGCAGTAATAGCAGCAGCTTTAATGTAGAAGAACTTTGTCTTCCACTTCGTTAGACCCTTCGGATGGACCATCAACTTAGGGCTACCGTCCCGTTGACGGAAAGAGAAGAAACCCATCGACACAGTCATTTGATAAAACCACCGGAACTCTCCGACGGTGGGTTCTATACCGAGGGCACGAAACGTGTACTCGAAGTTTTGAACCCGAATCATCCCAAAAGGACTGAGTTCGGAAATGTTGAGTTTGTACCACTCCAAAACTTCAGCGACAAACACCGTCAACGGCAAACGGAGGTTACAGACGCCGAAAAAATCGGACCACATGGTGACATACCCCGCCGGAGCATCGGCGGCGGTGTCACCCTCTTGTGGGTAGATAGCCCCATACTCCGGTGGCATCTGAATATCCCTCAAAATATTATCGAACAACGATTTCGACAACCTTAAAACCGGCAACTTCTCTCCAGGAGCATCACCTTCAGCCTCCTCATCTACCGCCACCGGTGACGAAGGTTCAGGGTTTTCACCCGGAGTAGAATGTGGGTTAGATGGTTCAGCCATCACGAAGAAGGAGAAATAAAATGTAAGATGAGTTCAGGAACTTCGAAGAAATCTCACCGGAAAAACAAAGGGTTGATCAGAGAAGACGAAGGTTTTCACTTTCTCTTGTCGGAAATTTTTTTGAATTTTCGAAGAAGTGAGGGGAAACCCCAAACGGTTTCCCCTTTTATACTCATCACAATTAATGTTGTACAGTAACCAAAACGTCATGCATGAAAAGAACGAATTATGCATCACCACGTGTACAGCGACGGTTCCGCTGACGGTTACCACGCGCGCATAGCCACTCACGTGCCTGACATTACTAGACTTTTACACTTCCGCTACAGTGCAGTGATTGCCTTAGGCAGCGTAAACGTCCTTTTGTTTTAGCACATGCCAGGCAAATCCCACCAACTTCTACCAACCCGCACGTGCGGCCTACAACATCTACAAAAAGCGACAAATGAAGACAACTCTCATGTACGCGGCATGCGGTTTTTTATGGTTTCTCAAACCATAACCTAGACCGCATGTCGTTTTTTACCCACCCCTCAAAAAAGGAAAAAATATATAAATATACACTATGTAAAGAGGGATAACCAATATCCTCATATATCCACGAGCACACGTGGAATATGCGGAGATGGCACACACGATCCCGCACAGGTGTGTCAGATACTCAGAACCAGCGTTGTTCTTTAGACTGCGAAAACCGCTTCTCAGGAAGAAGCAAACTGCATTCCCTTAAAGCTTCTTCAAGATTCAAATCCCCCGTGTCCGGTTCACAACCACAGAGGGAACGCAAACAGCTTCTCCATTGGGAAAAGGATAAGTATGATGAGCGACCGCACATCAGCAACCTTGACTCCTGATCCTTCAAGAGCTACATCAAAGCGTAACACTCTTTTAAAACGAGTCTTCTGTTACAAACCGCAGACACTCATGAGTCGCTACGGCGAAACGTAACTACGCGAACGGTAGCTACGGAAGAGCCACGACTAAATCATCACACGGATGAGCAAAGCTACTTCCAGAAAAACTGCTTTCCAACTAAGCGTGAAGGAAAATGGCTACAAAACGAATGCGGACGAGTTTCACCCAGATTCCTAACTATCTAAGGTAATCTCCTTGAGCAACAAGCCAAGCAACAGTGGTAACAAGTCTGCTTATGACTTTGTTTGCCCACCTATGGACCGCATAGAATAAACAATGGTTGGCACTACCATACCTATGACCATGTTTATTTGCCATAGTTCAAGTGAACGATTCACATTGTTCGACCAAACACGACCAACAATGACGCAAATCCCCCACATTATTCGACCAAACATGGCCAACAATGCAAGGGAACGAGGTAACCGCAAAGGACGTGCGGTTACTTGAGAGCTAAACTAGAAGAACACGAATACCCCACAAAATAGGGATCATCGTTCCATGTCCAGTTGATAAACATAAAGCGATAGCAAGGCACTTACAGCATTGCATCCGCAACCGCAGAGGTTACAACAAGAGTTGCGGCCACTAACATCTTCAATCACCGTCTCAAAGGTTGGTTCGGCACACCAACAGGTGGCAACTAACCCTGATGACATCAGAAAAAGGTAGACCATACTACCGGATCAAACTCCTCGGCTGAGAATTCTGCATCAGACGGAACTTACTCACCGGTACGGAAGAGACGTCACATGACTCTACCAGATCCCCAGCTTGATTTACTTGAAGCAGGAGCCATCGGTCTGGCCTAGAATCTTCTCCAACTTATAAAATTCCACTCGACCTCATAGTCCAATATTCCTCCCACATGCAACTTGCATGAGGAAACAACACTAGACTGGGGGGACTTGAAGGGGTATGGTCCCAGATCTCGCACCGGCATGGCCGCGAGTAACCATCACCCTTATCAAAAACCCCCACCTGCAAGAACTTATCTGTGTCCATCCGGGCACGCGTGAACACAGCAGTCGAATCCAATCGGTCAACGGATGAAAAGACTTACCTTGTGTATGAAAATGGGTGTACACATAGCGATGCGACTAGCACCGCATCCTATGAACATTTTCGTCACGATAAGGGATCTGGACAACAACAACAGTCACCACAAGTGGCGATGCGTCCTAGCACCGCATCCCGCACATGTCTTGGCCAGAGCAAGAATGCGGAAACAACAGCAGTTACCGCGAGCAGCGATGCGGCGCGCCACCGCATCCTGCCCACGAGGCAAGTGGGGACTGACACCACAGGGCAAGTGGCACCAATGACAGTCGCATGTCAGCCCATACGTAAGCAACAGACTGACATCGCAGTATGACGTGGCTTCACCTCCACAACCGACAAGCCTGACACACCTGCATAAAAGCAGCACGTGTCAGTCTAGCCACTCAATTCACTCCTCGGCTATAAATACCCATCCCGGACCAGGTTTGAGGTATCGCTTATCAACTCCCACACTACTACTACTACTATCACACACTTTGCTTCCCAAGCAAATTACTGATTCTCACGCCGGGGAGTGGTAACAAGGAGCACCCCCCACCCCTTCCTCCTTGTTACGAGTTACGGTGTGTTTTGTCACACCCCAAAATCCATATGCGGAGTATCACCGCTTGGAGGCGCGACTGACCAGGATCAAGCCACCAATCATATTGAACAATACATTAAGTAAATAAAACCAAACGCAATATAATTGGTGTTTCAAAATAAACCAAACATGTTTACGAAATTCAGCGGAAGCATAGAAATGTTGCAAATAACCAGAACATAGTTTAAAGTTCAAATGTTAAGCATAGGACAAAACAGTCCATATCCCACAACGATCACGCCTCCCCGTGCAAGCTCCAGAAGTACCTAACGACCTGCAAGGCATGTAACAACGAGTCAACAACAAAGTTGAGCGAGTTCACTATTGATTGTTCAGTTATTGAGTTCGTTTCAGAAATCGTAAGTTTGTTTCATAACCATGTTTTAACCAGTATCCTTGTTTCCCAAACCTTTACGATATTTAGTGGGGGCTTCCCATGTGCGTTACCAGACCGTACCATATCGACTACTACGAAAATAAGTTGTGCCCTAAGTCAATGTCTATCATCATTGACCCTTTGCCTTTAGTCCATTAGTACACGCCCGTTCGAACGACACGGTGTGACGTTTGTTAAACCTAATAACGCTATTTACTAATGACCCGCTCGCCATCGGCCTCGGCGATTAAGTCGATATAAAATGAGGGACTTATGATAGAGTTTTGGTCCAGTATGTTTAATCTTGTTGTCCTACCCAAGGAGGATGAACGTACGTATCATACCCAAGGAGAATACGCGAGGTTTAAATCTTGGCATCCTACCCATGGAGGATGGCCGTACATATCCTACCCAAGGAGAATATGTAGTTTCCGTTTTAGTTCTTTAACCCATTCCCAACCCTTGGGAATCCCATGCCTTGTAGAAAGTGTGAACTCACATTGGTTTGCTCGGTATGCTAAACTATGTGTTCACAAGAAATCAGTCAAGCCCTATAGTATGCACGTATACACAATCAGTTTATACTCGAAACTATTCACATGCAGTCTTTGTCACAAAGTGCTTAGGCAGTCATTATCAAGTAACACACAACAATTAATGCATGTTCAAACCATTTGTGTTTCACAAAATTGAGTCTTTCACAGTTTGTTCTAATATGGTTATTCAATAACATACTTGACAGGGTTAACTGGCTTAACAAAGTTAACATACTTAACAAGTTAACAGACTAAGCAGAATTAGCATGCTTAACAGAAATAATACACTAACAAAGTTAACAAACCATTAGAGTTACATACTCAACGGAGTTACATAATTTAACAGAGTTAACATCTAACAGAACTAATAAACTAACTGAGTTTGCTGAACTAACAGAGTTAATACTTAACAGGTTTAATAGACTAACAGAGTTAATTAACTAACAAAGTTAACAAACCATTAGAGTTACATACCTAACAGAGTTACATAACTTAACACAGTTAATAAGGTTAACAGAGTTAATAAACTTAACTCAGTTAATAGACTAAACAAGGTTACTATCGTCTCATACTTAGACGAAACCACATGTATCGAAATCGCTTATTGGCGAAATCACTTATTGGCAAAATCTCTTAGGACGAAAACACTTGGTCGAAAACCTTTTATGGCGAAATCACATTTGACGAAAACCCAAGGGTTTTCGTCGGACTCAAGGCTTGACGAAAACACCCTGTGTTTTCGTCTGGTTGCTGTGTTTTCGTCTGGGACATCATCATCATCATCAGTAACAGTTACGTGCGACGGAACCCTAATCGTTACTACGCTTCAACATACAATCATTCAATCAAACTAGATCGTACAAATCATCATATCGATCATGAACAGGCATAGGACAAATAATCATAACATCAGATTATCATTATCAGAATCCCTAATCATACAATTCAATTAAATCCCCAAATAACATCACATACCAGTCGATCATCTTACATGCACTCCATCCACACACATAACAGTTTGCAGACAATATATAACAATCATCCAATATACGTAACAACAATCTAATTATCGAGATGATATACTAACCAGTTATGACAAGAGACTAGCAACGGTTCCCAAAGAGCTAGAGATTGCCGTCGGGTTCAAAGGGTAGAGAGAGGGAGAATGTGAGAGGTGGTTAGGGTTTTGCCGAATAATGTTCTCTCGTAAAGGTTATAAACAAAAACTATATCTTATCCTTATTGGGCTAGGCCCACTCATTGTTTTCACCGATCAGTAGTGGACGAAAACCACAAGGGGTGTTTTCGGGTGGGGTATTTTCGTGAGGGTAGAGGTGTTCGGCCAAGGTTCCATATTTAATTATAAAACACAAGTTAACACAAAACGTATTATTAACATACACTTAAATATAATGCACACCAAATATACATAAAACATACTTTGCCAATAAGTACAAGGTTAAGTCGAATAGAGACCTTGAAAACTCGGGTTGTCACATGTTTTCCTTCTGCAGGAGACAGATCAGCGGACGATCCAGCCACCGATCCTCGGAAAGAAGGGATTAACCCTACTTGACGAGACCAGTGAATTAACCCTTTTTGGTTAACCACTGTTTCATCAAGTGTTTATTTATAATTTCATATGAAATTGAATGTCCGGATAGTACTTGTAGTTTGCCCTTTTTTCACCTTTAAGGAAATGGTGTTTTTGTCATTTCACACCCTTTTAACTGAGAAAGCTAACTGATGTTAGGCACAGTGACTATCCAAGAACAAAAGTTGAAAAGTTAAGGACTATAACTGCAATTTTAAAAAGTTAGGGATTAAAGGTGAAAAAATAGAAAATCACAGGGACTATCTGGTATTTAACTCCCATATTAAAATGATAAATCTAAAGAAGAAGTCAACATATATCATAAATCTAAAAACAATTTGATTTTCATAATTGATCAACAATGAAAACATGACAAGTGTAACCACCCAATTCGTGGAAACAAAAGTCATTATCAAACTAAGAAACAACCAACGAAGCCAATAAACAGCCTTTGTTATTGTCTCCAAGGAAGCTTCCTGGAAGCCCACTCTCACTCCTCCATTTAACCACCCCTCCTTCCTCTCTGCTTCCTCTCATATCTCTCTCTCTGTCTCTCTCTCCCTCTCTCTCATTCTCCATGAAAATCGCCGGCAAAATACACCCTAAACACCTTTTCCGGTCTAAGAAAAGCCGCTCGCTTTCGAGATCTGATCCGCCCTCGTTTAATTCTTACGTGACGACGTCGTCTGGCTCGCCGGAGCCTAGTCACCGCAATAATAATAATAAGTCGACGTCTAATGGTGTTGCAACTCCGACTAGCGTATTGCCTACGCACGAAATATGTTCTGATGAGTGGTCGGAGGTTTCTACTGACGTGCAGGTCGAGTTGATTCAAGCTTTTAGGTAATATCATACATAACATAGCTAGGAAATGTATAGTAGTAGTAATTGTGATTTGTTGTATTTTTAAATTTAGGTATTTCAAAACTACGTATTACATTCCAGTAGGAGGTGTACCCTCTACTACCATATTCTATTCTAAAAGTAGGTGGTATTACAGTAAGAATCTATCTTCTAACCTAACTAGTTACAATTTAATGTATTCCAGAAATTAATAAAAAAATACACTATCTAATCTTATACTTTTCTGAAAATAATTAAAATTACGCTCCATCGTTGTAATACAACTGTGTCATATACACGATGTATAAAAGCAGTGTCATATACAACTGTGAAACGAGTCGTATTCATGTTTGATAACAATGATAATTGCGTCGTCATTGAACTGATAAAAATGTGTTGCAAGTCCACCTGAAAGGAGGTTTGAGTTTTGAAAATAGATTATGCGTTTTGAATAATCAAAATCAGATAATTAACTGTAACAAAACGTGATGTTGAAAGATAGTGTTTGGATTTGATTATGTTGCTTGATATCACAATAATCAGATAATCAACTATTTAAGTGTTTGGCAAATATATATTTAAAAAAATAAACAAGTGAAAATTCTTTTCTTAACGCAAATAATCAATTTTTGGAAAACTGCGTTTTGTTGCAGTAGGGGGAGCTACTTTTGGAAAACTGCGTTTTGTAACTTTCTAAACGCAATAATCAATTTTTTAATGTTTTTACCCCAACACTCAAAACTATTTATTTACGATTTCAAAACTCAATAATTTAAAAATCTCCTTCAAAACTCAACCCCAAACACCCTCATAATCAACCTTATGTAACTAATTACAATTTATTGAATTCCAAAACAGGTAATATTTACATGATCTACCCTCCAATGTAACCATTTACAATTTATTTATTGTATTCCAAAAGCAGGTATTTACATAATCCACCATTTACCGTAACTAATTATGATCTGTCTAATATAGGTTTATAGACGCTGACAATGATGGACAGATAACACTAGAGGAGCTTGAGGCGGTTTTGAGCCGAATCGGGGGATCCGAACCGTTGATCCGAGAAGAACTGAGCCTGATGCTAAACGAATTGGATAAAAACGGTGACGGAATCATTACTCTGGATGAGTTCGGAGCCATAAGCTCTGCGTTCGGACCGCCAGCGTGTGATACGGAGCTGAGAGAAGTGTTTGACTTTTTCGACGGCGATCACGACGGGCGGATCACGGCGGACGAACTGTTTGAGGCGTTGAAGTCGTTAGGGGACGGGAAGTGCACGTTAGAAGAATGCAAGAGTATGATATGTAACGTTGATAAAAATGGGGATGGGTTCGTGTGCTTCGAGGACTTTTCGCGTATGATGGCCCCGCAAATATGAGGGTTTTTTTATTTATTTTGGGGGTGTATGATGATATGGAGTTAAATGGTTAATAGATTTGTTTAGGGTTAATTGGATAATATTATAAAGGGCTGCACAGAATATGTGTGCTGGTTGTGGTATGTATGTTTTTCCTGTCTGCCAAAAAGTCTTGGTTATAGATTGTCAGAATAAGCATCTATCTTTTGTTATTTTTTATTTCAAGGAATATTAAATAAATACAAATAATCAAATTAATACACAAATATAATATGAAAAATTACCTATAGTATATCAATAATTGTAATAATCATAGAATGAGGAATTAGAATCTATACCATATAATAAAATAAACCAACTTTGTGACACGTATCACTCATTGAAGGCGTCTACATTTTAATTTCCTGCATTTTCATACTTATCTTATATCAATTAATTAAATAATAAATAATCAATTAATATTAAATTTTATCTTACTTTGAATGTCGGAAAGAATCATTCTATTTAATCTAATAATATATTATCTTTAAATTTAAATTATAAATTAAAGATTTTTTTAAATAATAGCACAAAACAATAATCTTAAATTTAAAAAACAATAATACGCTCATATAAAAAAATTAAAGTATAAACAAAATATACAAAATAACTTATTAGACATTAGATCAAACTTTAAAAAACACTAATTAGGAAGAGAAGCTTATAATAAAATTATGTTTTAGATTTTCTAAATTGGGGTTCTAATCAATTCGAATTAAACTTAACCAAGTTTATGACTTGATTAGAATTAAACTGAACCAAATTTATGCTTTTTTAAACGAATCCAATAGCATATTATTTACTATACAAAATTACATTTATTTAACCCGTGCAATACATGGTGTCTTTAAAGATATAACTTTTTTTTATTATTTAGTATATATTCGTCTCGCTTGCGGTATGCGCATATAATGTATATATGTGTGGACGCTCGGAGGGCAAAAGTGAAATTGCACTAATTTTAACATTATTTTACTAAGTTCGTGAAAATAACGTTATAAGCAGAGGATGGTTAATAATGCATCATCATCATGTGGGTGGCGTTGATATTAGAAAGACAAAAGGGACCATGCACTAATCGGTCTTTGTCCCGATTGTTGAGTGTTATGTGCCTTATATCCAAGGCTTGATGCAAAACTACTATCGAGTCGAGGCTCTCACTGAAATCGGCCTCTCTATTCCTATGGGGTAGAGGTAAGGCTGTCTACATCTTACCATCCTTAGGCCCTACCTTAGCTTTGCTATTGGTGGGATTTACTGAGCATGATGACAATGATTTAGTATATATAATTGGATTTATTGAACCTGTATAATACACGGGGTTTATAAAGGTATAACTTTTTTATTATTTAATTTATAAAATTACATTTATCCAACCCGTGTAATATACAAGGTTACAAAATTACATTTATTTAACACGTGTAATACACGGTGTTTTTAAGAATATAACTTTTTTTATTATGTAGTATATATAATTAGATTTTTTCAACCCGTACAATACACGGGTTTTTATTATTTGGTATATAAAATTACATTTATTCAGTACAATACATGAGGTTCTTAAAGATATAATTTTTTTATTATTTAATATATATAATTACATTTGTTCAACCCGTGTAATAAACGAGATTTTTAAAGAATAATTGTTTTAATTTAGTATATAAAATTACATTTATTCAAACCGTGTAATACACGGGGTTCTAACCTAGTAATAAATATTTAATAAACAACAGCCTGATAATATCCTCATAAGTTGAGTGCATAAGTTTGTTGATTTGTAGGAGATAAGTAGTGTAAGTTTTTTAATTAAAGCTAGGTTGGTTAATTATACCTGAATTTTATTTTTGTTTAGATTTACAAATTAGGTTTGGGTAAATCATTACCCAAAACAAATAAGAAATTTGATCACCATAAATTATTAGTTGAAAATAAAGTGTTAAGAAATTGTTGTTAGGCTGCATGGTAAAGAATAAGGGCCCAAGGGGCTTTATTATCCTGCCATATCGGTACTAATTGGACGTCATGTGAGTAAGGGGGCTTTATTCCCTTATGTCAATAACATACTAGGTATGGAATAAAACCCCATCGATTATTACTCAATTATTTATTTAGTTTAATTTCAATTTTAATTTAATCCATTCTTTTATTTAAAAAAATAAATAAATCTAAATTAATCAATAAATGTTTGAAACATCAAAAATTTAAAATTAAATTACATAAGTAAAAATAATGTAACTTTATTTCTAATTTATAAACCCACTTCTTTACTAGCCCATTAAAAATTTATAAATATTAGCCCCCTTCTAATTTATTAGCCCATTTCCAAACCCTAAAATTCATACACACCTCGTTTAAACCCGAAACTCCCTAGTCTCTCTCTCTCACTAAAACACCTTCTCTCTCTAAACACACCAATCTCAATCCGCAGACCCTCGTCTCTTCCCTCCCGTTATCTTTCGCTATTCTGCTCCCGACCCTTCTATGACACCTCTATTATGGCGTCGCCGGTATTGTTTAGAAAATCAGTGAGGTGGCATGTGGTGGCGCCCCATATCAAGTAGTCTTAGAATGTAAATTTTCTACAAGGATTAATGTAACGCTTGATATCTATATCTATCCTTAAAGACATTGTTGCTTCATGTACACATGTTAAACATTTTAGTGCTCCTATATATATCCTTAAAAATTAACGTTTAGTTTGGTATGTAGTATGCATTCCTTTGTGTGCTTTGATTCGTGGTAGTTTCGTCGATGGTTCGCTTGATATCTATATTAGATACGTTTCATTGAGAGATTTCGTTGATGCGGATACGTTGATGGTTCGCTTCATTTCTATATTTTATCTTTTTCGGCGAGAGATTTTCACTGATGCGAATACAAAATCAATCAAATGGCTCAATAACTTGGTGATTAAAAATCAAAAGCTTTAAAGAACCGAATGGTTCAAAGAAACCTAAGATGTGTTCTTTACAATAATCAAAACTAAAAAACTACTATAAACACTAGACCCTATTTTATAACCATGAATCATTATCCTACTAGGAAACTAAATAAGATAATTTAGAAAAACCAAATAATAGATAATAAACATAATCTCCAATTCAAAAGTTCATACTCTCTAAATTTGACAATTTAATTTTAAAGCGCATGTGATAGTCGGTAACTCTTTTAAATAATTGCCTCGTGATAAGATGACAAGTTAAATACATACTAGAAGTCTTTTGAAGATTGAAGAAACACAGGTTAGCACCAGGGTTAATCTGTGGGGTTATTTCTTCTGTGGGTTCAATCTCCTTTCTTACTCGTAGAAATGACCTGGGTCCTGCAAAACAGCAACACCGTTAGTCTCGTTAAGAGGGGAATGTGGGGGTTTCCCTCTTAACCAGGCTCCGGCGTGAGAATAAGTACTGTTCTGAGGGAGAATAAACAGTGTGTGTTGAGTGTGTGAGTATAGAGAGCAAGATGCTTTAACCTGGATGATGAAGGGTCCTATTTATAGCCGGAGGGTGAAAGAGGGAGGAGCAGCCGTGCCAGCTGTGGTTGCGCGCCAGCTGTCTGACCAAGGGGAATATCCTTTTGGTCTCCTCTGCTGTGGTCAGTGTAGTGGTACACGTGGCGCGCTTACATTTGCCTATTCTGGAGACGTCGTACTGGTATTGTCGGACTGCTCCTTGATTCGTCACAGGCCTACCTGGCGCTTGATGACTGGTGACACGTGTCGTCCTTTTTGTCGGATGGAGCATCTTTGGTGCCACCTTGATGTTTTCCAGAAGCTTCTAGAAGCTTCTGGATGATCTTGTTGATGTCAGCGCCACATAGGATGGAAAAGTGGTGTGGTCCTTGCCATGTGGGCAAGCGTTTGGGACCATACCTCTTCAAGTCCCCCCAGTCCAGTGTGCCTTCTAGTTGAGTTGATCGTCTAGGAGGGATTCTGGACTTATGAAGGTAGTAGTTTGTATGGCGTGTGTTTGTAATGGGAAACTTGAAAAATTGAGTCAAATGGCCGCGTGGCGCATGGATTTTGGCGACTTGCAAAAGTTGAGCCAAATGGACGCATGGCGCATGGGTTTTGGCGACTTGCAAAAGTTGAGCCAAATGGACGCATGGCGCATGGGTTTTGGCGACTTGCAAAAGTTGAGCCAAATGGACGCATGGCGCATGGATTTTGGCAACTTGCAAAAGTTGAGCCAAATGGGCGCATGGCGTAATGGCAGAAGTTGAGCCAAACGGACGCATGGCGCATGGATTTTGGCAACTTGCAAAAGTTGAGCCAAATGGGCGCATGGCGCATGGCGTAATGGCAGCGGGTGACTTTGTTGTTTTCTTCTGAAGGAAGTTTTGTTGTCTTGGGAGGGAGCAACTGATGTGACTGTCTGGTGTCCCCTGTCTTATCGGAGGTGAACAGGCGCCTTTTCAGTTGTGTCAGTTACTTTCTGTCGTGGTGTTAGGCGTCTGTTTACCTGCTCCCGAAAAAAGAGGGTGGCGTCTTCTCTCTCTTCTGACGTGTCTCTTCCCTATTGATTGCTTTTTTGGATTCTGACGGCCCACTACCCATCGCATTAAATGCGATGGGTATAAATATCAAGGAGGTTTCTCTTTCTTCTCCACTTTTTCAAAATTTGAAGTTTGGTTCTCTCTCGTTTCTTCATCTTTTCTCTTCCATTTCGTTGAGAGTTTCCGGCGAACCTCTAATTATCTTCATCATGTCTGGGGCGAATCCCTCATCGAGGAAGAAAAGGAACAAGGGTAAAACTCCACCAGGTCCGGATCAGGCGATAATAGGGTGGAAAGAGGAGGAATTTCATAACTTGGTGAGGGATATGGGTTTCCTTCCCGAGTGGGGTGCTCAGTTCCCTACCCCGGGTTCTACTGCCATGGACGCTCCTCCCGGTTATATTACTTTGTATGCTACTTTCTTCCGGGAAGGCAACTTCAGGCTCCCGATGACTAGGTTTATTGCTGATGTGTTGAGGAACTATGGGCTTCACATTTCTCAGATCAATGCTATCGGGCTTCCCCGTATTACTCATTTTCAGTTTGTTTGCATGGCTAACCGTTTGGATCCGACGTTTGCGATGTTCAACGTCTTCTATACCGTTTCGTATACAAGTGGTTTTTATTCTTTTAACTTTCGGACTGGTGTTGCTCCAGTTTGTTCTGCTCCTTTGAAGAGTCTTCACGACTGGAAACAAAAATTTTTCTATATTCGCCGAGGGGTTATCCCGGTAGATATGCATTATCGGGCAGGGAGTGAGGGGATCCCCAAGGTTGATGTGGTTGCAGATTTCTCTGAACAAGCGTGGTATAAGAAGTTGACACATAAAGCCACTCCTATTCTTCAGCTTGAAGAGATGGCGTTGGTGGGTGCTGGTATGAGTATGTCGTGGATCCCGAAGCATCCTTTGGGGGTCCCAGTTTATGGTTATAATGGCAAGCGTATGTGTTGTTCCATAACCTTTTGTCTCTCTTTTATATATATTACATATTTTTTGTCATTACTCTTCATCTTCGTGTTTTTTTGCAGTGGGTTACACCTTGTTGAATGTTCTGGATTCGAAAGCCGGTGGTGCTATGGTTGAGGCGATTCAAAGGGCTGAGAAACAACCCTGGTTGGATCAGATTCGCGGTCGTTTCTTGCATCCGACCAACGATAGTTTTACCACCTATGCCAACGCTGTCTTAGGTGAAGATAGTGAGGATGATGATGATGCTTTTGATCTTATTCGAGAGGAAGTTATTGTTCTCTCGAGTGATGGGTCTGGCAGATCTTTTAAAGGCCTAACTTCTCGTTCCCCGCGTGCAGGTCCGACGCAGGGGGTTGTGCATGAGCCGGTGAACGAGCCTATTGATGATGATGTCGAAATTCCGGTTGAGACTGCTGAGCAGTTGGAAACAAGGAAAAAAACGAAAACTGACAAACCAGAAGGGAAAGGGAAGAAGGCTGAGGAACATGCCACTGAGACTCCTCGTAAGCAACCTTCTACTCTTCCTGTCCTAGATTACGTTGTAGTTTCTGATACGTTGTCCGGTTTAGGGTCCGGAGAGAAACATCGTGGATCTGATCCGGACGACCGCGCTACCTTGACGGAACTGATGAAGAAAAAAGCTGTTGAAGACCACAAGCGGAAACTTGACGAGCAGGCTGCTGCTCTTCTTGCTTCGAAAAAGGCTAAACTCCATAAGGAAACTCATCCTGCACCCTCTGTCACACCCCCAAAATCCACCTGCGGAATACCACCGCTTGGAGGCGTGACTGACCAGGATCCAGCCACCAATCATATTGAACAAGCATATAAGTAGTTATAAAAATCCAACCAATACAATTGGTGTCCAAACAAAACATAGTTTAAGTTGCAAGCGGAAGCATAAAGTCTAAAACCGAAACGTAAGTTTAATTGTTTCAAAGTTTAACATGGCACACAGCTGTCCATGTCCCACAACGACTCTCTTCCATGCAAGCTCCAGCTAAGTACCTATTGTCCTGCAAAGCATGTAGTAACGAGTCAACAACAAGTTGAGTGAGTTCACGGTTGGGTGTTCGTTTTAAATTGTTTCGAAAACAGTTTTCCTTTATCTGGCATCTTGCCGTGGGGGTTACCCCATAGTTAAAAACGTGACTTGTTTATTCCCGGTTACTCTGGCAATCCAGCCGTGGGGGCTACCCCGTGTTAGTTATCTGGCATTTCGGCCGTGGGGGCTACCCCATGTATACACTAGACTCGTTACCATATCGACTACTGACGTTAGTCATGTTTATGTGCCCTTAGCGTCGGTGTCTATCATCACCGACGTGCCATAGTCCATTAGTTCACGCCCGTCCTCTGCGGCACGGTGTGAGGTTTGTCAAACCTAAATAGCACTATCTAACTAATGACCCGCTTGCCATTGGCCCGGCGATTAAGTCGATATAAAAAGGAGGGACTTCGTGATAGAGTTTTGGTCTAGTACGAGTTATCTGTCCATGAGGACGAGGAATTACATTCCTGAACCAATACTGTCCTACCCAAGAAGGACGAGGAATCCACGTTCCTTAACTCCATTCCCAACCCAGGGAATCCCATGCTTTGTAGAGGGTGTGAACTCACATTGGTTTGCTCGGCAGATACACAGAAAGGTCAATCAAGTTGTAAGTGGTCAACTACGTCCTAACATAGATACCATTCAAGTCAGGCTCATAGCCAAGTAGTGCACGTATTTTCTACACGTATTCATACACAAGTAACAATCATGGCATACACGTTTATCATGGCAGTTCAACAACAGTGCACAACATACTCAATTAACAGTAGCACATGCGGCCCATCTGTTCGGCCCAATCACTTAGGCCCGTAACAGTGTGAAAGTCCAAATAGCGTGCACATGTGTATGGTCTCGAGTCGAGACTGTGCAGTCTCTAGTCGAGACTGTGCGGTCTCGAGTTGTAGCTTACAAGTTCTCAAGTCGCAATCTGAGGAGGTCTCGGGTCACACATGTACTGGTCTCGAGTCGCAACCGGACTTGCAACCATGGTCTCTAGTCATGATGTGTGTGTGTTGATCAAGTGTGGTCTCGAGTCGAGACTAGGGGTTCTTGACTCGCAACTTGTGTCGCAATCTATGTTCTCGAGTTGTCTCGCTTATGGTCTCGAGTCGAGACAGAAGGTTTCGGCTGAAACATTTACTGATTTCCGACATTGTACTATCCAATGGAAATCCGATTTCATGCAACAGTGTACTATCCATACAAACATGTTTTGTTGTCTAATAATTAACTAAAATGGATCAAACATATCAATTTTCAAATATCCATATCACATTCAACAAGTTCTTCACATATTCATCATGTTCTTCATTTTAGGGTTTTTAGCATCAATCTCTATGAACTTTAACATGATCATAACATGAACACCAATCAAAACACTCAAACAACTAATCCGATTTCCACATATATGCAGCCTTTTAACAAGCATTCGATTCTTAGCATAAGAGTATACAATCCGATTATCATGGACATTATCTAATACGCATATACAAGCCGATTTCATGAACATTCACAACTAATGGTTTAAGCCACATTCAAACACAAGATATCATTAACTCATCATGCAATCAATCCGGAATCAAAGTATGATAGCTTATTAACATCATCATGTATAAAACTTAACAAACCAACATATTATCGAGTCACACCAAGGTACATCATCATCAACCAAAATATCACATCATTATCAACCGAAATATCACACATCAACACCTTTAATCATGTATATTCATATGTTTGCAAGGAAATCACTAACCGGTTCAAGTATGGGTTAAAAGGTGTGAAGTAGTAGCGAATAAAGCTTCCAAATGGGTGTGTGTGAGCCGATCCGAGTGCTCCTTGTGATCACCGGTTTGATCCGAGAAGAAGGAGAGGAAATGTGATGTTTGATCTTTAGGGTTTAAGGTTTTCTAGAGAGAGAGAGTAGGGGAGTGTGTGTGTTGTCCAAAGATGGTAGTGTTGGCTAACAACAAGGTTATATACTAGCTTCAAGTGATGCACCCTAATGGGTTTTCGAACGGATCAAATGGCCCAACCGGCCCACATAGTTACACTACTCGAGACCGAGTGGTCTCGAGTTGGGTTCTTGTGTTTCGGGTCACATACATACACGCATAAAAATAAACGCAACACATAATCACATAGAAGGTTCACTTATATCATTAATCACACAAACATGTCAACTAGTTACATAACGTTCAACGTGTCACAACGAAAGGTTCTAAATTTCGAGTTGTCACATCATCCCCAAGTTGAAAGAAATTTCATCCCGAAATTTGGTAAGCACTCACTGAGGAAGCTAGTTAAGTTGTATGGTTTTCCCGGTTTTCCTGGGGTGTCACATCCACCCCCCGTTGATCTGGAATTTCGTCCCTAAATTCCGTAGCTTCAGCCTCAGTAGTGGTTGTACTGTTTGCGAACAGTTGGGGATACTTTTGTTTTATCTGATCTTCGCGCTCCTAGGTGAACTCTGGGCCGCGACGTGAGTTCCAACGAACTCGAACGAGAGGTATTCTAGTGCTCTTGAGGACTTTAACATCCCGGTCCGTGATTTCAACTGGTTCCTCGACGAATCGTAACTGCTCGTCGATAGTGAGTTCCTTCAGAGGAACTATGTGGGTCTCATCTGACAGGCACTTCTTCAGATTCGACACGTGGAAAACGTTGTGAACTGCACCGAGTTCTGCTGGTAAGTTCAGTCTGTAGGCCACCCTGCCTATTTTCTCGATGATTTCGAAAGGTCCGACGTATCGTGGGTTAAGTTTGCCTCGTTTACCAAAACGAACCACACCCTTCCAGGGTGAAACTTTGAGTAGTACCCGCTCCCCAACCTAGAGCTCTAGTGGTTTCCTGCCCTTATCGGCGTAGACTTTCTGACGGTCACGAGCTGCCGCCATGCGTTTTCGTATTTGAGCAATTTGTTCGGTCGTGTCTACCACATGTTCTGGACCAGTGATCTGACTATCCCCCACCTCTGCCCAACAAAGAGGTGACCGGCATTTACGTCCGTACAATGCCTCAAACGGAGCAGCTTTAATGCTGGTGTGGTAGCTATTATTGTACGAGAATTCCACAAGTGGCAGATGCTTTTCCCAGCTGTTGCCAAAGTCGATTACACATGCACGAAGCATGTCTTCTAAGGTTTGAATAGTGCGCTCGGACTTCCCGTCCGTCTGAGGGTGATACGCTGTGCTCATGTCTAATCGTGAGCCAAAGGATTTGTGCATCGCCTGCCACAGTTCTGAAGTAAAACGTGCATCTCGATCCGAGATAATAGAGGTGGGCACCCCGTGCCTCGAAACAACTTCCTTAAGGTATACGTCTGCTAGAGTGGAGAACTTATCCGTTTCCTTGATAGCCAAGAAGTGAGCAGACTTTGTGAGTCGATCCACGATCACCCAAATAGTGTCGTTACCACGCTGAGATCTAGGCAGGCCAGTGACAAAATCCGTGGAAATTTGCTCCCATTTCCACTGTGGTATCTCCGGTTGTTGAAGTAGGCCTGATGGTTTCTGATATTCCGACTTGACTCTCGCACAAGTCAAGCACTTGCTAACGTAAGTTGCTATGTGGGCCTTCATGCTAGGCCACCAGTACGTAGTTTTGATATCGTGGTACATCTTATCCGAACCAGGGTGTACCGAGTAGCGAGACTTGTGTGCTTCCTCCATCACGAGCTCTCGCAAGTTGCCATAGAGTGGGATCCAAATGCGTCCCGTTACGTAGTAAGCACCGTCTTCCTTCTGTTCTAAGCGTTGCCTTGATCCGCGTAGGGCTTCAGCCCTGACGTTTTCTGGTTTCAGTGCTTCTATCTGAGCAGCTCGTATTTGGGAAGGAAGACTAGAATGGATCGTGAGTTGTAAAGCTCGCACGCGCTTAGGCGCAGTGTCCTTTCGACTGAGGGCGTCGGCCACAACATTGGCCTTGCCCGGGTGATACCTGATTGAGCACTCGTAGTCATTCAGTAGCTCGACCCATCGTCGTTGTCGCATATTCAGTTCCTTCTGCTTGAAGATATGCTCGAGGCTCCTGTGGTCGGTGTAGATGGCGCACTTGGTACCGTACAAGTAATGCCTCCATAACTTAAGTGCAAAAACAACAGCTCCCAGCTCTAAGTCGTGCGTAGTGTAGTTTCTTTCATGAACCTTGAGTTGGCGTGAGGCGTAGGCTATAACTTTATCTCGTTGCATCAATACACAACCAAGACCCTGAATTGATGCGTCGCAGTAAACCACAAAATCGTCTGTGCCTTCCGGCAAGGAAAGGATAGGTGCGCTGCAAAGTCTATCCTTTAAGTGTTGAAATGCCAACTCCTGTGCATTTCCCCAGCGATAAACAACGCCTTTCTGCGTTAGTGAGGTGAGGGGCTGTGCAATCTTGGAAAAATCCTTAATGAACCTCCTGTAGTATCCTGCCAATCCCAAGAATTGGTTAATTTCCTTTGGTGTACGAGGTGCAGGCCAGTTCTTAATCGAGCCTACCTTGGATGGATCAACATGGATCCCATCCTTGTTTACCACAGGGCCTAGGAAATGGACTTCTCGAAGCCAGAAGTCGCATTTCGAGAACTTTGCATAAAGCTGTTCTATTCGAAGGAGTTCCAGAATAAGTCGCAGATGTTGCTCGTGCTCCTCCTGACTCTTAGAATAGATCAGGATGTCGTCGATGAAGACTATAACGAACTTGTCCAGGTAAGGCTTGCACACTCGATTCATCACGTCCATGAAAATCGCAGGTGCGTTTGTCAGGCCAAAAGGCATGACCAAAAACTCATAGTGTCCATAACGAGTTCTAAAAGCTGTTTTGGAGACGTCCTCCTCTCGGACCCTCAGCTGGTGATATCCCGATCTCAAATCAATCTTTGAATAGTAGCTCGACCCCTGCAGCTGGTCGAACAAGTCGTCAATACGTGGAAGAGGATAACGATTCTTCACCGTCACCTTGTTGAGTTCGCGGTAGTCGATACACATTCTAAAGGTACCATCTTTCTTTTTCACAAATAGTACTGGAGCTCCCCAGGGCGATGAGCTTGGACGAATAAAACCCTTATCCAAGAGTTCTTGTAGTTGCGTGGAGAGTTCTTCCAACTCTGATGGAGCTAAATGATAAGGTGCACGAGCTATAGGCGCAGCCCCAGGAGCTAGTTCGATCTGAAACTCGACTTGGCGATGAGGCGGAAGACCAGGTAATTCCTCAGGAAATACCTCAGGATAGTGACGTACAACTGGAAAATCTTCTACCTTCTTCTCTTTTTCTGGGGTGTCAGTAACGAGAGCCAAAATGGCAGTGTGGCCCTTTCGCAAGCACTTTTGGGCCTTAAGGAGAGAGATGACGTTCTCAACAGCACTCCTCTTGTCGCCACGAATCATGAGGGGTTCACCAACGGAACTAGGAATACGAACAATCTTCTCGTTGCAAAGAATCTCTGCTCGGTGTTGGGATAACCAATCCATCCCAATGACAACGTCAAAACTACCCAAGATGATAGGAATAAGGTCGATAGAGAAGGTCTGGTCAGCGAGAATAAGCTTACAATCCTTGACTACGTGTGTGGCTTCTAAACTCTTACCATTTGCTAGCTCTACAGTGTGTTTGTTGTTCAAAGGTGTTGGGATATGCTTAAGCATTCGACTAACTTCTAGTGACATGTAGCTAGTATAGGCACCCGAATCAAATAATACTGAAACATAAAAGTCGTCGAGAAGGAACTTACTCGCCACAACATTGGGGTCGTTCCTTGCTTCACCTTGGCCAATCACGAACACCCGCCCCCGGGCCCGGGCCCCATTGTTGTTGCTGTTCCCATCGTTACCATTCCTCTTCTTATTGTTATGGTCGTTGCGTTTCTGCCTCATCTGTGGACAGTTCCTCTTAAGATGGCCTTCAGCCCCACAACGGAAACATCCCTTTTTGCTACCCTGCTGCAGCTGCAGGTTTCGGTTTGCAGGATATGGGCTCCTGCAATCTCTCGCCACATGTCCCGTCTTCATGCACCGATGGCAACACGATTCCGCACATGACCCGGTGTGGTGTTGACGGCACTTACGGCATTCCGGCTTAATCCCAAGGTATCCCCCTTGGTTTTGGTAGTTAGGCCCTTGATGTACGAGTTTCCTGTGCGGGCCCTGTTGTATAGAGCTACGACCCTCACCCTGGTGATCACCCCAAATATGCTTGGTGTTAATAAGAGAATTTGCATTGGAAGAGTTACGCTTGGGCAACTTGCCCTCTCCCACTGCCTGATCAGTGAGCTGGTGCGCCAAACGAACGACTTGCTGAATTGTGGAAAGGTTGGCCGCAATTACAGACCCTTGGATTTCCGGGGCTAAGCCTCTGAGGTATAGCTTGATTCGTCTAGAAATGGGTTGTGACAAGTTAGGACATAAGGCAGCCAAATCGTTGGACCTTTTCGTGTACGCTTCGATCTCTGATCCTTCCATTTTCAAACCAAAGTACTCTATTTCAAGTTTTAGGATGTCGTCCGGGTGACAGAATTCCTCCTTGATCAAATCCTTGAAGTCGCTCCAGGGGGTGGCATTCGCATCCGCCAATCCGAGCATCTGAACTTGTGTGTTCCACCAAGAATACGCTTTCCCTTGCAAGGTACCAGCAGCGTACTCTACTCGTTTACTGGTAGGGCTTTCACTTTCTTCGAAGGCAGATTCGATCCTGCGAATCCAGTGTAGGAGACCTATCGCTCCTTCGGTGCCACTAAAGGTACTAGGTCGGCAGTCCATAAAAGTTTTAAAGGTGCACACATGTGGCTGAGTATGTTGACCTGTTGTGGGTGAAGGAAAGGACGGAGTTTAACACAAAGGTTGGTTCACGAGGGTAGGATCTAAAGATCCTAGAATAAGTTCGGACTGTAGGATATACCTCCTGCGTGTGCAGCTGCAAGTGCCGCAGCAACTTGTTCGTTAATCAGAGCCGTCAACTGGGCTTGTGTCATGTTAATGCGTCCAGACATGATCTTCATATCAAGAGGAACGTGAATGAGAGGGGTTCGCGAAAAATGCGATGACAGAAGTGAGTAAGTACACACGTGTTCAAGCAACAGTAGTTATACTAACCAAGCATACCATGAGCAATGTACTATGTAACTAACAAGTAGGCAATATATACACAGATCATATCACCTAGAATGTCGAGCCTTGCATGTGGAGTGAAGCGTCGTTGTGGACCGTTGAGCACTGTACAGGTTATAGTCTGGTTTTAACAAAAACGTTTCTCCTTTATTAAAACCAAGTTCTCTATAACCAATGGCTCTGATACCAATCTGTCACACCCCCAAAATCGACCTGCGGAATACCACCGCTTGGAGGCGTGACAGACCAGGATCCAGCCACCAATCATATTGAACAAGCATATAAGTAGTTATAAAAATCCAACCAAAACAATTGGTGTCCAAACAAAACATAGTTTAAGTTGCAAGCGCAAGCATAAAGTTTAAAACCGAAACGTAAGTTTAATTGTTTCAAAGTTTAACATGGCACACAGCTGTCCATGTCCCACAACGACTCTCTTCCATGCAAGCTCCAGCTAAGTACCTATTGTCCTGCAAAGCATGTAGTAACGAGTCAACAACAAGTTGAGTGAGTTCACGGTTGGGTGTTCGTTTTAAATTGTTTCGAAAACAGTTTTCCTTTATCTGGCATCCTGCCGTGGGGGTTACCCCATAGTTAAAAACGTGACTTGTTTATTCCCGGTTACTCTGGCAATCCAGCCGTGGGGGCTACCCCGTGTTAGTTATCTGGTATTTTGGCCGTGGGGGCTACCCCATGTATACACTAGACTCGTTACCATATCGACTACTGACGTTAGTCATGTTTATGTGCCCTTAGCGTCGGTGTCTATCATCACCGACGTGCCATAGTCCATTAGTTCACGCCCGTCCTCTGCGGCACGGTGTGAGGTTTGTCAAACCTAAATAGCGCTATCTAACTAATGACCCGCTCGCCATTGGCCCAGCGATTAAGTCGATATAAAAAGGAGGGACTTCGTGATAGAGTTTTGGTCTAGTACGAGTTATCTGTCCATGAGGACGAGGAATTACATTCCTGAACCAATACTGTCCTACCCAAGAAGGACGAGGAATCCACGTTCCTTAATCCCATTCCCAACCCAGGGAATCCCATGCTTTGTAGAGGGTGTGAACTCACCTTGGTTTGCTCGGCAGACACACAGAAAGGTCAATCAAGTTGTAAGTGGTCAACTACGTCCTAACATAGATACAATTCAAGTCAGGTTCATAGCCAAGTAGTGCACGTATTTTCTACACGTATTCATACACAAGTAACAATCATGGCATACACGTTTATCATGGCAATTCAACAACAGTGCACAACATACTCAATTAACAGTAGCACATGCGGCCCATCTGTTCGGCCCAATCACTTAGGCCCGTAACAGTGTGAAAGTCCAAATAGCGTGCACATGTGTATGGTCTCGAGTCGAGACTGTGCGGTCTCTAGTCGAGACTGTGCGGTCTCGAGTTGTAGCTTACAAGTTCTCGAGTCGCAATCTGAGGAGGTCTCGGGTCACACATGTACTGGTCTCGAGTCGCAACCGGACTCGCAACCATGGTCTCTAGTCATGATGTGTGTGTGTTGATCAAGTGTGGTCTCGATTCGAGACTAGGGGTTCTTGACTCGCAACCTGTGTCGCAATCTATGTTCTCGAGTTGTCTCGCTTATGGTCTCGAGTCGAGACAGAAGGTTTCGGCTGAAACATTTACTGATTTCCGACATTGTACTATCCAATGGAAATCCGATTTCATGCAACAGTGTACTATCCATACAAACATGTTTTGTTGTCTAATAATTAACTAAAATGGATCAAATATATCAATTTTCAAATATCCATATCACATTCAACAAGTTCTTCACATATTCATCATGTTCTTCATTTTAGGGTTTTTAGCATCAATCTCTATGAACTTTAACATGATCATAACATGAACACCAATCAAAACACTCAAACAACTAATCCGATTTCCACATATATGCAGCCTTTTAACAAGCATTCGATTCTTAGCATAAGAGTATACAATCCGATTATCATGGACATTATCTAATACGCATATACAAGCCGATTTCATGAACATTCACAACTAATGGTTTAAGCCACATTCAAACACAAGATATCATTAACTCATCATGCAATCAATCCGGAATCAAAGTATGATAGCTTATTAACATCATCATGTATAAAACTTAACAAACCAACATATTATCGAGTCACACCAAGGTACATCATCATCAACCAAAATATCACATCATTATCAACCGAAATATCACACATCAACACCTTTAATCATGTATATTCATATGTTTGCAAGGAAATCACTAACCGGTTCAAGTATGGGTTAAAAGGTGTGAAGTAGTAGCGAATAAAGCTTCCAAATGGGTGTGTGTGAGCCGATCCGAGTGCTCTTTGTGATCACCGGTTTGATCCGAGAAGAAGGAGAGGAAATGTGATGTTTGATCTTTAGGGTTTAAGGTTTTCTAGAGAGAGAGAGAGAGTAGGGGAGTGTGTGTGTTGTCCAAAGATGGTAGTGTTGGCTAACAACAAGGTTATATACTAGCTTCAAGTGATGCACCCTAATGGGTTTTCGAACGGATCAAATGGCCCAACCGGCCCACATAGTTACACTACTCGAGACCGAGTGGTCTCGAGTTGGGTTCTTGTGTTTCGGGTCACATACATACACGCATACAAATAAACGCAACACATAATCACATAGAAGGTTCACTTATATCATTAATCACACAAACATGTCAACTAGTTACATAACGTTCAACGTGTCACAACGAAAGGTTCTAAATTTCGAGTTGTCACACCCTCTGAATGTATTTAGTGGTGGTCGTGGTAATCTGTTGGAGGAAATATATGTTGCCTCTGCTCCAACAGGTGAGGCATTTGTGATTGTGGGCTTTGTCATCTGGGTTTTTGCTTGTTTTTGATGTTTGTGTTTATCTTGTCGCAGGTGTCAAGTCAGGTAGACCACCGCGCGTGGTTGATGTTTCAAAGATTACCCCTCCTACCTCTCCGCCATCCAGGAACATTGACTCGTCTCCTCCTCGTGATGATGCTGGGAAGAGGAAAGAAGATGATGTGATCATGGAGCATGTGGGTGAGGGTGGTGGTGATGATGGTGGTGGCGATGGTAGAGGTAAGGGTGTTGACACTGCAGTGGAGTCTAGTCAAACTGCTCCACGTCAAACCATTTACACCAAGCGCCCTCCGGGTGATGGCGATGGTGCTACTTCGGGTGTTGTCTGTAGCCCTCAGTTTGAGAATGTTCGTGGTGATTCTTTTGATACACAGAAACCTGCTTGTGATGATCTTCCTCATGCCCCTCGCTGGAATCTAACCCAGGGTTCCAGGATGAATGATCTGGGTAACTGTCATGATTTTTTCTCGCTATCTCTCCCCCCAGCTGAGAGGATGTTTCAAAAGAAACGCAATCGGTTTGAGTTGTTAGATGATCATGTGCGCGTTGGGGTTAACTATTTCGCCACTTCTCAAGAGATTGTGCGTGAATGGAGATTGATGGGAGAGGAGACGGCTGAATTTGAAGATGAGAAGAGGGCATTTGCTGAGGAGAAAGAAAAATTTAACGCGGAGCAGATTGGTTTGCTATGGAGGGTTGCGGATGCTGAACGGAAGTTCGAGCAAGAGAAACAGGTCAACGTTCAAAAGCAGAAAGACTGGGAGTCTGCCTGTGAACGTACTAATGCCGAGCTGAAATCTCAACGTGACGCTATTGTGCGTTTGTCTGGTGAAAAGACAGAGATTGCCGAGGAAGCTCAACAGGCGCGTGTTGCGTTTGAAAAGAAAGAAAAAGAGTATGTTGATCGCATTGATCAACTAGAAAACATTGCGAAACAGAAGGTTGCTGAGTGTGAAGCTGCTGGACGTCTTCTTTAGGAGAAAGGTGCTGAGTGCGAGGCCTCTGAGCTTCTTCTTGAAGAGGTCTCTGCAGATTGCAAGTGGCTTCTTTCAAGCGCTGTGCCTTCGGTAACTTCCTTTGTTTCTTGTGTTGTTTGTTTTTTTTATGTGTGTATTCCCTTGCAGATGGCCCAGCGCATTGCCGGTTCCGAGGAATTGGCTAAGTACATGTATGAGCTTGGGGAAGCCGCGCGCGATCTCAGTCGAAAGGAAGGGTATGCAGAAGGAAGAGGTGCAGCTGAGTCGAAGGAACCATTGAAGAATTTTGAGTTGTACAAGACTGACTGTGTTGCCCGGTACGCTGAAAAACGTCAAGGATTTGAGTCCCTTGAGTTTGGGGTTGTCAAAGCCGCTCAAAAATTGGCTCGGAAGTCTGATGGTGTTGCCTTGTTGAAGAAGGCTCTTGGTGATGAAGGTAACGCGGCTTGAGGTACTGGAGCCGGTCATTCTACGTGAAGGATTCCGGTCTGCGTGCCACGTATGGCCTTAAACGGTCGTGTAATCATTTGAAAATTTGTGAACAATTTAAATCCTTGCTTACTTGTCATGCCTGTGAACATTTGACTATGCTTGACGTTTATTATGTTAATATTCGTCTTTGTGTTATGCGAAATTTTGTTATCGTCATAATATGTGCATGTGTAATTACTTTGATTCAGGTATCACGAATGAATGATGGCGCTGACAGGTTGTGCTGTGTTAGTTACAACGTTTTATTCTGTCGTTCATGTGCGCAGGTTGGTTCATGGATACGAAGTGATCGAGTTACAGGTTATTGTGTGGACCCAGCTGTGCTCAGCCTTGGGGGTGTTTACAATGTTTGTTTATCCTGTGTTTGATGTTTTCGTGTTTATGTGGGCATGAAGTATTTATTTGGCCTTTTTCTAGGCTTTAGTTGTGTTTTTGACCCGGCTGTGCACTTGTTTTTGACAGGCCTTGGAGGTCTACAACGTTTCCTAAGGTCGAGCCATTGATGTTTTTGTGTATGCCCAAAGTAATATATACAGTTGTGACAAGAAATTTGCATGAAAAGGAGTAGCCAAACACTTCTTGTATTAATGTTAACTGTGTTGGCGCGCCCTTTACAAGTACGTAAAAACTTCGGCCTTTTACATGTAGCATCTTCTTAACTGTTGTGCGTTCCAGGTTCTTGGAAATTCTTTGTTGTCTAGGGTGCGTAACTTGTACGCCCCTTTTCCGAGTATCGTATCTATTACATAAGGTCCCTCCCACTTGGGGGCTAGCTTTCCCGGTTTTTCTGCATTAGACGCCTCATTGTCCCTTAGGATGTAATCTCCTGGATTGAAGGTGCAGATGCGGACTTTGGAGTTATAATACTTCTCCAGCTTTGTCTTATACTTTGCCTCATTTATTGCCGCCATCTCTCTCCTTTCTTCTAGGAGGTCAAGGTCTAATCTCCGTTCTTCTTCGTTGTTGATCAGATTCATGGAAAACATTCTTGGCGACGGCAGCCCGATCTCTGCTGGTATCACAGCTTCGGACCCATAGACTAAACTGAACGGTGTTTCCCCGTTACTTGTCTTGGGCATTGTCCTATGGGCCCATAAGATGCTGGGCAATTCATCGACCTAGCCTCTTCTTTTCTCTCCCAGTCGTGCTTTGATGCCATCTACGATGCTTTTGTTGACGGCTTCCACTTGACCATTCCCCTGCGGGTGCGCAACCGAGGAGAAAGTGTGCTCAATGTGTAACTCTTTGAACCACCGTTGGAGATCATCTGCAGCAAAGTTCGTTCCGTTGTCGGTGATGATCCTGAGTGGTAGTCCGAAACGGCACACGATTTGTTCCCATATGAATCTTTTGACGACAGTGGATGTGGTTGACGCGAGTGCTTTTGCCTCTACCCATTTTGTGAAATAGTCGACGGCGACTATTATGAATTTGACAGCAGCTGGGGCCTCAGGAAAGGGTCCAACCATATCTATTCCCCATTGTTGAAACGGCCACGCCGTTGTTACGGGGACTAGCTCGTTCTTAGGATGCATCGTCTTTGGGCGTGTCTCTGACACCCGCTGCATTTTCTCAGAACTTTCACCGCGTCTAAATGCATTCTGGGCCAATAGTACCTGGCGTTCATTACTTTTGCTACAACCATTCTTGGCCCGGCGTGGATGCCGCAGATCCCTTCGTGCACTTCTCTGAGCAAATAGTTCGCGTCTTCTGGATCAACACAACTTAACAAAGGTCCGAGGTATGATTTTCGGTACAGGATTCCATCGACCATCTGGTAATGCTCGGCCTTGTATTGAATCTTTCGTGCTTCGGCCTTGTTTTCTGGTAGGATCCCGGACTGTAGGAACATGATTATGGGGGTCATCCAAGACGTCGTTCCTAGCTGAATCACATTCACTTCCCTCAACGGAACCGATGGGTTGCTCAAGACTTCGATGCGTACATCCTTGGCCAAATGTTGGAAGCTTGTAGATGCCAACTTACTTAGTGCGTCGGCTGGTTTGTTCTCACTTCGATTGATGTGGTGCACTTTGTAAGAATAGAAGGTTTGTAGCAACGTCTTTGCTTGATTCAGGTATAGCGCCATTACCTCTCCTTTGGCTTCGTATTGCCCGTTGATTTGTCCGGCCACTAACATGGAGTCCATATGTGCTTCGATGTGTCTAACTCCCATTTTGATTGCCAATCTTAAGCCGGCGAGGAAAGCTTCATATTCGGATTCATTGTTCGTGCTCTTGAAATCCAAACGTATGGCGTAAGTGAATTCATGTTTGTCAGGGCTCACCAGCCGAAGTCCTGCGCCTGCGCCGTCTTCGTTAGACGCGCCGTCTGTGTATAACAACCATGGTTCTTCTACTTGCTGTTTTTCGGCTTTTTCCATTGCTTTACATTCCCGATCCTTGTCGTCAGGTACTTCTGTCATGAAGTCTGCTAACACTTAGCCCTTGATTGCGGGTCTTGGCCTGAAGACCACATTATGGCCACCGAGTTCTATCGTCCACTTTGCTAGTCTTCCTGAAATCTCTGGCCGTGCGAGGATGTTGCCAATATTGTAGTTTGTTAACACGTGAATGACGTGGTTGGAAAAGTACCTGCGCAGCCGTCTTGATGCATGGATCAATGCGAGTACTAGTTTCTCCATGATGGCATACCGGGTTTCTGGGTCGGTCAAGGTCCGTGACACATAGTAAACTGGTGTTTGGATACCTTGTCGATCAACGAATAACACTGCTCCTACTGCTCTGTCGGAGGCTGATAAGTAGAGCACCAAAGGTTCTCCCTTGACCGGGGCAGTTAATGTTGGCAGCTTGATGAGGCAATCTTTCATTTCGCGGAATGCACTCTCGGCTTCCGGAGTCCACTGAAATTGGCTTTTCTTCATGCAATTGCGGAGTGTTTTGATAAACGGGAAAGATTTGGCTGCGTGATTGGCTAGGAAACGGTTAAGTGCTGCCAACCGCCCTGCCAATTTTTGCATCTCCTTGATCGTCGATGGTGAAGGTATGCGTTCGATTGCTTGTATCTTATTAGGATTCACTTTGAAGCCATCTTTTGTGACGATGAAACCCAAGAATTTTCCCTCTTCCATGCCGAACGAGCATTTCGCTGGGTTCAGCTTGATACTTACTCCTCGCAAGGTGTCAAACGTTTTTTGGATGTTCAGCAGCATTATATTTTCTTCTTTGCTCATAATGACTAGGTCATCCATATACACTTCGATGTACTTGCCGATAGCATCATGGAAGGTTTCATTCATCAGCCTCTGATAGGTCGCTCCCGCATTCTTCAATCCGAAAGGCATCTTGGTGTAGCAGTATAGCCCTGTCGGCGTTCGGAATGCGGTTTTGTCTTCATCTTGCACAGCCATCTGTACCTGGTGGTACCCCTTGTAACAGTCAAGGAAACATTTCCATCGGAATGTTGCCAGCGAGTCAATCTTTTCATCAATGTCTGGTAGGGCGTAACAGTCGCGCGGGCATGCCTTGTTTAGATCCTTATAATCTACACACATTCTCCAACTACCATTTTGCTTCTGTACCATTACTGGGCTCGCCACCCATGTTTGGTATCTGACTTCTCTGATGATTCCCGCACTTAACAGCTCCATCATCTGCTCTTTCATAGCATCGTGTTTTATGTCTCCCAAGTGGCGTTTGGTATGCATCACCGGTTTTGCTTCTTCTGAGAAGTTTAATCGATGTTCAGCAATGTGCCATGGAACACCCACCATGTCTGCTGGTGTCCAGGCAAACACATCCATGTTTTGGAACAACAGTTCAGCGCTGCGCGCGTTAGGTCGGGCATTGAAGGTCCTAAGGTAACTGTCTGTTCTGGGTATGCGTTGTTTAACACCCATTTTTCTGCTTCCGCGCGTGGTGCTGGTTTACTTGCCTTTGCGGGTCTGAGTTTGTCTATTGCTAAGACTTCTTTGCTTGCGTACATTATGGCTACCCCCGTTTCTGTTGGGAATCTCACAGCTGAATGTGGACCGGAGCAAATCATACTGAAGTCTCCTTGGGACTCTCTTCCCAGCAGGATGTCATGTCTTGAATGTGCGGGTAGCACCATGAAGGCAACATCTTCTGTTCTTGAATTCCTTCCATCTGAGAGTAACACCGGGAATGATATCTGTCCGAGGGGAAAAACGGCTTCGTTGCAGAAACCAGTGAGTGGGTAATCAACTGGTTCTAAGCGCGCCTTATCTTCTTGGTCGAATTGATTGAAACATTGTTCATATATGATGTCCGCGGTGCTCCCTGGATCAATGAAAATGTAATCGGTTTGGTAGTGTCCGATCACGCCCGAGATGACTATGGGTCTTCTTTCTCTTTGGCCTCCTCTTACAATAGGAAAAACAACCTGTCTTTCACGTCACGAATCGTCTTGTGTGCGCTTGTTGTAATTTTTCTTTGACCTTCGCTGACCTCCTTGGATCATGTGGGTTTCTAATTTTCTGAGTTTTTTGTTATCTGGTCCTTCTTCTCTTCTTTGTATTTGGCGGTAATCGCGCTTTCCGCCCTTTACCAAATGGGTGAGTTTTCCATCTCTTAAGGCCCTTTCTATTTCTTGCTTTAAACAGAAGCAGTCGTCGGTTAAGTGACCCGTGTCTTTGTGAAACTCACAGAAAAGGTTGGGGTCTTGACCCCTCTTGTTTCGCATTTGTAGGGGTGGTTTGAACTGGTGATTTTCAGTGGCCAAGACTTCGGAAGGGGTCTTTGTTAGTGGTGTCCACTGTTTCTCCCTGTTTTCTCTTTTTACCTCTTTCCGATGGGCTATCTGATTGATTGTGTGGCGCGCATCCTCCCTTGCTGGGCTTCTCTCTTTGTGACCGGACGCTTTCCACGGTTGGCCTCTACCCTTTTTGTTGTGCCGGTCATTGTGGTTATACCCGCGTTGACGGTGGTCATCACCGGTCAACTGTCTATCAGACTGCGCAATGGTTTTCGCTGCTTCAATGAAGGTTTCCCAATCTTTGGGTCCTCCGTCTCTTCCCTTTACACGTTTGATTAGATCATCGCACTTGACTGCCCTCATGAAGTGTGCGCGCATCATCTTTTTGCCTACATCTCCTATTTCCAGACATTCTTTGTTGTACCTAGTGATGAAGTCTTCCACACTCTCGTGGTCTCTGTGCTATATGTTTAAACAATCAGCTGGGTCTCTGGTGTGTCTACGTTGCTGAGAGAAGTGTGCAAGGAACTTCTCTCGGAAGTCGACCCATGACTTGATTTTTCCTGCTGATAGGCTGTCAAACCAAACGCGCGCGGCGCCGACGAAGGTTTGAGCGAAGAGATGGCACCATGTCGGTAAGTTCCATCCGCCTGTTGCTCCAGCACCATTGAAAACTTGGAGGTGATCATCTGGGTCTGTCAAGCCGTTGTATTTGCCCACGTTGTGTGGCAATTTCGTTTTATCGATCGCGGCTGTGGCAATCTATCTGATGAATTTTGAGTTCTCAGCCATGTCGTCTGGACGATAGCTCAAGGTGTAATCATGCTCTGCTTTTGGGTTATAACCTGCGCGCTTGCGAGGTTTGTATGCTTCATGCTCTGGCGGCAACCTACTGAACACTGTACTTTCTTTGTATGTCTCGTCTTCTTCCTCTTCGTAGTTAACGAGCTCGTCGTTTATATTGCGCGGACCTAAACGACTTTGTATTGGCTTCCTTGGTGGGTGAGAGTACTGCACATAATTGCTTTCTGTTTCACCGTATGTGTCGCGCGTGTCGTGCGCGCTTGGCCTCCTGATGTTTGGTGTAGGTACTGATTCAGGGCGTAAGTTGAATGCATTGGCCTGTTGAGGCATGGGGGCGCTCAAAGGCCTTTGCGGTGGGGTAGTAAATGCGGACTGGTTGGCTTGTGCTTGGAGCGGAGCTTGCTGCGCGCTGAGCTGTGTGTAAACAAGGTTTATAGACGCCATTTGTTTGGCATACCAGGAAGCAAGAGTTTTTCCTTCGGGTAGCCCCAGTAGTGCAGAGAAGTTCAGTTGAGTTTGATCCGATGGAGCTGAGGGACCAGCCCCATGGCTCTGTGTTTGCACTGGTGGAGGTGTTTGTTGGACTACCCCTGACGAAGGTTGGAAAGTGGCTCCGTTTGTAGTTTGGGTGATGATCCTAGGTGGAGTTTGGAAAGTGGCCCCAGTTGTTGTGTGACTAACCACCCTGGAGGCACTTCCAAAAATACTAGGAAAATCATTGTTTGTCGGCCCTTCTTGGATGATTTCGTTCCTTTGACCCCTTTGGACGTGTGATGTGTCCGAAACGAAGGAAGAAACTTCTCCGTCGACTTGGTGTGAAGGGTTTTGTTCAGCCATTTTGACGAGTGTTTTTCAAAAAGAAAAGAGATGAGAATGATTTTTGCTAAAAGCGGATGACGCCAATGATGAAACACAGGTTAGCACCAGGGTTAATCTGTGGGGTTATTTCTTCTATGGGTTCAATCTCCTTTCTTACTCGTAGAAATGACCTGGGTCCTGCAAAACAGCAACACCTTTAGTCTCGTTAAGAGGGGAATGTGGGGGTTTCCCTCTTAACCAGGCTCCGGCGTGAGAATAAGTACTGTTCTGAGGGAGAATAAACAGTGTGTGTTGAGTGTGTGAGTATAGAGAGCAAGATGCTTTAACCTGGATGATGAAGGGTCCTATTTATAGCCGGAGGGTGAAGGAGGGAGGAGCAGCCGTGCCAGCTGTGGTTGCGCGCCAGCTGTCCGACCAAGGGGAATATCCTTTTGGTCTCCTCTGCTGTGGTCAGTGTAGTGGTACACGTGGCGCGCTTACATTTGCCTATTCTGGAGACGTCGTACTGGTACTGTCGGACTGCTCCTTGATTCGTCGCAGGCCTACCTGGCGCTTGATGACTGGTGACACGTGTCGTCCTTTTTGTCGGATGGAGCATCTTTGGTGCCACCTTGATGTTTTCCAGAAGCTTCTAGAAGCTTCTGGATGATCTTGTTGATGTCAGCGTCACATAGGATGGAAAAGTGGTGTGGTCCTTGCCATGTGGGCAAGGGTTTGGGACCATACCTCTTCAAAGATCATATTAAAAGAGCTTGAATCCCAAAATTATATCAGAGACCAACCAAAAATTATTTGTGTTGTTTGTAAACAACACAAATGGACTAAAGATTAATTGGAAATCAGGCCAAAAAGAAAGTTAATAGGGCTAGGAAATCAAAAGAAAACAAAATTAGCAATAAGGACATTATGAGTAGTGGTGCACAAATCGGGTTTTTTTAAAAACCGGTTCCGGGTATGGAACCGGGTTCGGATAGTATCGGGTTTTACAAAATCGGGTTTTTTTTAAAAACCGGGTCGGGTCCGGGTTTTCTACCAAAAATGTATACCCTATATACCCAGGTTCGGGTCGGGTTTTATAAAACCCGGGTATTATAATACCCTATTTCCAGGTTCGGGTATTCATCGGGTAGGGTTCGGGTATGCATCGGGTTGGGAAAAACTCGCACCGGGTATTAAAAAAACCCGACCGGTTATTAATGCTTCTTTATATGTTTTAGTGGATGGTGCCTATTGAAATTTTAATGACATTTCTAAATCTAAATTCGATACTTATTTTTTTTTGTAGTTGCTTATCAGTCAAATGTAGACGGTAGACCTACTAAAAACATTATTAAAAATAAGCACAATAACGTATTATATTTGGCACGATACATTTTAAAAAAAGCGTCAAAACGTAAACAAACTTGAATTTATGCCGAAACATACATAAAAATAAGCGTAAAATCGAGGGTAGCTATATAACCGGGTATAAAAAAACCCAGTTCTGGGTATTTATAAAACCCGGTTCCGGGTATTTATAAAACCCGGTTACGGGTATTTATAAAAACTGGGTTTTGGGTATAAACCAGGTATAATAAACCCTGCTCCGGGTTTGGGTTTTAGATCAAATATGAATACCCGGTCCCTACCTTATGGGTAGGGTCGGGTTCGGGTATAGAAAACCCGGTTTTTATAATACCCGGTTCCGGGTTTTTTTTTTTCGGGTCCGGGTTCAGGTTTTTTGTGCACCACTAATTATGAGTGTGGACGCTTGATGTTGGAGTTATTAATTTATAAAGTCACTAGGTCACTTTTTTTTAACGGAAAATTAGGATCACTGACGGACCACTGGAGTATCATCGTGCCACCAGCAGAACCACCCGATCATATCCATCTCTACTAGGCTATAATGCATATACACCAATTCAGGAGGAAACCCAAAAAATCTGGGAAAAACCCCCCTTTGTGAGAAACGAACTCAGGACATAATGGTCCCAAAATCTTATCCCACCACCAAGATGCCACTAGGCTATAATGTCATGGGCAAAGTCACTAGGTTATTACTTGTGAATACTCAAGAGTTTGGATATTTAAATTTTATTAAACACAACTGTATGTATGTATATATGAAATTATTTATATTAATCATTTATTATTAATGATTAATATATAATCTAAATATTAATAAGGCAAATTGGGTTTAAATAATCACAGTTTTATCAATTTTACCGATAATAATCCAAACTCAGTTATTGGCCGATAATAATACGAACTGGTCCACTTTTCGCCGATAATAATACGAACTGGTCAACTTTTGGCAGATAATAGTCTGCGTTAAATATAGCTTAACGGAGTTAAGTTTTTTTTTTCCGAATTACAAACTGATGTTCTAGGGCTTTTGATTAGAACGAGGATGCGAGTTGATTGATGTAAAATTTACCTCGAATACTGCCCCAAACGACGAAAACAGTGCTTCATTCGGGTGTTTAAATTTCCAGTTAAAAAAAATCAAGTCGTTTGAAGCATCGTTTCGAGGTAAGTTTTACATAAATCGACTCGTATCCTCGTTCTGATCAAAATCCATAAAATACTAGTTTGTAATTCGGAAAAAAAAAACTTAACTCCGTTAAGCTATTTTTAACGGCGGACTATTATCGGCCAAAAGTGAACCAGTTTGGATTATTATCGGCCAATAACTGAGTTGAGATTATTATCGGCCAAATTGAGAAAGCTGAGCTTATTCAAATCCAAATTGCTTATTAATAAAAGACTCAAATTAATGTCACATGGCAATTTCTCATTCAATCTTATAATTTTATTATTATTTTATTTAAAAATAATTTTGTTATCCTTATTATTATTTATTATAAATTATCTAAATTTTAATTTTAATATTATCTAATATTCTATCTAAACTCTAATAAACCATTCCAGTAAATCACATGTAATTCCTTATGCTACCTAAATATAACATTAATTTATATTCCATTTTTATATTTAAAATAATTTACGGATAACTAATTAAAAATTATTATATTAACTAATTAAAAATATTATATGGATAACTACAATTAATATTTTTTATTACATGTAACTTCTATTTTGGTTAATCGTTTTTATGTTTAACTATAATTACCATATGACAATTTTTCGTTCAATTTTGTTATCATTAACAAATAAATATATTTGAATACAATTAAAAATATTCTATTTTGTTTAATCGTTATTATGTTTAACTACAATTACCACATGACAATTTTTCGTTCAATTTTGTTATCATTAACAAATAAATATATTTTACTACAATTAAAAATATTCAACAAGATTAAACATAACAAAATATAGTTACGATTAAACATAATAAAATAACTCAAATATGTTGTAGATTCTCCATGTATTAATGAAAATTATTTCATTACTTCGTTACCTCATTGGCTAAAGGTGTAAAAATAATTAAAAAGTTTACTAAAGAATTGATGACCGCGACAAGCACTTTACAAGTGGGTTGGCTATTAATTACTATGAGTAAAAGATTACAAACTTGTGGAATGACTGTCATGTACGTTTACTTGCCTTATTTACAAATAAACTATTTTTGTTATTCAACCCGTGCTTACACGATAGTATAACCTAGCTAATAATAATATAATTTGTAATCTCTCCTTCTCTTCTCTATAGGAGATAGAAAAAGTTTTCTTTTTTTCTTTGTAGAATCAAGCAAATATATAAATTTTTATCCTTGTTTAAATTAAATTTAGTTAAATTATTTTTCAGTACTATTATTATTTAATATTATTAGGATACATAGATAAGAAAATTATTATTATTACTATATATTATTATTATTAATTATTAATTATTAATTATTATTAATTATTTTATTAATTAATTAATAATATAATATAATATATAATTATATTATAATAATAATAATATAATATAATATAATTAATTAATTAATTTTAATTTTAATTAATTAATAAACGAATTAGAATGAATAGTGATTTTAATATTATAATAATATATAGCTTTTTAATACTTTTATTATTTTAATATTATAATAATAGTTATTTTCTTTACTTTCTAACTTTAATCATTTTTTTAATATCAGGGGTTGGGATAAGGTTGGTGTCAACCGGTATCGAACCAGTACTGGTATCGAAAATACCGGTATGGTCCTGTTCGGTATCAAGCTTGGTGTTAACCGGTATCGAACCAGTACTGACATCGAAATTACCGGTACGGTCCTGTTCGGTATCAGTATATGAAGGTAAAAAACGACACTAATACAGAAAACGCCAAAAGTTGGTGCCGTATTGATATTGGAAATCTTTTGTTTCGGGAAATTCAGTGCTGCTACCCGGTACCATTTGCTCATCCCTGATCACGGTTACCGTACGAACAACGGTATCGTACAAATTTTTTTTTTGTTGATTTTCTTCAACTTTTAATTTTTTCTTTTTTTAGTTTCAGGGGTAGGGATGAGCTCGGTGCCAACCGTTACAAACTCGGTACCGATACCAAAAACACCGATTACGATACCGGTATATGAAGGTAAAAAACGGTAGTGAACCGATACCAGGAATGCCAAAATTCGGTACCGAATTGGTACTTAAGATCTTTCGGTTCGGAAAATTTTGGTACCGGTACCCAGAACAATTTGCTCATCTCTGACCACGGGTTTCATACGAACAACATCGTTACCATACAACTTTTTTGGTTGATTTTTTTTTTCGTTTATCTTTTAGTGTTTTTTGTTCTACATTTTATTTTTATTTTTGTCAGTAGTTCCGTTTGCAACACGCTCGTATTGATTTCAAGACACATGTAAACATAGACTAAATAACAAAAGAAATTCGCCACAACGCGGCGAACTTCTTTAAACCTAGTTATATTAAATCACAAACTTCATGGGTCTCTTTTATTTATTTATTTATTTATTTATTTATTATTTCTTCTATTTTTCCGCTTATTAATAATCATCTAATATTTCATTGGTTCTACCATGTGTAATACACATGTTTCTAACCTGATAATAAATAAAACAAATTAAAATTTTAATAAGTAAATAGTACATCGAATTTATCATTTAAATACATACCTTGACGACCGTATGTTTTAATCGATTACATTATATTTATTTAATTCATGCAACATATGAGGCATTTTAAAGCTATAACTATATCGCTAATTATATAAAATTAAATTTATCCACTCCACGTAAAACACGGGGTTCTAAGCTAGTTAAAATCATATACAAACAAATTGTCTTGAGGTTTTAGACATTTTCAATACTTTTATTTGACTTTTGACGTATTCTACCCTTTTCCATTTTATTTAACTAACTTGTGGAATGACTGTCATGTATGTTTACTTGTCTTACTTACAAATAAACTATTTTTATTATTTAACCCGTGTATACACGGGAGTATAACCTAGTTAATAATAATATAATTTGTAATCTCATCTTCTCTGTTGGAGATAGAAAAAATTTTCTTTTTTTTTTCTTCGTAGAATCAGGCAAATATATAAATTTGTATACTCATTTAAATTAAATTTAGTTAAATTATTTTTTTAATACTATTATTATTTAATATTTAATAGGATACATAAATAAGAAAATTATATTAAATCACAAACTTCATGGATCTCTTTTATAATTATTTCTTTGATTTTTTCCGCTTATTAATAATCATCTAATATTTCATTGGTTCTACCACGTGTAATACACATGTTTCTAACCTGATAATAAATAAAAAACAAATTAAAATTTTAATAAGTAAATAGTACATCGAATTTATTATTTAAATACATACCTTGACGACCGTATGTGTTAATCGATTACATTATATTTATTTAATTCGTGCAACATATGAGGCATTTTAAAGATATAACTATGTTGCTTATTATATAAAATTAAATTTATGCACTTCGCGTAAAATATCGGGTTCTAAGCTAGTTAAAATCATATACAAACAAACTGTCTTGAGGTTTTAGACATTTTCAATACTTTTTTTTGACTTTTGATGTATTCTACCCGTTTCCATTTTATTTAACTAAAATGTTACATTTAATTAATTTCGTTAAAGTAAGGATTACAATTATGCATCCTTACCGAATGTTTTAATCAAAAGTTATATCAATAATTTTAATATAAGACATGTCTAAATGGCTTCTCCTACGATGCCAATTGGGCTAAAGCTCACTAGCCAATCTTTTGTATTATAATAAATGAATTTTGACAAAAATATTAACGTTCTATTTAATTTGCACCTGCTCATCCAAAATAGAACTCAAAGAGTTTGCAAAAGGGAAAAAACTACGTACAGTAGAAAAACAAAAAAAATATATTATGTAAAATAAAATATGATGTACAAGCCTAATCCAGTTACCAGTTAAGATAGTCATCAAAAATATGCTGAAGACCTTGGTATCATGTCCGTGAACTTCAATCTTCTCACCTTCTTGTAGGGTTCCACCTGTCACATTGCCAATAATACTACAGTTAAGAACATTATTGAAAAGGGTGCTCAAAAGTTTACCAACGTGTTTTCATTCATATGTGGTTAGTAACTAACTAACTTCTTACAAAATTCAAAAATGGGAAAAGAAGCTCTTGTTGGGAAACACAACATAAATAACGCACTTTGACAAACTCATTTTGATACCAATGCATTTTTGACATATTATATTTAGTTTTAAGGTAATATACTGCACAATTCATATCCTATGCCACAATCAAAGGTCCAAAACATTTAAAATGGCTCCATTACAATGCACATGTAACTTTCTGAACATTACAAAGACATCAATGAGTATAAGATCAGTCTATATGTTGGAACCATTATCTAAATGTAACATTCCAAACAAACATTACAAATAGAAACAAACTTACTAAAGTCTCAAAAAAAGGCTAACTATTAAGTAAATCCACTCAATTCACTTTATACTTAATATAAATCTTTGAGTTATGCTTTAAAAAAAAAAAAACAAAATTACCCAATAAATCTTATGTAAGTGAGGATTAAAGTCCATGCGTGACCTTAACCTTAATTCTATACCATCCAAAATTGCTCTTCATAGTTCATGGAGACATGGAGTACAATTTAGTTTTCTTAAATCAAGCAAGATACATCAGGCAAATTTTACAGACATAATGATCTTAGTTAGTGTTAGTATGTCAATCTCAAGGTTAGAAGATCACTCAACTAATCTCCACGTAAAGAGACAAAGACCAAATTAACTAACCGTAGAATGCCGTATCATGCCTTGCTGATTCATAGGATGCCATGCATTTGGAGGAACAAAATAGTAGGTTCCCTCACTAATACTCGGTGGTCTGATCATAACTTGTTAACATGAAGATATAAAGCTCACAAAAACAGAATATTTATATGAGCATATAGTAAACTAAACTGAGGACCACTGATGCAGGACCTCCCTGGCAAATATTGATTATGCTAAATATAATTAGCATTAAGATGATAATTTAAAAAGAACCTTATTTCTCCTGGTCAGGGTCTCTTATGGTCGGCAAATTCACAATCAATGATTGTTTATAACTCTAAAAAGAAGGTAAACTGGTGAATATCAGTTGTTGCATTATGGCCATAAAATGGACTACAAATTTTCTTACTCTTATTCTATATTTTCCATTAAGAGCATTTACAGCTATTGCCACTTGTCTACTTAGAAATTTAACAAATGCGCATCGTCCAGAATTTTAAAATTTAAAAGAGGTAAACAAACGGAAAAACAAATAATGAGTCATTTAGAAAAGTACAAACATGAAGTAACCCCATGCTTATTTTTTTGGGAGTCAGTTATTCCACACTAACACAAAGAGGTAAATGTTTGAACCCACTTTATATGACTACTAATTCAAAAATGACCTGTATGATCCAATGCTCACCACCGGTCCTCACCGACAGCAATGGAGATCGACTGAAGTAGGTGAAAACTGGCACGTATGACCCACTTTTTTTGTGTAAAGCTGACACGCATGACCCACTTTTATAAAATAAAAGAAGAAGGAAAATTGGAACAAATTACCTACGCCCCTCTCATCATGTGCTCAAGAAAAATAATCTTATGGCTTCATAGTAAGTACCTACAATCAATTAAAAATCTTTTAAGATATAAAAAAATTTATGCCGCAAAAAAATCTAAGCTTTCACAAATTTATCTAACCTTTGCCAAACAACCAATCGATAACTTGCACCAACCAATTTTGAGACCCACTTTTCAAAACAACCATTTTGTTGTTACTTCTCTCTTCTATATATTGTATGATTGATTCAGGTATTGACTCCAAATGACCAATGTGTGGGTGCATATACTCATGAAAAGTATAAGGATAGCAATGTCTTACTATGAACCATACTCAAAGGACTAATAAAACCAAAACTTGATTGCCTAAACTCCATAATAACCCATATGTACAGATTCTGCAGAGACGATTCCATGCAGATTCAATCAACATCAATCTACATTGTTAACCAAAAAAGGAGCTTTTTAAATAGGCTTGTTAAGAACAGATGTATATCCAATCTTTCTCTTGTGTTAATCATACACTAACCCGAGTCATGCTTAGTATAGTATCTTGTGTTAATTATATGCTAATCTTGTTCATGCGTAGTAAAGTAAAGACTCTTAAACAGTTTCATGAGGTGACTGGATGTCGCTTTGCTCATAGTAACCAGAAATTTCAGCAAATGTTTGCAATTATTTTTTTGGATACCTGGAAATCTTAACATTATCTTTGATATACTAGTAGATTTCAGATCACACTGACGTGGTTTAGTGTGCTTATAAAAGCTGGTTTATTTTAAATTGTTTTATGCACTAGTTAAAGTTTTAATATTTATAAAAACACGATAAACAACTATCACACTACAACTCACGTTGGGAAAGTGCACCCATCGTTGGCGTAATATAATGAGGGTAAGATACCGTGGTCGTCCAAGGATTCAGGAGTTTTAGTACCGAGTCGTGTTTAACGTCTGACCAAGTCCAAAAGTTGGGTTTTTTTATAGAAATAAATAAAAATAAAAGAAAACAAATGGCTCAAAAAGAAAATAAAAATGGGTAGGAATCAATAATAGGAGAAGGGGTATTTATAATCAAATTACCTCTTGATGTCTTGCTAGCTAGATCGGGTCATGGGGTCGCAATGGCTCGATTGTCAGACGAGGGACTTGAGAGTTTAGGATCCGACGAGTTTAGACAGAAGTTTGGGTAGAAAAGAACCAATTCGGTAGAATATTATTACTAAGACTGGAGTAGAAGCAGAAATCTTGTCATAAGTTGAATGCCTCATTCATGCCGAAAGAGTATACATCTTTTACAAGCTGGAGAAATTTATCCAGCATTTCCCCTCTGGGAACTTCGAAACTTCTTCTTAGTTCTCACTCACAACTCCTATTTATAGGCATACACAACCGTGCGAGTGAGGCTTTGTGTGAATGGTCATGTCCATTCGAGCGAACTGACTGTGTCCCTTCGTACGAAGGACTCCTTCATGCAAAGGAAACATTACAATACAAAACCAAAACTTCTAACTCTCATCTATACAATATTCAGCACATGTACTATCTAGCCTATTCGCATAGTGACGGACACATAAAATATGCACTAACAATTTTCCCCTTGTACGTCACTATCGAAGCTTGATCTTTGAAAACGTGAGCTGTGTTTGAATACTTGCAACTTCAATCAAGCATTTGATATCTTCAGATAATTCCCCCTTAATTGATGATTTGGGCTTGTATTCCCCCTGAAATGAATCTTTAGGTCTTAAATTGCACGGTTTCCAACCTCATCTGATTTGCTTAACTGCAATCTTCACAAATAATCATCAACTTGAAACTAATTGATGCAGCATCTCTGTTTCAACGTTAATCACATCCGTGTTCGGTTTTTGATTTACCACTTGTTGATCCCAGATAAGATGCTCTTTGACTAAGTATAGCAAATAGATTTCAACAAGTATGAAAATATTGTGTGGAACTAGAAATCAAACTTTCAAGAAACAACAACTTACAGAATTTTCAAGTATATTCATCACTTTGGAAAACAAAGTAATTGACTGTTACAAATGAATGCTCAAAGAATTCTGTAGTGAAGGGTAGTGGAGTTTGTGGTGTATGTATTGAATGCTTGGCTCAACTCATTTAACCTTCGGTGTTGAGATCTCTATTTATAAAGAGTCCGGGTCATGAATAAACATTTGTTTATTCATGTACTTGCTCTGCACAAAGTAGGTTTTTGGCATATTCATTGAATCCGTAGATGTCAACTTGCTACTTTTCAAGTGTGTCATGGCCTTATCTCTAAGACAAGTTGGCTCCTCAAAAATTTTGATGACCAGCTTACCAGAATTCTGTTGAGTTTGATCATTAGAAATTATGATGATCAGGCTTTACCAGATTCTGATGATAAATACCAAATTTATCATCAGACTCATCAGAATGGCCTTTTTTATCGTCTTCTCTTGTCTTGATCACTTCCTGGTCTTTGTTGAAGATATTTCTTTCTTTCTTTCCTTGTCCTGTTATCTTGTAGACACCTTTTTATTGATCGTCTTGACTGTATCTTCAGCATATGATTAGGTTGATCATCTTTTTCTTCAATACTTATATAAAAGTTTCCTAACAATTTCCCCTTAAGTATTGTAAGAAAAATAAACTATCTCATAACAAATGAACATAATTCAAAAATTCCAAACAACGGAATTAAAGTTGCAAAATACAAAACGTTGTTAAAAAACAGATAACAAAAGAAATAACATAACTTCAATTGTTTTTCAAGAAATGTTAACAATTTTGTGAAGATCATCAATCTTCAACTTCTTCTTGTTACGGATGAACTTGTGGCATTCTTTGTATATATCCTTGTACCAACCTCTTGTAGCTATCCATTCATCAATGATTATCTCTATCTCTTGTCTCAGCAACTCTTTGTCTTTTCCCTTGGCTTTAAGTTGTTCCTGCTTTTTGTTTATACATTCTTTGATGTACTTCAGAGTCAGGTTTGAATACTTGCAAATGTCAACAACTCTGAAAAGGGCTTTCTTTCCTTCAATATCTCTGAACACAACAGAAAGTTCTGGTTGTTCAAAGATCACTCCAGTTCTTGCTTCCTTTTCTAGCTCTGCTAGGATGGATGTATCTGGTGGAGGTATGTATACTTTCTTCTTGTGAACATGTTGATGCATGTTATGTGATAACAACTCTGGCTTGGTCTTTGGATATTTAACAAGTTTGGGCCTTGAAGACTTAAAGGAATTTCGAGTATGTTTGAAGCCCAACCAAGTTCGAGTTTGTATTGAGTCCATGTAGTCTAGCCCGAATTCTATTATGTTTAATATACGGGCTTAGCCCAATTTGTGTAAGCTTGGTTGTGAGTATATAAACAACCTTAAGCTTTAGGAATTAAGTTAGACATTTTGGAACACAGAAGTCGTCTGTGAGTTCTTAGAAGATCTTGAGTGGTTGTAAACAATACGTTGGATAATCATAGAAGATCAGTTTGAGAAGTGTTTTTTCGTGTTCATCATATTTATACTTGTTTCTGGTTAATCGGTTTATCAATGGGATCCCGCACCCTTGATAGATTATCAGTTTTATGACGATCCATACGGGATAGGGGACCTACAATTGGTATCATAGCTTTTGCTCTTGTGTACGGTTCAAAACTGATTGACAGGAAACAAGTTCTTTTTTGTTTGGTTGAAGAATTTTTGGTGTTGCAGTCATAAGTCACGAAGAATAGGAAGAATAGCAAAGAAAAATTCGAAATTCTGGTGTTTGATCTGTTTTGGTGATTGGTGTTGATTGTTTGCTGATTTTTAGGAGTTAGTTTGGAAAGATTTTAAAGAAAACTGATTTTCGGAGATTGCTGATTATTTAGAAGTGCTGATTTCTCGGGATTTCGATTCTATCACCAACATATTTGACTTTAAAAACAAGGTTGCTACTCAGGTCTCGACTGGAGGTTGCTACTCAGGTTTCGACTATTGCATTTTTTACTTGAAATCAGGGATTTCGACTGGGATTTCGAGTTGTGCAGTTTTGACTCGAAATTAGAGATTTCGACTAGTGAAGTTTTGACTCGAAATCAGGGATTTCGACTGAGTTTTCGACTGGTGTTAGTTGGCTCGAAATCAGAGATTGCGACTCGAAATCAGATGTCTCAACTTGTGCTGTTTTGACTCGAAATCAGGGATTTCGACTGAGACTCATGATCAAGAGGTTTCGACTGGAAGTGGTTTCGACTAAGAGATTGCGACTTGAGGAAGTGGTGGAATTTTCCTTAGCTGTCGTAGACAAAAATTCACGTTATTATGAATAGAAAATTATCTATAGCTCATCTCAGTAAACAATTTGCACCGTTGGACTCTGGAAAATCCTGAAATAGGTTTTGGACATTATATATCATTGGATTCGTAATTTCGGGATGAATCTAACGGGTATAACTTGGTAAAAACAGTTTTTGGAAAAATTTTGTACGGTTTCTCAGTTGGGTGCGTTAAAATGTCGAACATGTCAATTTAAACGAGTTGATAAGGATGGAGCATGAGGTTGGCATAATGAACATACCTCCAAAGATGATGAAGGTAGAAAATTACCTTACATGGAAAGACAGGTTTCAATCCTTCGTTGAATATCAGGACACCCGTATGTGGATTTTTATTGAAGATGGGTACGTGAACCCAACTCATGAGTTTAAGGGCAGACAACGGGTCACTACATATGTTAATATGGAGGTTGAGCAGAAAAAGATGTATGAAGCAGAAAATAGAGCCCTTTCAAAAGGTACACTACCTCGAAAGAGATATGGGATGCATTATGTTATGGGTGTTTTTTTTGAACATATATCCTGGATTATATTCTGACTGTATTACTTTTAATTATGATCAGGATACCGGATCAGGATATCGGTAGTATCCTGATGCAGTATCCTGGTAATAGCTAATTATTTCACGTGCAGATTAGTGAAGCATGCTTATAACGGTCAAGAAGACTGCTTCTCCTAAAGACTCGCACTAAGTGGTTGAGAAGAGAATGTTGAAGCTGCAAAGAAAGGGTCTCCAACGTTCAAAGTGGAATATTCGGAACATCCCCCATTTGTAGGATAGGTTGTTATTTCATTTGCTATATAAGGGAATGATCGGATCAGTAGGAACACACAATTTTTACGTACACTTCTGCTCTCTACTAGCTACAATCACTCACCAACACTTACACTCGAATTTCATTGTAACACTTAGTTGATCCAAATCATATCCTGCACGGTATCCTGAAGTTTGAAGTAATAAAAAGAACAAGGCAGCTGCGATTGTCAGCTCCCGAGGTTTTGTGCCGGCGATCTAGATTGATCAAGGGTTTTCCTCGTATATCTCGTGTCACCCTTTACTTTTTTGCTCATTGTTTGATTATCGATATAGCTCGATATCCTGAGCTATATCCTGAAACAATTTTCATAAACAATCATACCAGGATATTTTCAATACACATTGTTAGCACACTACCTCACAAAACTAATTTGATCACTTAATTGCTTCGGTAATTTTTGACCAAAACAATTTGGCGCTCTCCGTGGGGCGAGTGGTGCTATTTCTACTAAAATCTTTCGTAAAATCATTACATGGTTTTCTGTTTTCAAAACTTTTTGCTACACTATTTTCAATGGCCTCAAAATAAAACACGAGCTCTTCTACCAAGTCCACTACAACCTCTGCAACAATCGGTTCGGTGCTTCCACCACCTCCAAGGATGCAAGCCTCTTCACAGCCTCAGGCTCCTCCAAGAAGGACCGAAACTCATGTGGCTCGGGATATTATCCCCACTCAGAATGTTCAAGGATCTGCTGTCTCAAGGGGAACTCCTATTATGACTTCTAATGATGAAATTCTAACTTTGTTTGGTAGTATACATGATCAGATGAAGCAACAGCAGGTGACCAACCAAATGCTGATAAGAGAGATACAACTCTTGAAATCCAGCTCAAGCAGGCCTGCTGAGGATTGTCACTCCCTTGCAGCCCAGAGCTTTGAACTTCAGTTCGGCAGTATATACTGAGGACAACAGGGGCAATATTGTACCTAGTCATTCCCAGAGTCATACTCCTGAGATACCCTCATCAGTTAGGGTGTCAACTGTGAGAAGTTCAGGAAATGCTCCAGGATATGGCCAGAATCCTCAGGCTGGTAACGTGTCTAATAATACTAATACTCTTGCTACTAATGGTATTGGATAGCATTCTCTAGGGAGCTTCAGAAGTTAAAGGATATGATATCCAGTGTACCTGGGGTGGTCCAGTCAATTCCAGAAGTGTCCCAGGATAGCCACATGATACCCCGGTTTGCATATCCTATTTATGATGTTGAAATCCCGAAAAGATTTCAAACCCCCAACATGAAGCTCTATGACGGAACCACAGATCCTGAAGAGCATATTGCTCAGTATAGGGAAAGGATGGAAATTAACCCTATCCCTCCGGATCTCAAGGAAGCATGCCTCTGCAAGGGTTTTGGCTCTACTCTAATAGGATCAGCCTTAAAATGGCTCCTAAATGTTCCACCTCATTCAATTACATCATTTGCTCGCTTAGTTAATTTATTTAACAGTCAATTTTCTTGTAGTCGAAGTTTTGAAAAACTAACCAGTGATCTCTACAGGATAACTCAAGGGCCTCAGGAATCCTTAAGGGATTATGTGAACAAGTTTAGAAGGGAATCTCTGGATATCCCACATCTTGATGTTGCAATGGCTGTGCAGGCATTCAAAATGGGGTTGCAAAAAGATTCCCAGTTTTATCAGGATCTTGTAATGAATCCCTGCAGGAACCTGGATGAAGCTCGAAACAGGGCCTTGAGATATATTCGACTGGAAGATGATAAAAAGATGCAAGAGAGGATGAATTCATCCTCAACTTATGAATCAACTAACAGGAAGTCAGAATCCTCATACAAACCATATCACTCTAAGCCATATGGCAGGAATGACAGCAAGAAAGTGAATGTTGTTGAAGACGAGGATCCTGAGGAGTATCCTGAATTGTCAGAATATTGTTTTTCTGTTAATATACCTGAACTGATGTATGCTATGCAGGGTTTGGGAGATAAAGCGAGGTGGCCTAGGAAAAACCAACAAAAAGCTGATTGGAAGGATAAATCCAAGTGGTGTGCCTTCCATGAGAATTTTAGACATGTTACGGAGGATTGCATAGCCCTAAGGAAGGAAATAAGCTACCTGCTAAGAAAAGGATATCTGAAGGATCTTCTGGGCAGAAAGAAGAATAAGGGTCAGGATACTGAGAAGGATCCTGAACGAGCAGCGTTGCCTCCTGCGGATGCCAAGATAATTAACTTTATTTAAGGAGGATCCGACATTTGTGGAACCTCTTATTCTGCAGCAAAAAGACATGCAAAGGAGGCTAAGGCAGAACGGGGAGACAAGCCAACCAGGATGACAACCCTCACAACTGACAAAGTGATCACGTTTGACAGTGATGACATGGATACTGTCCAGGATCCCCATCATGATGGTTTGGTAATAACTTTATATATTGCTAATCATTTTGTGCGTAGGATACTGGTACATAATGGCAACTTCGTCAACATTATTCAACTGGAAACGCTGAAAAGGATGAATATTTCCCCGATAGAGATCACTTCAAAATCCACTGTACTTGTTGGGTTCAGTGGAGAGGCCAAGAATACTGTGGGAGAAATAAAGCTGCCAGTATATGTTGAAAGAGTCAACTCAATGCAACGCTTCTGTGTCATGGACTCCTTATCCTGCTACAATATCATATTGGGTAGGCCATGGATCCACGATATGAAAGTTGTGCCATCAACCTATCATCAGTGTATAAAGATCCCTACCCCTTGGGGGGTTGTCAAGGTGGAAAGTGATCAACAAGAGGCAAAGGAATGTTATTCTTCCTCGATGAAATCCTCAACCAAGCCCAAAGCAGGATAGCAATTAAAGATACGAGCCCAGGATATCGAGGAGGCTTCAGAGCAGGATGTTAAGAAAATTATCCTGGATCAAGATAATCCAGATATCTCGGTGCTCGTAGGAACCAATATCCCTCAGGATATTGAAAATCAATTGACTAACTTTTTGAAATGCAGGATGTCAACATTCTCATGGAAGCATGAGGATATGATAGGTATCTCTAAGGATATTATAACTCATAAGCTTGGAATCGACAGGTCTTTCAAGCCTGTTCAGCAAAAGAGAAGGAAGTTTGCTCCTGAACGAAACACAATTATTCAGGAAGAGGTTGAAAGATTATTGAAGTCCAAGATGATTAGGGAAGTCAAATTTTTCCAAATGGCTAGCAAATGTAGTCGTGGTTCAAAAGAAGAATGGGAAATGGAGAGTTTGTGTAGACTACACCGACTTGAACAAAGCATGTCCTAAAGACCCATTCCCTCTGCCTCATATAGACTCGATGGTGGATGCCACTGCCGGTCATGAAATGTTTACCTTCATTGATGCATCCTCAGGATTCCAGCAGATACAAATGGAACCTTCGGACCAGGAGGATACTACTTTTATGACACCAACAAATATTTATTGTTATACTGCTATGCCTTTTGGTCTAAAAAATGCAGGTCCAACATATCAGAGATTGGTGAACATGATGTTTAAAGACAAACTGGGGGACACCATGGAGGTGTACATTGATGATATGGTGGTAAATGTCACACCCTGACTTTTACAGAAGCGTGATTATGTGTGACTTGCTTAATATCATTGCATTCAATCATTACAACTATATGATAAAACCATAGACGTTCATCCATTAAATAAGTTTAGAAATATAGCAACGACATTGTTTTAAGACATAGAAATTCAATTTCGAGTACAAACCATGCAACTTGTTTAAGAGTTCACAAAGATTCGACAAAAGACATTAAATAAAACCAGGATTTGGAAGATGTGTCTCATCCAGGATAAGACACACTGACCAAACCCTAAGACCATGGATGACATCTTTTATTCTTAAACCACACTTGGAACTTCCGAACGCCCGCCAGATCCACATCTAATTCCCTGAAATACATGTAGTTTGAAAAACATCAACAAAAGTTGAGCGAGTTCATGTGTTTGTTTGTGAATATGAATAACCTTTGTAACCATTGAAAGTATGTATGTATGTTTGTAAACTCCTGGTATGAAAGCAACAAGGAAAACAGATCACCAATGGTTTGTAAGGCCATTGATATGTGTGAAGTGATGCAGGAAAACTCAAATCTAGCAAATTTGTCTCCGGGAATATGTGACACCTGGGTCACTGCGAACATCAAACAAATACCAAACCAATGAAATATTGTATTTCATACTTGGGATTTGTGCAAATATGTGTATCATTTGCACATATCAATTTTTGTTCAATTTCAAACTCTAAATCGCTTTCAGGAAGGTTATACGCGCACCGATGCGTAAATACAACCAGTTTAATCTAACAAACACTCCGGAATAGTGACATAGGCTTAACATACCTTAAATAACCTTTACATAACTTAGAAATAAGTTTTGAAGGCTTTGGTATGGCAAAATCAAGTTAATTCGCTTACAGGGACTAAATTTGACAAACTGCGAAAGTATGCCAATTTGAACAGTAACAGACATTCCGGAACATGGCCATAAGTTAAACATACCATAAATATCCTTTACATAGCTTAGAAATAGGCTTTGAGGGGTTCGGTGTGCTAAAATAAACTTTTGGGCCATTCAGGGACTAAAAGCGTCAAAAAGTGCACAAGTTTGCATTTTCGCGCATAACTTACGTTCTGAATACATCCGGACATCCAAAAATTTATGTAAGCACTAAAATATTTTATTTTAGTGTTTGGCATAAGAAAAATCCATTCGTCACGCATTTTGGATCGTTTTTCGTGCTTGTGCGCATTCCGTCGTAATTAAGCGAACATCGCGTTCGCACGACCAAACGAACCAACATCCAGAATATTTTTGAGCATGTTTCATGTCCACAATGTTTAGGAATCATTTTAGGGCCTTGAGGTTGGCTTAACGGGCCTTAAACATGTCGAAATGAGCCTTAAACACCAACAGGGACTGAAACTGTCATTTTTCAAACTTATTTCTGATCAGACAAGGCCAGGCGGCCCGCGTGAGTTTTGTGTGTATCCTGACGCGGCCCGCGTCAGCCTATCAAACCATATTTGATGTTTTAACAGGCTGTTAACAGCTGCATTACCCACAAAACCCAATTGCACATGGTAATTCTGATACTAGGGGCTGGTTTTGGATGTGCACATGTTATTACAATACCATGGGTGCAAGTGTATGGCCAAGATTGAAGCACGTTTCCCGATAAACGATATAAATACCCAACCCCATCACTTGTAAAACCCACAAGAATCCTGATTTGAGAAGCTCTAAGTTGAAACCTTTGTTTCATACCTGAGCTACTTGGATCGAGATTAGCATTCGGGGACCCTTCGTAAGTATTCCTTCGTTCTTTTATTGTTTTTCGAGACCGAAAGTCAAACTTTGTTTGACTTTCTGCGTTGACCAGTTAATGGTCAATGCGAAGTTCGTTTGAACTTCGCAACGTGATTGTAATCACGATGGTTATAGTCCCTTGTGATATGCCTACTGATTACCACGTTGTCTAGGGTCGTAAGGGTAAGCGATCTAATAAATCGCTTATGCCTTTGAACCCGAACCATTTGGTCGATCATTAAGATCCGACCAAATACCTTAGGTGACCATAGTGTATAGGGAATAACCTTCCAAGGTTATACCTTATGGTCGCTTCGTTTAAGTAGTTGTATGATAGGTAGTTTATATGCCTTAGGTAAATTACCAAAATACCCTTTTGATGCCAAAATTCATTTTAAACATATGTAACATAACCTATGACCTCTAAACTAATTTATCAACAATATTAAACATGTTAAGGCGTATTCTACTTGTCATAGGACTAGTTAGGCGGTCCGAACGCGTTTCACGCGAACGGCGAGTTAAAGTAGCATAAGCTACCTAAACGGGTTGTAATGGGTCATAAGCACTTATGTTAGGTTTCATTTAGTATGTAGGATTTGTTAAACCATATGACACGAGTCTCCATACTCGTTTGGTTTACGAACCCTCATTCTATCCGATCTTCCGATTTAGGTCCGGTTTATTAACATAGTTACCTATATTAGGTGCCGTTTGATATCCTCGATCTCTAGCATTGTTTGGTTGTTACTCAAGGACTACTAAGCAATCTCAAGTGAGTACATAGACCCCTCTTTTACTGTTTTCCAAACTGTTTTGGGGTGAAACACATGTGCCTACTTGTTACTTTCATGCTTTCCATGTTTTCACATTATATACATGCTATGTTTATTAGTACACTATTAGTACATGATTTCATTACATTTTATGCTATGTATGTCCATTGTGTGCATACTTATTACATTGTTTTACATTTACATTTTATGCTATATATGTCCATTTGTTACATACTTAGTATAGTTGTTTTCATCACATGCTTACATTTTGGTATGACATTTGGTTTGTTTAAAATGGAACAATACATTCATTAACATTAGCTACGCCGTTCGTTAGTAGGTAGTGGTACCATAGGAATTGACAACTCCCGTTCCTGAAATCCTAGGTAGGTTTGGATTGGAAGGAATGACCGAATTCGATATACATAACTTAGATAAACCTTTAATTTGATTAAGGGTTTATCGCCTCAGTCTCAAGGCTTGGATGTATGCATTTTCACAATACCGCATAGATGTTTATATCAGTATAGCATGCATTTGTTCCACAAAACATAGCTTTGATTTAAACCATGTTTTACTTCAATACTTTGTTTTTGTGCATATGGTTTAGTTGATATATTTTCACTAGCCATACATATCATTTTGGGTTACACATTACATGATTTACATTTGACACATAAACATTATTGACATTGGTTACACATTACATGATTTACATTTGACACATAAACATTATTGACATTGGTTATACATTACATGACGTACATCTTGACAATAAACATTTTGACATATTATTCAATACGTTTGGCAAATGGCTTAAACATAGACATCTTACATTGTTGGTTTGGTTTGAGTAAGTGATTTAAGTAACGAGGCGTGTGTAATATGATACAAGCATGGTGGATACGCCGCTGGTACTTCCTATATATAAGTGTTTATATGGTATTACATATCGTAGCGTTATTTGAATCATTTCAATTTGGACATATAACATTTTATACAAATAACATACTTTTCACAATACATTGTTTTACAAACAACTTATCCTATACAAACTCATCTTACATGGTTATTCATTTAACCTTACATTTATTTATACATATCATCTGATCTTATCGTTTTTCAAATGATTTACAAGACAAAGCAAATTACAAGGTTCATGACTAAACATTTTCTCAAACATAAGTCATGAATTCTATTTTCACAAAACCTATGTATCTCACAGGCATTTTTATGCTGACGTACCTATTTTCACATGTGTTTTCAGGATATGATGCATAGGACTTGTCAAGATACACTTAGGCGGACTTGGGCCTTAGCGACAATAAAAGATGCAAGACTAGTTATTTATGTTATGTTTCTTTGATTGTCAATACATTGTAACTATTTTAATCAATAAAACAATATTTCAATTTCCATGTGTTATGAAACAATGATTCTGTTACAACACTCCCCGACGTTTCCGCCACGTTTTGTTGTTTTACGTGGTCGGGGTGTGACAGTATAAGACATAGTCATCTCATGGGCCACCCTGGTCCACATGGGTGTGGGCTCGCTACACCCAAATAGATCTATCACTCATGTCCCTCGGTCCTACAACGAGGATTAATGGCCTTAAGTGTTATACCCACCACTCACATAATCAAGCAGTACCATTCCTTAGCTAACCATACCATGTATAAAACGTTTGTAAATAGTTGTAACATGTACTTCACCCCCGAAGTTATAAAACTGAAAACAGTTGAAAGAAAAGGGGGTAATGAACTCACAGTCTTGCGTCTTTGAATCACCGTAACTCAAGCTTCTTCGGATAAACACGACTACCTACAACGTACTATGATATATTAGACGAGCGGGTCGTGCCTTGACTTAGTATTAATGTCTTTGAGTTACGTTTCTTTGTATCTTCGATATTATTCCAAGTTATATAATTATTTGTTAAAATAATTAATATTTTAACTTAAATTATATTTATTAAATTCTGGAATAATTGTTAAAACAATATATTTTATCTTAATACTTCCCAAGTATTTATACTTGTATATCCTTCCCAAGGATGGGTATATTATATTCGTATTCTTATACTTGTATATTTTTGCCATGTATTAGGGTCGTATTCCGGTGTGTAATTATACGTTTGAGAATACGTAACTTTATTGTATGCATTAAGTATTCTTATATTTAGTCACTTTTATTTATAAAAACCGACCTCCAATAATTATAATTTTTGTAACAAAAATTATGGCAAAGTTTATGTAACAATTTATGATTGAAAATACACTTGTAAGTGCATGTTTATAAATATTTTTCTAAGTGTTTAATTTTTTAGAAAATTTTGCCATAGTTTTCCCTAAAAATGGAGATTTCCATGCTTTCAAACATATCATTTTCTTTTGTAAAATTCAACACAATCAATCCACAATCATTAATAAACAACCTTTACTTACCAATTTTGCCAAAAACAAGTAATAATCTACTACTTCATGAACTTAAATCTTTGTAAAAATTTGTAGGAACTTACTAGTGTTCTTAGTAAGCCTTGTTATCCTTTAAAGTGTGAATAGTTCTTTAAAAACTTCATTTTTAAGGAATATGGATCTTTACAACTTGTGATCATCATTTCTAAAAATGTTTGTTTATGAAATTTTCTTGTTTCACAAGTGTTTCTACACTTGTTTAGCCACCAAAAATAAGGTTTGTTTATGTAAGAACCAAGATTTAGAAAAACTTATACTTTTAACTTGGTTTCTTTAGAAATCATCGATAAATCTTTAGATCTACAAGTATTACTACTCACTTTGATCATTATTTTTCAAGAAAACATTTTGTTCTTTCAAGTTCATGCTTTATGTGTGGATGATCTATCATCCTACAACATCTTCATCTTCTCATCTTGCTAGATTATGTTTCTAATCATGATCTAGCAAGATCATATGATGATCAACATCAAATACATGTATGAACAACAAACATCAAGCATAACAACTCATATTCATCAAGATCTCTTCATATTTTAAGCTTATGTTCAAGTTTACTTCTTGTGTTTCTTAGTGTTTTTCATGATCAACATTATGATTCTTCTTTCAACCACTTAAAATGGAAGTAAAATAGCAAGATCAAGGTTCTTACCACTAGCACAAGGCTAGGGATGATCAAGTGAAGAAAATAAGTGGATAAAAGCAAATAAGAGAGGTCCTTGCACTTCCGTAAGCTCCTAGCTCCTTTGTGTGACCTCTAACACCTTGGTATATGCTTGTAATGTATGTAGGAGGATTGAATATGGTGGATGTGTGGGTGCTTGGGGTCGGTCGAGAACAAGGAGGAGAAGAGGAAGAGAAAGTGTGTGTGTTTAGTGTGTGTTGAAATGAAGGTTATGTCTTGCATGTTCTCTTATAGACCATCTTAACACTTTAACCCTTGCTTACTATGTTTAGGAAAGTATTAGCATATCCATTTTAATATTGAAACAAATCTACAAAGTGGGGGCCATGTTGGCCGTAAATAGGTGGGGGGTCTAGACATAGGTTAAAACTAAACTAGTTACATTATGGTAAAAATGTAAGTATTACTTAGTTATATTAGTTACTAGATATTTAGGAGGTGTTATGATGTTCGGGGATCATAACTAGCTTGGTAATGTTAAAACATTGCTTCTAGTGAAAATTTGATGTTTCGGGTAGTGTCCGGTTGTTCGGTTGGTTACCGGTTCGTTAAAGTGCTAAACTATGCAGTTTAGTGTGCTTTATGTACCCTTTTGTGACACTTTTGATTCCCGATACTTAGGAAAGCATTCAGGACCATTTAATCATATTTCTGCATAAAATTAGATTGTTAAAATGCTGATTATTGGTGAATTTTGCTGAATTCAGCACTTTGGGTGAGTTTTAGGCACTTTCCGGCACTTAAACTATCTCTAGAAAGGCAGTTTTGTGATCCTTACTTTCCTACACACTATACTAGTGCAAGACTTGGTTTCTGGCTCATTCTGTGTCTCAACATACTGTCTGTCTATGTACTGTATTCCGTCAGCATATTCCTGATTTATTTGATAACTGTGCTAACTATGTTTCGTGCATCATTCGAGTCAAATAAGCTTTCATGAAATAATGACATATCATTGAGCAATATGTGATGCACATGAGAATATAAAGTAGTAATCAGTAAGCAGTTAATTGTAATTCAGCACAGTCATTAAACACTAATCATGATTAATTAATTGTACGGATACCTAAATTTTTGACAGTTGTCACATTCTCCCCCTGTTAAGAAAATTTCGTCCTGAAATTTTAAGCTCTACTACTAACTGCAGGGGTGTTAGGTAATAAATGCGGGTACTTAGCTTTCATGCGGTCCTCACTCTCCCAAGTGAACTCTGGGCCGTGACGCGCGTTCCAGCGAACCTTGACAAGTTTAACTCTCCTCCTTCGAGTCTTGTTAATCTTCCAGTCAGTAACCTCAACAGGCTCTTCGGTAAAGTGGAGTGTGTCGTCAATGTGAACTTCATCAGCAGGAATGACCACTGTTTCTTGTGTCGGACTCTTCTTCAGATTAGATACATGGAATGTATCATGAACACCATTCAGTTTTGCGGGTAGTTCCAACTTGTATGCTACAGGGCCAATCCTTTCCAGGATTTTGAACGGTCTGATAAATCGTGGGTTTAACTTTCCACGCTTCCCAAAGCGTGCCACACCTTTCCAAGGTGAGACTTTTAACAAAACCATATCTCCCACTTCGAATTCCAAAGGTTTCCTTCTTTGGTCCGCATAGCTCTTTTGTCGATCACGAGCCGCTTTAATGCGCTCTCGGATCTGCATAATCTTATCTGTCGTTTCCGGGACCAATTCGGGATCAACCAGCTGTCTATCACCTGCATCTGCCCAGCATAACGGTGATCGACACTTTCGTCCGTAGAGAGCTTCGAACGGTGCAGCTTGAATGCTTGTATGGTAGCTGTTGTTAGAGGAGAACTCAATAAAAGGCAGGTGAGTATCCCAACTGCCACACAAGTCCATTACGCAAGCTCGTAACATGTCTTCAAGCGTCTGAATCGTTCTCTCATTTTGACCGTCCATCTGTGGATGAAATGCGGTGCTCAGATTCAATTGAGAACCAAACGCTTCTTGGAAAGATTGACAAATCCTTGACAAAAATCTTCCGTCTCTGTCAGATATAATCGAGATAGGCACTCCATGACGTGCAACTATCTCCCTTAGGTACAGCTCAGCTAGCTTACCTGTGTTATCCTTCTCTCTGATTGGCAAAAAGTGCGCAGATTTTGTCAGACGGTCTACGATTACCCAAATCGTATCATGACCTCTGGGTGTCTTTGGAAACTTTGTTATGAAATCCATTGAGATCTGCTCCCACTTCCACATGGGTATCTCAGGTTGCTGTAGAAGTCCTGAAGGCTTCTGATATTCGGCCTTTACTTTGGCATAAGTTAAACATTTTCCAACATAAGTTGCAACATAGCCCTTCAGCCTCAGCCACCAGTAGAAATCCTGCAAATCATGGTACATCTTATCCTATCCTGGGTGGATCGAGTACCTTGATTTATGAGCTTCATCAAAGATAACGTCTCTCAGACCACCAAAAAGTGGAACCCAAATCCGTCCCATAAAGCACAAGGTTCCTTCCTTGTTGGTACCAAATTTCTCCCCATCCCATGGAGATATTCATCCTTAAGATTCTCTTTCTTAAGAGCTTCTCTCTGTGCAGCACGAATGCGCAACGAGAGGTCTGTCTGAACAAACATCTCTAAAGCCCTAACCCTTATGGGCTTAATCCTCTCTTTCCGACTTAAGGCGTCTGCCACCACATTCGCCTTTCCCGGGTGATATTTGATTTCACAATCATAATCATTTAACAGCTCTACCCACCGCCGCTGTCTCATACTAAGCTCTTTCTGATCGAATATGTGCTGTAGGCTCTTGTGATCTGTAAAGATTGTGCATCGGGTACCATACAGGTAATGTCGCCAAATCTTCAAAGCGAACACCACTGCGCCTAATTCCAAATCATGTGTGGTGTAGTTCTTCTCATGAACTTTCAACTGGCGCGAAGCATAAGCGATAACCTTCTGTCGCTGCATTAGGACACAACCTAATCCCTGAAGCGAGGCGTCACAGTATACCACGAAGTCATCGCTGCCTTCGGGTAGGGATAATATAGGTGCATCGCAAAGCTTGTTCTTGAGTAGCTGAAAAACTTCCTCTTGCTTGTCTCCTCATTCGTACTTCTTATCCTTTTGAGTAAAGGAGGTCAGCGGTTGAGCGATTTTCGAAAAATCCTCAATGAATCTGCGATAATACCCAGCTAAACCTAGAAACTGTCGGATCTCGGTTGGCGTCTTCAGAGTTTCTGTAAAATCTTTTTAAACATGTTTCAGGTGATTTACTATGAACCAGGAAAAAGTGTCATGCAGCACTCAAGCTTAAAGGATGTGGCTCAGTAAATAAATAAACATGTTTTTGTAAACAGGGGATTTCCCCATAAAATTTCTTTATTGTAAATTTCGGGGTTTGTCCCGAACTTTGAAAGGAAATAAAAGGGTATTTTCAGTTTAACCGATCCTGTTAAAAATTTCCGCTGCCAAACTAAATACAAATACCATGGGTTTTCTATCCCGCGACATCCGAACCGGAAAACTGGGTCGGGGGCCATGACAGAAAAAGGTGGTATCAGAGCCACTGATTTAAGCCAATTAAGTATTTAGAAATACTTAATTTTTCAGATTGCCATTTTGTGATTCTGTGAAAATTAAATTTATAATACATAAAATTTTAATTTGGATTTTTGTGTGTTTCTTCATGTGTACTAACAACATGAATGAACTGTCGGATGCACTCCGAAACTTTACTATCCATACTACTGATATGGATACAACAAAAATCCAATCCGGCTATCAAGTGGATACTGAAGAGCCACTAGTGTTCCAGACCTAGCCCCAGGTCAAACCCAAGCCTAAAAAGAGGAGAAGAATCCAGGACTGGAAACACGGACGAAGGAAGAAGCCACCTACCCAGAAGGTGAAAAAGACGGAGGACTCAAAAGACAAGGGAAAGGAAGTTGGAGAAAGTTCTGGGCAAGCTCAGGAGATGCCACCGTGGGAAGAGCTTGATAGGAAACTAGCAAATTGTGACCTCATCGGACCCAAAGACGAGACTCTTTTCAATTTCCCAGCCCAGTCTGAACTTCCAATAAATTTGGAACCTGCTATCCCAGACCCCATTGTCAACCCACAACCTGTTACAGGCCAGCTGGAGGAATGGTGGACGAGCGACTGGCATTTTCAGAATTTCATGAATAACCCCAATGTTTATTTTCCCCAGTTTGATCCTAAACCCGCACCTTTCCCACCAATGAGCGCCGAGAACGTTGCCGAATTACGCCGATATGGCGAGGAACTGATGGACGCAGGGAACCGGATTCGGGAAGTGGGGGAAAACATCACATGGAAATACGACGAGAGGGAGCGTCATTACTGAAAAACCAGTTAACTGAAGTTAAAAGTTTTTGTATAATAATAATAATAATATAATATAATATAATATTGTATAATAATAACTAAAATAAAACATCTGTAAATACCTGGTGTGTACGGATGCATAATATTATAAAAATATATATGAAGGTCGCAAAGTCGACGATTTTGGCTATACGTGTTAATTTAACTATGTGTGATTGCTTTGTTGTGTTTAATTATTATAAATTTGGTGCCAATAATTTATATATATTGTTAATGATTCAGATGGAAAACGTGGAAAACCAACCGGTAAATGAAGTTAACCAATCTGAACAAAATAATGAAGATCATTTTCTTAATCGGCAAGACATAGAAAATATCGTTGCTCAGGGAATAGCCAATGCTATCCCGGCAATCGTCGCTGCTGTTAAGAACCCCGTGGAACCTTCACAAGCCAACCACAGCAAATGCACTCACGATGATAATTTTAGTCACAATGTAAATAGAGGCGGCAATAATGATAATAATGTAATTCAGGCCTCATTTCTTAAGAAAATGAAAGCTGCAACACTTGGTTGCACTTATAAAGAATTCCTTGCTCGTAAACCGGTCGAGTTTGCAGGCAATGAAGGGGCGACTGCCGCACTGCGTTGGTTAGAAAAGACCGAAGCAGTAATTAAAATAAGTAAATGCGCAGAGGAAGACAAGGTTATGTACGCATCCCACCTTTTCAAAGAAGAGGCGTTAGAATGGTGGAACACGGTGCTACAAGCCAAGGGAAGCGACGTGGCTTATGCTATGAGTTGGGAGGAATTTAAAGGATTGGTGGAAAGAAAATTTTGTCCCGACTATGAAAAGGAACAAATGACGAATAAGTTCCTAAACCACCGGATGGAGGATGTTGACCGTAGGGGGTATACTTTGAAATTTTTCGAGTATGCTAGAATTGTACCAACTCTGGCCTCGCCAGAACCGGAACTCATTTCTCGCTATATTTGGGGGCTAATTAGCGAGATTCATGACCGTAGGGGGTATACTTTGAAATTTTTCGAGTATGCTAGAATTGTACCAACTCTGGCCTCGCCAGAACCGGAACTCATTTCTCGCTATATTTGGGGGCTAATTAGCGAGATTCGTGATATCGTCAAAGCTACAAGACCTCGCACAATCGACGATGCGGTCGAATTGGCAAACACTCTGACCGACGGGCTGGTACGCACTAGAGAAGAGAACAGGAAAAAGGAATTGGCTCAAAAGATTACTCAAGGATTTCGTGTGGGTAATAATAGTAGTAATTTCAAGAAAAAGGGAACTGGGCAATCTTCCACACCGCCCTTCTGCAGAAATTGTAAAAGGAAACATTTCGGAAAATGTAATGAAAATTGAAATTTTTGCAAGGCTCCGGGGCACCGAGTGGAGGAATGCAGAAAGAAAACAAGGATCTGCTACAACTGCGGAGAAGCTGGACATTATAAACCAGAATGCCCTAAACTGGTTAAGCCAGCTGATAACAAGGCCAAACCTGCTGAAGGAACCAACAAGAAAAATGCCAGAGCCTTCCAGCTGACTACCCAAGAAGCAGATCTAATTCCAGATGTGATAGCTGGTACGTTCCTTGTACATGACGTTTACGCAAAAGTATTATTTGACTCTGGTGCATACCAAAGTTTTATAAATACTTCATTTTGTCAAACCCTTAATCTACCTTTAACCAAACTTAAGCAGATTTATACGGTAGAAACATCAGATGGAAATTCTGTAAACATAGTGTGACACCTGTGTCACTGCGACCAGCAAACAAATACCAAATCAATGAAATATTGTGTTTCATACTTTGGACTTGTATAAATATGTGTATCTTTTGCACATATCAACTCTTGTTCGATTTCAAGCTCTAAATCGCTTTCTTGAAGGTTATACGCGCACTAATGCGTAAATATAACCAGTTTAATGCAACAAACACTCCGGAATAGTGACATAGGCTTAACATACCTTAAATAACCTTTACATAACTTAGAAATAAGTTTTGGAAGGTTTGGTATGCCGAAAACAAGTTAATTCGCTTACAGGGACTAAACTTGACAAACTACAAAAGTATGACGATTCGTACTGTAACAGACATTCCGGAACATGGCCTTAAGTTAAACATACCATAAATATCCTTTACATAGCTTAGAAATAGGCTTTGAGGGGTTCGGTGTGCTAAAATAAACTTTTGGGTCATTCAGGGACTAAAAGCGTCAAAAAGTGCACAAGTTTGCATTTTCGCGCATAACTTACGTTCTGAATACATCCGGACATCCAAAAATTTATGTAAGCACTAAAATATTTTATTTTAGTGTTTGGCATGAGAAAAATCCATTCGTCGCATCATTTGGATCGTTTTTCGCGCTTATGCGCATTCCGTCGTAATTAAGCGAACATCGCGTTCGTACGACCAAACGAACTGACATCCGACATATTTTTGAGCATGTTTCATGTCCACAATGTTTAGGCATCATTTTAGGGCCTTGAAGTTGACTTTACGGGCCTTAGAAGTGTCGGAAATGGGCTTAAACACCAACAGGGACTGAAACTGTAAATATGCAAACTTGGTTCTGATCAGACATGGCCAGGTGGCCCGCGTAAAGTTTGTGTGTATCCTTACGCGGCCCGCATCAGTGTCCCAGATCAGATAAGATCGATTACTCAGCAGATTACAGCTGTTAAACCCACAACCACACACCCACACTTGCCCTTTCAGTCCATGAGAGGCCATTTTTAGTTACCACAACATTTCAATAAGTGTACGCACGAGATTCAATCACGTTATTCAAGAAACGATCCTAACGGTTCGGGAAAAACTATAAATACCCCACCCCCATTTGCTTCAAACTCACAAGAATCTGATCTAATGTGCTCTAAGTTGAAACCTTTGTTTCATACCTGAGCTATTTTGATCTAGATTAGCATTCGGGGACCCTTCGTAAGTACTCCTTCATTCTTTTATTGTTTTTTGAGTCTGAAAGTCAAATTTGTTTGACTTTCTGCGTTGACCAGTTTATGGTCAATGCGAAGTTCGTTTGAACTTCGCAACGTGATTGTAATCACGATGGTTATAGTCCCTTGTGACTATGCCTACTGAATACCACGTTGTCTAGGGTCGTAAGGTAAGCGATCTAATAAATCGCTTATACCTTCGAACCCGACCCATTTGGTCGATCATTAGGATCCGACCAAACACATTAGGTGACCATAGTATATAGGGAATAACCTTTCGAGGTTATACCTTATGGTCACGACGTTTAGCTAGTTGTATGATAGGTAGTTTATATGCCTTAGGTAAATTACCAAAATACCCCTTTGATGCCAAAATTCATTTTAAACATATGTAACACAACCTATGACCTCTAAACTGATTTATCAACAATATTAAACATGTTAAGGCATATTTTACTTGTCATAGGACTAGTTAGGCGGTCCGAACGCGTTTTACGCGAACGACGCGTTAAAGTAGCATAAGCTACCTAAACGGGTCGTAATGGGTCGTAAACACTTAGGTTAAGTTTCATTGTAGTATGTAGGCTTTGTTAAACCATATTACATGAGTTCACATACTCATTTGGTTTACGAGCCCTCATCCTATCAAATCCTCCGATTTAGGTCCGGTTATTTATGTAGTTACCTATATTAGGTACCGTTTGATTCCGTGATCTCTTGCATTGCTTGGTGGTTATATTAGGACTTCTGAGCAATCTCAAGTGAGTACATAGACCCCTCTTTTACTGTTTTCCAAACTGTTTTGGGGTGAAACACATGTGCCTACTTGTTACTTTCATGCTTTCCATGCTTTCACATCATATACCTGCTATGTTCGTTAGTACATTATAGTACATGATTTCATTTCATTACATGCTACGTATGCCCATTGTGTGCGTACTTAGTACATCGTTTTACATTACATGCTATGTATGCCCATTGTGTGCGTACTTAGTACATCGTTTTACATTACATGCTATGTATGCCCATTGTGTGCGTACTTAGTACATCGTTTTACATTACATGCTATGTATGCCCATTGTGTGCGTACTTAGTACATCGTTTTACATTACATGCTACGTATGCCCATTGTGTGCGTACTTAGTACATCGTTTTACATTACATGCTATGTATGCCCATTGTGTGTGTACTTAGTACATCGTTCTACATTACGTTTCATGCTATGTATGTCCATTGTGTGCATACTTAGTACATTCTTTTACATTGCATTTCTGTTGCATATGCTCATCCAGCATATGAACACATTATACTACATTTTGAACCGTTGTAACTATTTGACTATGTGAACCGTCGTAACCCTTTGATTATATGAACCGTTTGTAACTGTTGAACCGTGTGAACCATTTGTATCTGTTGACATGATTTACATTTGACAATAGACATTTGACTATACATAAACATTTCTACAATCGTTAAACATTACATCTTGGTGGTTTGGTTGGAGTAAGTGATTTAAGTAACGAGGTGTGTGTAATATGATACAAGCATGGTGGATACGCCGCTGGTACTTCCTATATATAAGTGTTTGTATGGTATCACATATTGTAGCGTTATTTGAATCATTTCAATTTTAGACATATAACATTTTATCCAAACAACATACTTTTCACAAGACATTGATTTACAAACAACTTATCTTATACAAACTCATTTTACATGGTTATTCATTTAACCATACATTATTCTCTTATTTATACATATCATCTGATCTTATCGTGTTTCAAATGATTTACAAGACAAAGCAAATTACAAGGTTCATGACTAAACATTTTCTCAAACATAAGTCATGAATTCTGTTTTCACAAAACCTATGTATCTCACAGGCATTTTTATGCTGACGTACCTATTTTCACATGTGTTTTCAGGAGATGATGCATAGGACTTATCAAGACATACTTAGGCGGACCTGTGCCTTAGTGACTTAAAACGAGACAAGAACTAGTTAATTTATGTTATGTACTCTTTGTTTCTTGTTTAAAACAATGTAAACTCTCATGTTTGATTAATAAAACGAAACTTCAATTGCCATGGATTTGAAACAATTAATTCTGTTACAACACTCCCCGACGTTTCCGCCACGTTTTGTATGTTCGACGTGGTCGGGGGTGTGACAGAAAAGATGGTATCAGAGCCAATGGTTATAGGGAAATAGGTTATTAGTAATACTTTGACCTAGTCTATAACCTTTCTAGGACCCTAACGCGAGTTTACTTGCGTTTAGTCATAAAACAATACCGTCACCTATCCTTAGGCGACGACCACAACAAGAACATAAATTTCAAAACCGCTTTGAAAACTAATCATCTGTTCTAGGATGATTGATTACTAGGTTTTGAACCCTCTATTGTAAGGTTTTGAACCCCTTTGAATTTTCAAAAATCTCGTCTAGGTTTTGGGTTTTAAATAATGTGAACACGTGCAAACTGGATGGGTGAATGCCTGTATTCTAGGTTTTCTGTCTAGGCAAGCACTTCGTATATATCTCATCAGACACAAGACCAGTTGTGCTTACCTGGGAATTCTTGGGATGAGTGTTCACTTATAGGCGAGCATGTCTTCGCGATACATTATTTTTGACCTATTTACTTTGATTAATCACCGGGGTCGTTTGTTGCTTCGTAGTAACAAACAAATGACCACTATCCTTGCTTTCATCAGATTTGTTTCATCTCATTCTTTTCGTCTAATTCTCTCACTCGTTTCCTTTCATGTTTCCTCTTTTAGAATGCCTCCTCGACGCGAAAACCAGATAGCGACTGCCGAACTAGCAGAAATCATTGCGCAGCAAATGGCTGCTCAATTCCCAAACCTCTTTGCTCAATGGAACCAAGCCAACAACAATAACAATGGTCCATGCAATTTCAAGAGTTTTAACTCGGCTAAACCACTCAAGTTTAGTGGTTCTGAGGGAGCGACTGGGCTTCTTCAATGGTTCGAGAGCATTGGCAATACTTTCCGCCACGTGCAGTGTCCTGACAATCGCAAGGTCGAGTTTTCTTCGAGTGTGTTCCAGAAGAGGGCCCTTACGTGGTGGAACGGGGTTATGAGAGATCGTGGGGCAGAAGTTGCTCTAGCACATACATGGGCTGAACTTAGGGCCCTTATGATGAAGGAATTCTGTCCTCGTCACGAGATCAGGGCCTTGGAAAGGGAATTCGACAATCTTGAGCAAGACAGCGGTGAACATCGAGCCTACACGGACCGCTATGAGGAGTTAAGTCTGTTATGCCCAAACATGGTCACGCCTTTGGATAAGGCAATCGAAAAGTACATTGATGGCCTCCCTGACTCAATACAAGACATTGTGACTGGTAGCAACCCTACTACAGTTAGACAGGCCATTGAGCTATCTGCAACCTTGACTGAATCAAAGATCAGGAAAGGTAAACTTTTCCGTAAAGGTGACAAGAAACCGGTCGAGGAATCGAACCCAATCGAGGAATCAAAGACCATGGGTGAACAGACTGGATCCCCTAAGAGGTCAAAGAAGCGGAAGGCTTCTCAGAACTTCGCCATGGTTACTCACAATGCTCAAGCCGTCCCCAACCAACCAGCTCAACCCCCTGTCAGGAAACCCTACAACGGAACTGCACCTTTGTGCAACCAATGTGGCCTACATCATCATGCTGGTGTGAAGTGCCGCACATGCCAAGTTTGCGGACTTATAAGTCATACAGCGAGAGTTTGCCCAACCGCAGCTGCACCAAATCAAGCTGGCAACAATCCTGCTCAAGCTTGTTTTCCACCGGGGTCTTGCTACAACTGTGGCGAGATGGGCCATTTTTGTAGGAATTGCCCAAAGCTTGCTAATGCAAATCCAGCGCAGGGATGAGTATCTGACCGACAGAAGATAACGCTGTTTAGAAAATAATCGAGCCTTGTGTATTATTTTCTTTTGTTATCACGATCTATGAAACAGTTGTTGTTATTGTTGTTATGAATAAATCTTTCATTTACATTTTAATATGTTTATGTGGTTGCATGTATAAACATATCCTCTACAATACCAACAATCAAGGAACCATATTCCTTGAAGAACAGACTACCCCCAAATTTCTTCCATTGTATGATCTCTTGCGTTTTCCACGAAAATCCTAAGTACCCGTTTCTTCCAAGAGAAACGAAGTACGAGGTGCCAAGTTATAGCAATCAATAACAAGATAATAACAATTATGTGATTATGTGCTTATGTGTTCCCTTTTATGTGTCATGTGATCCAAATTATGTTATCCAAATCCTCGTAGAATCTTACATATCCTTCTACAAGAGATTCATAATAGGATACCCAAAGGTACTACCAAAAATCCTTAATGGACTTCTACGCTGTAGTTAAGTCCCTTGGATTATAAAGTACTACTTCATAATTAGACCCCTTTAGTGGTCTAGTTAAACTGATCAATCCAAAAATCTGGTTAGGAATATTATGTGATGATATAGATTGAAAGGACTCCTTGGTGGCCTAATTAAGAAGATCCTCTGTTGATCTAATTAAAAGGACCCTATGGTAGTCTAGTCACCGTCATCACAAGTTTGATATCCTTCCTCACAACATTACCAAAACGAACTGTGCGGACTGTGCAAGGAATTACGTAATTATGGATGCATACATAATTATGGAATTTAGTGCACAGAAATCACAGCAAGTTCTATCATGTATCTAAGTTAACCCAATTCATTTCCAATTCTGATGAAGCATCCGTTGAGGAAAAATGAACTAGCTATTCATTTTTCACTTCTGAGGAATATCCGTTGAGGAAATAAATATCCGTTTATCCTTCATTTCCAACTCTGAGGAAGCAACCGTTGAAAATGACCCCGTTAGTTCATTTTCGTTTCTGAAGATTATCCGTTGAGGAAATGAATATCCGTTGTTAAATCTTTCATTTCCGATTCTGAAGAATAACCGTTGAGGAAAATGACCCCGTTTGTTCATTTTCGTTCTGAAGATTATCCGTTGAGGAAATGAATATCCGTTGTTAAATCTTTCATTTCCGATTTTGAAGAATAACCGTTGAGGAAAATGACCCCGTTTGTTCATTTTCGTTCTGAAGAATATCCATTGAGAGAAATGAATATCCGTTGTTAAATCTTTCATTTCCGTACCTGAGGAAGCAACCGTTGAAAATGACTCCGTTAGTTCATTTTCGTTTATGAAGATTATCCGTTGAGGAAATGAATATCCGTTGATTATTCCTTCATTTCAAATTCTGAAGAATAACCGTTGAGGAAAATGACCCCGTTTGTTCATTTTCGTTTCTGAAGATTTTCCGTTAAGGAAATGAATATCCGTTTGTCTCTCCTTTTCATTTCCATTTCTGATGAAACACCCGTTGAAAATGACTTTATAAGTACATTTTATGTTTCTGAAGAATGTCCGTTAAGGAAATGACAGGATTGTGCCTTACATATCTCTGGTGGTTTTTGACACAAAGTCACAAATAGACTCCTACGAATAAATTTCGGGACGAAATTTCCTAAAGTAGGGGAGACTGTGACACCTGTGTCACTACGACCAGCAAACAAATACCAAATCAATGAAATATTGTGTTTCATACTTTGGACTTGTATAAATATGTGTATCTTTTGCACATATCAACTCTTGTTCGATTTCAAGCTCTAAATCGCTTTCTGGAAGGTTATACGCGCACTAATGCGTAAATATAACTAGTATAATGCAACAAACACTCCGTAATGTTGGTACACTTTATGTGGACGCGACTCGACTCGGTTCGATTCGGTTTGGGTCGACTCGGTTAGGTCCGGCTCAAGCCCGACGTCACGACATTCCTCCGTCGTGCGCCCCAGAGTTCGACACGCGAAGCACGGAGCGCCGCAAGCCTTTCCCGCAAACACATCACCATGACATCACCTTAGTGATGTCATGATGATGTCACATAGTTTTGTCTCATATGTTGAATTAATGGAAGATTGTAAACAGAAACATGTCCGGGCCATAATTCTTTCATTGGTCCGAAATCTTATGTTGGGCTTTGACTATCACTTGGGCTTCAACAACAAACGACGAAACATATTATAGAATTAATATGTATGTCGACGAAACAGAATGTGTTTCGTCAACTTTAGTGTTTCGTCGTGTCAGTTTTGCGTTTCGTCATGTCTGTGTCTGTTCTATTATAAATACCCCTCACAGTTTCTGTGTGAAACTGATGAGCACAGAGAGACTTAGTGAGAGTCTGTTAAAACATTGTTTGTATATGTTTGTGGTTGTACTCATCCATAATCAATAGATATTGAATCTTTGGTTACCCGTGTCTTTTACACTTTGTTTGGTTTGCACCGTCACGGGGATTCCGCACCCGTTACCGTGTTTGTGATAAACAAGGATAAGGTGTTCGTTATCGATCCTCACCGGAAAAACGGGACCTACAAGTGGTATCAGAGCTTTGGCTCTAATCCTTGTTTAAAACCAAACAAGTTTCGGTTTTTATCAAGTTTGAACTTGATTGTTTATGATTTTCTGAAAAGGTGTTCTTGACAAGTTCATATATTTTTTTCTTTTTCCTGAAAAATTTCCTGAAAATCAGTAAAAACCTTGTTATTTTGCCAAAAGTTTGATCAAAAACCTTGTTAAGTTGTTTGTTTACGTGTTATACCGGGTTTTTTGTAAAAGTTTTAAGCAAAATCGTGTTTCGGAAAATTATTCGGTAACCGGAATCTTCAAATATTCATCGCGTTCTTCAAATATTCAAAGTGTTCTTCATTTGTTGTACGTTTGATCTGATTTGGGTTTGTATTATTTTTGTTGTTAAATATAATATGGAGGTTGAAAATTGTGTACAAAGCATGATGATGCTTAAATTGAAAAGTGTGAGCCGAAAGTATGTTTTGGTTTGACAATTGTGGCTTGTGTCAGAAAGATAAGATAGAAGGATAAGATTTGGGTTTGCTAGTTGGTTGTCAAAATTTTCAACGAAACAAAATCTGTTTCGTGGAATCACTTTCGTCATATATCACAAGACAAACATTCAAGATCAGTCAACAGTCAAATACTTCGGCTCCTTTTAATTAAATCAGATTGGGCTATCAAAGGGTACTGGGCTATCAAGTTGATTGGGCTTCACGTGGGCTTGAGTGTTTCGTCGATCAACAAACAACAATCAGTTTCGTCGGATACAAACATATATCTGTGTTTCGTCGACATTACATCATTTCTGTTTCGTCGCTTATCAAACTCAACTGAGTTTCGTCGATTGTCAACATCATTGTTTCGTCGACACATCAAACAGAATTCTGTTTCGTCGACAAGTTGGCTTCAAAAATTAGATTGGGCTTCAAACATCATTGGGCTTATTTGTTTCGTCGGACAAGATCACTATTCTGTTTCGTCGCACCAGTTATCATAATCTGTTTCGTCGATACTTGTAAAGTTTTTTTTTTAACAGAGGACTTCTAAAAGTGTGATAACAGTCTGTTTTAAAGAGTCTGATCAGTTTTCACATACATACATCAAACATGAATAACAAAGGTCTGTGGGATTGGAGTTCGGACTCAGGACCAAGTCAAAATCAGCCTTCACTTGCCGATTTGTTAATGAATTCCATACCTCGACCTCAAGCTACAACTACTCAACCACAGTTCGATCTAGGTGCTTATCTTTCACAATCCATACCTCGACCTCAAGCTACCACTACTCAACCACAGTTCAATCAAAGTGCCTATCTTTTTCAACCTACACCTCAAGCTCAACCTCAACAAGGCAACCAAATTCCTTTCATAAATCAAACAAGTACATCCACGTCCAACTCAAATAAAACTGATGAAAGGTGTGACTGGTCTGTAAAATTTGGAGGCGGAGATCAAGGAGGAACTGTGTTTAATGCTAAAATTGTCAAGAATGTCAATGATGGTGAATCTTCAGGAAAAGATGATAGTTCGGGATACAGTGGCAGTTCGGATGGAGAATCGAATTTGAATGAAAGAACTGATTCTGAAGCTGATAATTTGTCGAATGATGCTAACAAGAAATCTGACTTGATCAAGAAAGCTGATGCTACTTCAAAAGAAATGGAGAAGATTCTCACTGAAGATGGATCTTTCTCTTCTCAGACTGCCTTTATGGCTAAGGTCACAGCTTCTACAAGTCAGGTAAAATCTGAAACTCCTAGCATATGTAGTGATTGTGCTGATTTGAAACTTGAATGTGCTAATGCTAAACATGCTTTTGAAGAATTAAAACATGAATGTGCTGATTTGAAACGTGAATATGAAACGGTTCATAGTCACAATCAGAGTTTGGTTATTGAACTGTCAAAGTGCAATGAGGGAAATATGGCTCTGGTTAGAAACGAAAAGGATTTTAAATCTGTAATTGAAACTTTAAAGAAAAGTGTTTCCGAAGTGACCAAAGTTGTTTATCATAAACAAGTTAGTATTAACAATTACATTAACATCGTTGAGGAAACCAAAAAGGAACTAGCCATTGCCAAATGCGAGCATGATGCTATCAAGCAAAAATTGGAGAGTTATTCTAACTCCCGATTTGTGCTCGATCACATTATTGACGTTCAACAACTGAAGGGAAATGTGAGCGGTGTTGGGTATAAGAAATGTCCGCCCCCTTTGAGACAAAATTATACTCGAATGCCCGATGAAGAGGATATGCCTCGTTTTGAGCTAACTGTACCTCTTAATTATGGGCAAGTTACAACTGGCTTAGGGTTCAAAACGGACAATTCATCGGAGGGCTCATCTGATCGGAAAGAAAAGTCATCATGTGCTTCAAATCAAAGTCCTCCCACAGTTGAGGACTATGATTCGTCTGATGATGAACCAGATGTGAGTGATGAGGATAAATCTCTTGAGAAGAACAGAGGAGTAGAAGTGCCTTTTGAGAATCACATTCTGTGTGATCCTCCTACTCCTGTGGTGCAATCAACTGGTGCTAAACAAGAGATAGATCCTATCACTGAGACAGTGTCTACCATTAAAAGTGATAACGTGTTGTATACTTTAGTCGGTGATGACAAAATTTATTCAAACACAGCTTTTCCAATTAAAAATGTCAATCAATCTTTGATTGATAAAGTGTTTGAAGATACTACCAGTAAATTTTTGGAAAAGGGGATCCCGAGAGTTTCAGTAACTCAGTGTGATCCGATTCCAAAAGCTAAAGTTAAAAGAAAATTTGGAAATCAAAAATCACCAACGAAGCAACAACCTATCGCTTTTAAGGGTAAACAACAACAACGAGCTCAAAAGCCTAAGGTTACACAACCAAAGGCTGAAACAAAAGGAGCTCGTTACAAGAAGAAGGCAAAAGACGTTAAATTTGTGGCCTCAAAAGGTACTGATAAAATTGAGACTTTTGAAAACAAATCCAACACCGATTTTGTCCAACAAGTCAAGATTTTAAAGCGTAACAGTAATAACAATTACACCCAACACACAAATGGGTGTGAAGCTTGTACCTCTGGGTCTACAGGTTCAACACGTGAAAGTCGAACAGGATCTCCCAAGTTTGTTGAGAGGAGATCATGTTTCAAATGCGGGGAGTTTGGCCACATTATCAGAAATTGCACAAACTCTCCAAAACCAAATTTTGTAGAAAGAGCCCCTTCTGAACACGGTCACTCACAAAGTCGTCCTGTTTCTCCAAAACATGATAAACGCACTATTAAAGAACAGGAAACAAAACAACGACATAAGAATGTGAAGGTGATCGAAAAGGCTTTAAAATCGGAAAATGTTAAAAGGAAACCAAGTTCACAACAACCATTAAAACTAGAAATTGTAATTAATACACAATCTGGTAAATGGAAACAAGCTTGGAAACCGAAAACAGGTGAAGGTTCAGGGGGAGGCGTGAAATTTCAAAATCATCAGGAAATTGAAATTACATTTCTTGATTCTCAGGGGCAACCCAAGTCTATGAAGGCTTGGGCCCCCCTCTCCAACTAATCTCTGAGTGAGTGTGTAGGATGTTCCAGGAGGAACTATCGATAGTCATCGGATTGTTGATAGTGGAGTGTCCATGCACAAGATAGGCGACTCAAAGCTCCAAGATATTGTTATTTCTAGGAGTGGTTGCCTTTGATGGAGAGAAGAAGAAAAGGGAGACAGAATTGTCTGTCAAAAGAGATTGAAAGCTTCGACAAAATAGAAATCATTTTAAAATGTGATTGTTAAAGGCTTTAATCGGGTCCCCAGGATAGATTCAAATCAAAATGTACGCACCTGCAGCACGTCTGAAGTTCAAAATCAACAAGATGAACGTGCAGTGTACATTTCCTCGCGGTGTAATTGAAGAAAATGTGTTGTTGAACAAACCAACCTGGTGTGCGGATGCCTTGGCGTGGATTGAACAACCGCACACTACTTCTCAAGAGAAAGACAAAGACCTTCGCTGGTGCAATGTGGAAGACCAGCCGGACCCAAAGGTTTATGATCTTATTGCTGTGAAGAGATTTCTCGGGTTAATTGAAGTAACTACAAAGGATCGACTTTGAAATCCACACCGGGTGGATGTCCAGTTTAGGAGAGCACTCAGATTCATTGCAATGCACGAAGCAGTTGCAGGATACGGTTTTAAATTCTAATCTCTCCTTTACTTGTCGATATTTAAGCTGCTTTATAAATTCTTATCCTCTCGTACAACACTCTTTGACCTGACACATTGAACTCGAATATCACCTCACACGTGATCGTTTCAATATGAAACTCATCAATGTTGTCATGGTCCACACCGCTTACCGTCGTGCCAACTGATTTATTCCAAAATTCAATAAATCATTTCTGATTCAAAATTAATTTTGGTAAACGGCATTGAGGTAAAACATGAGTTAACCGACATCGGAAAATCGTTTTTGTATATACCTTTGTGTCTTTTAAATTTATCATAGTTTGTTGATTTTAGGGGGAGTAAATCCAAATTTGAAAAATTCATAAACAGTGAAAAATTTCAAAACCCAAAAACATGGCAAAACAAAAATGAGTTTCCTGGCGAGAAAAAGAGAAAATGATAGTAAATCAGTGGTCTGTTGAAACCACTTGTAGGTCCCGTTTTTCCGGTGAGGATCGATAACGAACACCTTATCCTTGTTTATCACAAACACGGTAACGGGTGCGGAATCCCCGTGACGGTGCAAACCAAACAAAGTGTAAAAGACACGGGTAACCAAAGATTCAATATCTATTGATTATGGATGAGTACAACCACAAACATATACAAACAATGTTTTAACAGACTCTCACTAAGTCTCTCTGTGCTCATCAGTTTCACATAGAAACTGTGAGGGGTATTTATACTAGAACAGACACAGACATGACGAAACGCAAAACTGACACGACGAAACACTAAAGTCGACGAAACACATTCTGTTTCGTCGACACACATATTAATTCTATAATCTGTTTCGTCGTTTGTTGTTGAAGCCCAAGTGATAGTCAAAGCCCAACATAAGATTTCGGCCCAATGAAAGAATTATGGCCCCGGACATGTTTCTGTTTACAATCTTCCATTAATTCAACATATGAGACAAAACTATGTGACATCATCATGCCATCACTAAGGTGATGTCATGGTGATGTGTTTGCGGGAAAGGCTTGCGGCGCTCCATGCTTCGCGTGTCGAACTCTGGGGCGCACGACGGAGGAATGTCGTGACGTCGAGCTTGAGCCGGACCTAACCGAGTCGACCCGAACCGAATCGAACCGAGTCGAGTCGCGTCCACATAAAGTGTACCAACAAACTCCCCCTTGGACGCTACTCATGAGGTTCGTCTTTCGTGTCTTTCATGTCGAAGGATCTTCAAAGTCTTCACGCATAGTAAGAAGAAAGTGTATCAACAAACTCCCTTTTTCATTCAGGTAGTGTGTTAACAAACTCCCCCTTAGAATGAACTCTCCATTGAGTTATGCCTGTGAATCTTTTGACTTGTCAATTCTTCAGATCCTTGTGGTGTTGATGAAGGGTCAGCGGCAACTCGATCATTTTATCCTTTGAGTGCCTCCACTTCGTGTCTTCATTCCAAAGCTTGTCATCGAACATGTTCTCCTCGCCTTTAGCATCTGCACATGCAAGAAAGCTAAACGCGTAATGAGAACAACCGCTTGGAATATAGTTAATTTAAACAAATGACACATATGAGATCAAATCTCAATCAATCACCGACCGACAATAGTTTGAAAGTTTAGAAAATGATCAGTTTTAATCCTTTAACTTTCAAAACTTGTTAACTTCGACTGTTTATGAAGATGCAATTGTTTTCCGGCTTACAATCAGGATTTTGGGTAGGATAGACTCAAGTTCCGACATCGGTCAATCAAAAATAAACTAGAAGCAAAATCTTTTTGGATTTTATAAAGTTTATATTAAAACACACCTAAAATCTTTTTGGAATTTTTCATTTTTCAAATGTAAAGACGGAAAGCAATAAATAAATATATACAAAGATGCATAAACTGAAAACAGTAAATAAATATTTACAGATATTCTTTTTGCGAGTTTCGAGGGTAAGAGAATCATATCAGTGTACGGTCATGCCAAAACGCTCTTTTTGTTCAATTAGTTAACATTTAGATAAGCATCCTATAACAATTATCGGTATTGTTGTCCACTTAAGCTCAACTTATCAGATATAATCATGGCGAGGGGATACGTTAAGGTATGATTTATACTTACCGACCGGTGTTCATCCACACACGACACATTCCCGTATCAAGGTATGCACGAGAGTTCATCTTACCGGTGAGTATACCGATTATCATCTGTTTGACCGTATAAAAGAATGTGAGAAACTCACTTATTTTGGTTGAAAACAAGCCCTATGTGATAGAATCACTTATTGATGAGGAACTTGATTTTCAGATGCATGAGGGCACAGGAGCAAGTCCGTGAACAGGTCAGTACTTTCGTACAGCAAAGAGACGAACTTGACTCCCGCAAAGAATCTGTGATATATTTTCACTTATTTTGTTTGGACATGTGATTGTTGATCACTTATTGAGGTCGAATGCAATATGTACACGTATGTATAGTATCATGGAAGATCTTAGACTTCATCTCCGTTTGTTTCGGTTTGATACAACCATGATACCCAGATGATAAGACAGCATAAAGACCGAATATCTCAGAACCTCGGCAATCTCTCAAACGAAATTTCGGTACTAAGACCATATGCCAATGTGCGGTTCCCACCTGGTCTTCAGTCGATTTAAGGTTTATATCACCCTGCACACTTTAATATGATTGTGAGCCTACCGATACATCTTATATAGAGCCGCTTAACATTTTTCATTTTGCATTTCAGTTTGAAGAGGTTTCAACAGACCACTGATTTACTATCATTTTCTCTTTTTCTCTTTTTCTCGCCAGGAAACTCATTTTTGTTTTGCCATGTTTTTGGGTTTTGAAATTTTTCACTGTTTATGAATTTTTCAAATTTGGATTTACTCCCCCTAAAATCAACAAACTATGATAAATTTAAAAGACACAAAGGTATATACAAAAACGATTTTCCGATGTCGGTTAACTTATATCAAAATCTGTTATGTCTGCAAAATATTTCATGCCTTACTGTTTTTGAACATATGGTCGACGAAACAGAAGTTTGGTCGACGAATCAAATCATTATCGACGAAACAAAGCTTGGTCATGTCAAAAAGTCAAACATGTTTTAGTAAACGACGAAACACGTCTGTTTCGTCGAATCAACGACGAAACGCATAAGCCCAGTTCTGTTTCGTTGTGGGCTAACTTTTAAGGCCCAAGCCCAGCCCAACATGTTCTGTTTCGTCGAGCCCAAGTCCGATTCGTCGAGACATCTGTTTCGTCGAGATGAGGCGGTGATAAAAGGGGTCCCTGTGTTCACTTTTTCAAAATAACACCTGTTCATCTTCTCCAAACAACTGTTTCGCCATAATCATCCTCGAACCATTTACCCTCATTTTTCATTGAAATCATCCAAAACTCAAAGGTATAAAAATGTTTCGGTTCATGTTCCGAACCTTTTGAACCGTTTGTTTTTGTTCGAAACCGTCGAAAACCCATCTTACTTGTTGTTTTAATGATCTGAACTTGTGCTTGTTGTGATTTTTATTAATAACTGTTAGATTTAGGTTGTTTTACATTGATTGATGTTTGTTTTTGGGTTTGGGTTTCATAGAACAAAACAGGGGTTGTTGATTGATGATGTTTTTGAATGTTTCAAGTGGGTTTTTGATCGAAAATCATATATGGGTTGTTATCAGTTGGTTTGGTTATAAACTATTATGTTGAATGTGTTTGTTTGTGATTCTGATCATCGTTTAAACCCCCAAACGGCGAAACAGAAAAACCTCCAAATCGACGAATCGCATAAACCCTAATTCCGGCGAAACAGACGACGAATCAGAAACTGCGAAACCGACACGGCGAATCAGATGTCGACGAATCGAACTGGTCAACGGTCAACCCTCTGTTTCTCCGCACACCCTTCTGTTTCGTCGAATTCTCTTCTGTTTCGTCGTCCATGCCTTAGGAAATTTCACAGTTTGTAAATTGTTCACAGTAGACATGGTTTGATAGGTTATCTGTCAAGTGGATACATGAACTTGTATCCATACATGTCTAAATGCATATGTAATGTGATTGTTGCTTATTATGGACATTTTTATGTACAGATGGCACCGAAGGCACCGAAAGAAGGAAAACGCAAGAAGGCGACAAAGAAGGAAAACAAAACTGAAGAGGAGATTATGTCCGAGAAACGTCATAATCAAATTGCATATCTGGATCCTGATGACAAGCTCACTGAATTGAAAGATATCACCAAGTGGATCAGGGAGTCGCGGATAAACTATGCTATTACTTTCTCGACGCCCGTTTACAAATCACTAATCAAAGCTTTCTGGGATTCTGCAAGCGTTGTACAATTGGATGGAAAGGATGTTATAAGGGGTCGTGTAAATGATTTGGATGTTGTTGTTTCTCCGGATATATTGAACGAAGTCTTACAATTACAAGATCATCCGGATGCTCCATATTCAATCCCAATCATGTGTTCATGAGGCTGTTTGCTACGGATGAAGTGTACTGGAGATATTTTCGTCAAACAAATCAACAAGGGTGATCTGCCATTACGTTATAAGTTCTTATTACACATTCTTATTCAGTGTCTCAGCAATAGACGTGCTGGATATGATATGGCTGGAAATGATCTCATTGGTTTCATGGTTGCATTGGTGTTAAACAAACCATTTAGCATCTCAAAGTATATCTTCAGCAACATGAAAGAAAATATGACGAGGACTGGAAGTAGAACAACCGGGAACAAGTTTTGGATGTATCCGCGGTTTCTTCAAATGATTATGAATGTTCAACATCCGGGCCTTCCTATAGCTGACAATGATCTTCTGAAGATAGAGGCGATGAATTTCAACTCTTTAAGGATAATCAAGAACCTTGCCGCCAAAAGATACAAAGAAGGCGTTCCTCCAAGGAAGCTATTTGGCGCACTTGAGAATCCTGATTATGTTGCTCCAGCAAATGATAAATGGCGTCATGATGACAGCCAATCTGACAACGAAGAGCCTGAATTGGAGAGAAAAAGGATAGAGAAATTTGGTCCTGATCCGGTTGATTCAGATGAGTCCGGGAGTGATAGTGATGACAGTGGTGGCGAAGGCGATGATGGTGGTGATGCAGGTGCCGTTGGTGCATCGAGCAAAGGTGCAGCTGGTGGTACATCAGCTAGTAGTTCTTCAGCAAGTGGCGATGATGAATCTGATTCTAGCTCTAGTGATCATATAGTCGAGCCTGGATACGAAATGTATATCGATGAACGTGGAGTGAAAAGATATAGAAAGATTAGAACTGAAGATGATCCAGAATACGTTCCAGAGGATCCTGCAGCTGAAAGAAGAACAAAAAGGAAAGCTGAGAAAGCTGTTGCAACTCAAAAGAAGAAATCAAGAAGATATTTGAGTACTTCTACTCGGCAAACTGTGCCTCAAGAGCCTTCATCTGTACCTCAGGAGCCTGTACAAGAAACTCCTGTAGTTACATCAACTGCAGAAACTCCTGTGGTTACATCAGCTGCTGAAACTCAAACTGTAACTCCTCAGGCCATTCCTCAAAGATCTATGGCTTCTGCAATCAGGGCAACCACTTCGCATATTAGTTCTGAACGTCACAGGATATTTTCAGAATATTCTCAAGACGATAAGAACAAATATCTATTCTCTCAACTTGAAGCAGCTGCTGATCGTGTTCAGAGGCAAACTCATTTTATTAACCTCACGAAGAATGATCAGGTCAGCCAATTGGTGGAAATAAACAAATTGAAGTCCACCGTTGGTCAACAGCAAACAGTGATTGAGCGACAACAAGCTGAGATTGACTCACTTAAAGCTGAGAATGCTCGTTTGAAGGCAGCTGAGGAAGAGAGAGAAAGAAATAACATTATACTTCAAACGCGGGTTGCTGCTCTATGGGATTATCATTGTAAGCAATAAGAAGTACTGAAGAAAAGGGATGAAGACCCTGAAGATCAAGGGAATCCTGACACTTCTGGTACATCACAACAGCAGCCAGCCGCAACTTCTTCTGAAGTCGTTGCAGTTCAACCCCCAGTAGTTGAATCTACTCAAGGAACCTCCTCCGGAATAGCTCAACAAGTTGAAGGTACTTCTTATGTTCCTAGCAGTGCTGATATTGCTTTACAGGCTATTCATCCATTCACGGGAGAGTTGCTTGAAGAAGGAGAACTAATAGAAGATCTTTCTCATGAGCAATTGCTTGCTCTAAATGCTATGAGAGAGATTGATGATGCTGATATAGATAAAATGTCGACTGAGACTGAAACAACTAATGTTGAAGATATCGATGAGATCGTATTTGAAGGCGAAGCAATAAAATCAACATATGTTCGAAAAGATGGTACTGAATTCGCTCCGTTTGATGAAGATTGGATGAAGGAGAATGTTGATGACATAGATGAACACTTAAGGAAGCGTGATTCGTCTGAAAAAGCCACAGATGCATTCTCTGAATGGCGAAAACAGTTTCTATCAAAACTCTCCAAGCCTGTGCCGGAAAGTGTTCAAGTCGACTACTTGCAATTTGAAAAGGCGAAGCCAAGTGGAAGAATTCTATGCTGGATGTTTGTTAAGGATATACACTGCGTCGCCGTTAAACGTGAATACGGTATCCAATACTTTCGGTCATTGCTGAGCATTTTATCGTTGCCATTTTATGATGTTGCAGCGTTGACGAGGCTTGAGCTTGTTAATCATTCAAACTTCGACGGCGCTACTTTATTTGAGCGACTGATAAAAATAAACAAGAAGTCGGGCTGGAAGGATGAATCATACAAGCCACAGTTCCCCATCTATCAACAGATCAAGTTTACTCTTGATCCGGAAACGAACAGAGGGCGCTACAAGCTTGTATATCAACCACCGAGAGTTGTAGATAAAATCCCATTAATGCCGATGCAGCAGGATTTTCTTGAAGATATGGCATTATGGTGCTACGACTCCGACACTCATGAAGCCGTGATTGTGTTTAGAGATAATCGTGCAAATTACCGGATGTTGGATCCGATGTGGATCGTCAACATGTCCGAGGCTGACATTAACAGATTATATCGTCACGACATTTTTTATGAAGATCAGGATGCACGTCAAGGTTTGAAGTTTCAGCGCGTAGCGTGTTTTTGCTACTACCGGGGAATACATTCGGGCAGTTCGTGGTCCGAACAACACTGAGGTGGAAGATTAGAAGACCGAAGACGAGTAACAGACAAGGGGGAGTTTGTTGATGCATTTTTAGTGTCTGTAACTAGTCTTGTACTTAACTATGTATTTTGTATGGTCTTTATGAATTATCGAGTATGTATTTGACGTCGACCAAGTCGGATATCCTCCTATCCGCTTGTGTCTGACTTATTTGTCTTCGTTTGGTATGTAATGTATAACGAACAATGCATGTTGCATTAAAGGGTAGAATGGTCATTATAATGTTTATATGTTCTATCTGTTTGCTGTCTGTCAACAGCAAACAGCACAACTGATGCAGCCCTCGACGAAACACATCTGTTTCGTCGAATACCTTACGACGAAACAGAACAACAACCAAATGAATCTGTTACGTCGACATAAACGATGAAACACATCTGTTTCGTCGTATAATGGGCTGCTTCAGGCCCAATCACTGGCCCATATGCTGTTTCGCCGTATCACCTTGTGTTTCGCCGAGACTTGGGCCCAGGGAGTATATAAACACATCCTGCTTTCACTGTGAAAGTAGATGAGAGCATACCCTTAAAGAAACTCTGTCAAAATTCTGTCAAACTGTGTTTGTATCAGTTTGTTATTGGTTCTCATCCCATATGATCAATAGACTGTGTATCATTGATTATACGTGTGTGTTGCTTTATATGTTTGATTTGGCATAGTTACGTGGATTCCGCACACGTAGTCGTGTTTGCTATAAACAAGTGATTCGGTTCGTTATCGATCCTCAGATATCGGGACCTACACGTAATAGTGACATAGGCTTAACATACCTTAAATAACCTTTACATAACTTAGAAATAAGTTTTGGAAGGTTTGGTATGCCGAAAACAAGTTAATTCGCTTACAGGGACTAAACTTGACAAACTACGAAAGTATGACGATTCGTACTGTAACAGACATTCCGGAACATGGCCATAAGTTAAACATACCATAAATATCCTTTACATAGCTTAGAAATAGGCTTTGAGGGGTTCGGTGTGCTAAAATAAACTTTTGGGTCATTCAGGGACTAAAAGCGTCAAAAAGTGCACAAGTTTGCATTTTCGCGCATAACTTACGTTCTGAATACATCCGGACATCCAAAAATTTATGTAAGCACTAAAATATTTTATTTTAGTGTTTGGCATGAGAAAAATCCATTCGTCGCGTCATTTGGATCGTTTTTCGCGCTTATGCGCATTCCGTCGTAATTAAGCGAACATCGCGTTCGTACGACCAAACGAACTGACATCCGACATATTTTTGAGCATGTTTCATGTCCACAATGTTTAGGCATCATTTTAGGGCCTTGAAGTTGGCTTTACGGGCCTTAGAAGTGTCGGAAATGGGCTTAAACACCAACAGGGACTGAAACTGTAAATATGCAAACTTGGTTCTGATCAGACATGGCCAGGCGGCCCGCGTAAAGTTTGTGTGTATCCTTACATGGCCCGCGTCAGTGTCCCAGATCAGATAAGATCGATTACTCAGCAGATTACAGCTGTTAAACCCACAACCACACACCCACACTTGCCCTTTCAGTCCATGAGATGCCATTTTTAGTCACCACAATATTTCAACAAGTGTACGCACGAGATTCAATCACGTTATTCAAGAACCGATCCTAACGGTTCGGGGAAAACTATAAATACCCCACCCCCATTTGCTTCAAACTCACAAGAATCTGATCTAATATGCTCTAAGTTGAAACCTTTGTTTCATACCTGAGCTATTTTGATCTAGATTAGCATTCGGGGACCCTTCGTAAGTATTCCTTCATTCTTTTATTTTTTTTTGAGTCCGAAAGTCAAACTTTGTTTGACTTTCTGCGTTGACCAGTTTATGGTCAATGCGAAGTTCGTTTGAACTTCGCAACGTGATTGTAATCACGATGGTTATAGTCCCTTGTGACTATGCCTACTGATTACCACGTTGTTTAGGGTCGTAAGGTAAACGATCTAATAAATCGCTTATACCTTCGAACCCGACCCATTTGGTCGATCATTAGGATCCGACCAAACACATTAGGTGACCATAGTATATAGGGAATAACCTTTCGAGGTTATACCTTATGGTCACGACATTTAGCTAGTTGTATGATAGGTAGTTTATATGCCTTAGGTAAATTACCAAAATACCCCTTTGATGCCAAAATTCATTTTAAACATATGTAACACAACCTATGACCTACATCAGATTAGGGTTCACAAGGTCCTACGCTTGTTGCGGCTGTTTAATCATTGCAGAATCGTCTATATTCAGGTTTTGTCACGGCTGCTAGGGTTTGCCAGTTTCTTTTTGGGTTCAGCCGTCACTCCCTTTCTGATTGATCAGATTAGGGTTTAATGGATGAACAAACGAAAATTGGTGGAAAGCCACCACTGTCGTTTAAAGAAATTGCTGATCGTATTCTTGATGTCGATGGGAACAATATAAAGCCAAAACGTGGTATAAATATCATTGATGAACACACAAAGGTCACATCTCCGGTGGTAATATCGGCTGCTGAGTGTCCAGAGCAATGTTGGGATTATCCCAAGATGGGATGTTCACCATCAACAGGTTTCAATGGAATGAATTTCTCGGCTGCTCAAGGTAAAGCTCGAACTTCGGGGCCTGCAGATCCTGTTTCATTCGCTAACATTGTAAAGAACACAAAGGAGAAGGTTAAAGTGAATTTTCGGGCGATGGAATCTGCCGAGAAAGTTGATGGTGCTGATGTTGTTATTCCATTGTCGTCGGTTCAACAAGTTACTCATAGGTATGCAAACACTTTGTTTGGATATTTTCTGGGTAAACGGTTGGCATTTCCTGTGGTCGATTACTTTGCTAAAAACAACTGGGCTAAATATGGTCTTTCCTGGCTCATGATGAATGCAAACGGGTTATTTTTCTTTAAGTTTACTACTAAGGAAGGGATGAATCAAATGCTAGAGGATGGGCCTTGGCTAATTAGAAGTGTTCCCATAATTTTGAAGGAATGGTCGCCCTCTATCAAGATGGAAAAAGAGGACATTAAAGTGGTTCGAGTTTGGGTCAAGATGCATGATGTGCCGTTAGAGGCTTTTACCGAGGATGGGCTTAGCTTGGTTGCCTCTATGATTGGGATACCTAAGATGTTGGATACGTATACTGCCTCGATGTGTGCTGAATCTTGGGGAAGGAGCAGCTATGCTAGAGCGCTTATTGAAGTGCAAGAGGGGATTGAGTTAAAAAAGAGTGTTACTGTTGCTATCCCATCTATGGATGGTAGTGGGTTTTCAAAGGTGGATGTCAAGATTGAATATGATTGGGAGCCTCTAAGGTGCTCCTCTTGCTGTGTGTTTGGTCATGATGACAGCTCATGCCCAAAGAACCCTCAGGTAACTTCTAGTGGGGATGCTGAAAAGAATAATGATGAGTTTCAGGTTGTAGAGGTCAAGAAGAAGAAAGTGAACAACCAAGGCATCCATATGAAAAATCAGAAGCCTAAGTTAGTTTACAGGCCAGTTGTCAACCCTAAACCAAAATCGTCCTCAAAGAGTCCGATGCAGAATCAGGTTTCTACGTCTAACCCGTTTGACATTCTGAAGGATGATACTGGTAATCAGGGAGGTACCACTGTGGGTCCAGTGGAGAAGAAACCGTCGAGTGACAGGCATGAATTGGATGAGGAGGAGGTTGAAGAAGTCTACAATGAAACTAGTGAATTTATGACATCGGGTACTCATCCTTTTTCTTCGAAAGCAAGGGCAAGCACCTCTTCTACCAAGTTCTCTAATGGATAGGCTGTCTGCTTTTCGTCTGAAGGGGCTGCTGTTTTGTGGCTACTTTATATTTGATGATGGTGGTTGAGGATTATGTTTTGTGGTTTGCAATGTTTTGTCTACTAGATGTCTTGTCATGATGTATAGTAGACTAGGTTATGGGGTGTTATAGGTCTTTGGTCTTTGTTTTGATTTACATATATGGGGCATGTCCTGTATATGAACTAGTGTGGAACACATCCTCACTACTTGTTCTTAATTGCGGTTGCATTTTAATAGAATCACCGGGGTAACCCTTTACCCAAAAACACAACCTATGACCTCTAAACTGATTTATCACCAATATTAAACATGTTAAGGCATATTTTACTTGTCATAGGACTAGTTAGGCGGTCCGAACGCGTTTTACGCGAACGACGCGTTAAAGTAGCATAAGCTACCTAAACGGGTCGTAATGGGTCGTAAACACTTAGGTTAAGTTTCATTGTAGTATGTAGGCTTTGTTAAACCATATTACATGAGTTCACATACTCATTTGGTTTACGAGTCCTCATCCTATCAAATCCTCCGATTTAGGTCCGGTTATTTATGTAGTTACCTATATTAGGTACCGTTTGATTCCGTGATCTCTTGCATTGCTTGGTGGTTATATTAGGACTTCTGAGCAATCTCAAGTGAGTACATAGACCCCTCTTTTAATGTTTTCCAAACTGTTTTGGGGTGAAACACATGTGCCTACTTGTTACTTTCATGCTTTCCATGCTTTCACATCATATACCTGCTATGTTCGTTAGTACATTATAGTACATGATTTCATTTCATTACATGCTACGTATGCCCATTGTGTGCGTACTTAGTACATCGTTTTACATTACATGCTATGTATGCCCATTGTGTGCGTACTTAGTACATCGTTTTACATTACATGCTATGTATGCCCATTGTGTGCGTACTTAGTACATCGTTTTACATTACATGCTACGTATGCCCATTGTGTGCGTACTTAGTACATCGTTTTACATTACATGCTACGTATGCCCATTGTGTGCGTACTTAGTACATCGTTTTACATTACATGCTATGTATGCCCATTGTGTGTGTACTTAGTACATCGTTCTACATTACGTTTCATGCTATGTATGTCCATTGTGTGCATACTTAGTACATTGTTTTACATTGCATTTCTGTTGCATATGCTCATCCAGCATATGAACACATTATACTACATTTTGAACCGTTGTAACTATTTGACTATGTGAACCGTCGTAACCCTTTGATTATATGAACCGTTTGTAACTGTTGAACCGTGTGAACCATTTGTATCTGTTGACATGATTTACATTTGACAATAGACATTTGACTATACATAAACATTTCTACAATCGTTAAACATTACATCTTGGTGGTTTGGTTGGAGTAAGTGATTTAAGTAACGAGGTGTGTGTAATATGATACAAGCATGGTGGATACGCCGCTGGTACTTCCTATATATAAGTGTTTGTATGGTATCACATATTGTAGCGTTATTTGAATCATTTCAATTTTAGACATATAACATTTTATCCAAACAACATACTTTTCACAAGACATTGATTTACAAACAACTTATCTTATACAAACTCATTTTACATGGTTATTCATTTAACCATACATTATTCTCTTATTTATACATATCATCTGATCTTATCGTTTTTCAAATGATTTACAAGACAAAGCAAATTTCAAGGTTCATGACTAAACATTTTCTCAAACATAAGTCATGAATTCTGTTTTCACAAAACCTATGTATCTCACAGGCATTTTTATGCTGACGTACCTATTTTCACATGTGTTTTCAGGAGATGATGCATAAGACTTATCAAGACATACTTAGGCGGACCTGTGCCTTAGTGACTTAAAACGAGACAAGAACTAGTTAATTTATGTTATGTACTCTTTGTTTCTTGTTTAAAACAATGTAAACTCTCATGTTTGATTAATAAAACGAAACTTCAATTGCCATGGATTTGAAACAATTAATTCTGTTACAACACTTCCCGACGTTTCCGCCACGTTTTGTATGTTCTACGTGGTCGGGGTGTGACACATAGATAAGGTTTTGTAAAAAGGAAAAATAGAACTCTTAGGCCATACATTTTCTACAAACCTGCTACCGATGAATTCAGCTGGATTCGAGGTCGTACTAGGAATGGATTGGTTAGTAGCCAACCATGCTCGAATCCTCTGTGATAAGAATTCTATAGAAATTCATACACCCGCAGGAGGAATAGTTGTGGTTTCAGGAGATAAACCACGTAAGCCAATGAAGTTCATTTCAGTAATGAAAGTTGCTAGTTATGAACGAAAACAAGGAATAGTGTATATGATTTCGGTAATCATTAACATTAAAAGTAAGGAACTTAAGGAAATTTCAGTAGTATCAGAGTACCCAGATGTATTCCCAGAAGAACTACCTGGATTGCCACCTGATAGGGAGGTAGAGTTTAGAATTCATCTGATTCCTGGAACTACACCAATAGCTAAGGCACCATACCGATTAGCACCCATAGAAATGTTAGAACTTAAGAAGAAATTGGATGAATTACTAGGCAAAGGATTCATACAACCTAGTTCATCCCCTTGGGGAGCACCAGTGTTGTTTATAGAGAATTAAATAAGGTTACAATTAAGAATCGATACCCATTACCTAGGATTGATGATCTTTTTTATCAACTTCAGGGAGCTAGATATTTCTCTAAGATAGATTTGCGCTCCGGATATCATCAGCTGAAGGTACAAGAAGAAGACATACCTAAAACTGCTTTCAGGACTAGGTATGGTCACTACGAATTTACAGTCATGCCCTTTGGGTTAACAAATGTTCCTGCAACATTTATGGACATGATGAATAGGATCTGTAAACCGTATTTGGATAAATTCGTAATTGTTTTCATCGACGATATACTTATTTATTCCAAAAGCCAGGACGAACATTGTAAGCACCTGCATGCCCTCTTAGCCCTGTTGAGAAAGGAAAAACTTTACGCCAAATTCTCAAAGTGTGAATTTTGGCTCCAAGAGGTGCAATTTTTAGGACACATGGTGAATCATGAAGTCATTCACGTAGATCCCTCCAAAATAGAAGCGATCACCAATTGGAAGGTCCCGCAATCAACTACCAAAGTTAGAAGTTTTCTGGGATTAGCTGGATATTATAGGCGTTTTATTAAAGACTTTTCTAAAATAGTAGTTCCATTAACTAAGCTAACCTGTAAAACTGTTAAGTTTGAATGGGGACCTAAGCAAGAAGAGGCCTTTAGGATTTTAAAACAAAGGTTAACCAATGCCCCAATTCTAGCCTTACCAGATGGAAACGAAGATTTTGAAGTCTTCTGCGACGCTTCTAAGTTTGGATTAGGATATGTTCTAATGCAACGCAAAAAGGTAATTGCGTATGCATCAAGGCAATTGAAGAAGCACGAGGAAAAATATACGACTCATGACTTAGAATTAGGCGCGATAATTTTTGCCCTTAAGATTTGGAGACATTATCTGTATGGAAGTAAATTTACGATCTATATGGATCATAAAAGTTTAAGGTACATATTTGGGCAAAAAGAATTGAATATGAGACAAAGAAGATGGATGGAAATTCTAAGTGACTACGACTGTGATATTCAATATCACGAAGGGAAGGCAAATGTAGTAGCAGATGCCCTAAGTCGTAAGTATCATGAGAAGCAAAGACGAGTTCGTGCTCTTAGATTAAATCTACAGTTAGATTTAATGAAACAACTGAAGAACATTCATGAAACAGCCATCAAGGATGATGTTGAAGGAATGAAAGGAAGGATAAAGGAATTGGAGCAATGGACTGATGGAATTTGGAGATTCCATAAGGACAGGATTTGGGTACCTAAGCAAGGAGATTTAAGAAACAAGATTTTAGAGGAAGCCCATAAATCTAGGTATACAATGCACCCTGGTAATAATAAGATGTACCAAGATTTTAGAAATAACTTCTGGTGGATAGGAATAAAAAAGGACATAGCTAGGTATGTTTCTAAGTGTCTAACTTGTTCGCAAGTTAAGGCAGAACACCAGAAACCTTCAGGGTTACTCCAACCTTTAGAAATGTCTGTACTAAGTTGCCCAAAACCAGGAAAGGTAACATGCAATCTGGGTGATTGTAGATCGATTAACCAAATCCGCCCATTTCCTACCTATGAAAGAAACCTTTAGCATGGAAAGATTGACTAAGTTATACGTAGACGAGGTAGTATCACTACACGGAGTTCTACTCTCCATTGTGTCAGATAGGGATAGTCGTTTCACTTCACATTTCTAGACAAGTTTCCAAGGAGCAATGGGGACCCGACTCAATTTAAGTACTGCATACCATCCCCAAACATATGGACAAAGCGAAAGGACAATCCAAACCCTTGAAAAAATGCTCAGGGCATATGTAATAGACTTCGGTGGAAACTGGGATGACCACTTACCACTACTAGAATTCTCCTATAACAATAGTTATCACGCACGCATAAATGCTGCCCCGTTCGAAGCACTGTATGGACGAAAGTGCCAAACCCCAGTTTGCTGGGCAGAAATAGGAGAAAGTCAATTATCAGGACCCGAAATTGTATAGGAAACCAACAACAAGATAACTCAAATCAAGGAAAGACTGAAAACGGCTCGAGATCGCCAGAAAAGTTATGCAGATAATCGACACAAGCCGTTAGAATTCCAAGTCAGAGATAAGGTACTGTTGAAAGTTTCTCCTTGGAAATGGGTAGTTCGGTTCGGTAAGAAGGGAAAGCTAAGTCCAAGGTACATAGGACCATTCACAGTTACCCAACGAATAGGACCAGTAGCCTATCGCTTACAACTACCATAGGAATTAGCCGGGGTACATGATGTGTTCCATGTATCTAATCTCAAGAAGTGTTTATCCGATGAATCCTTGGTAGTACCTCTTCAAGACATAGAGGTAAATGAAAGGCTAAAATTTGTGGAAAGACCTCTTCAGATAGAAGATAGAAAAATCAAGTTCCTCAAGCACAAACGATTGGTGCTAGTCAAAGTCAAGTGGGATTCGGAAAGAGGACCTGAGTATACATAGGAATTGGAATCGGAAATGAAGCGGAAATATCCTTACCTGTTTCAGTAAGTCTCGAGGATGAGATTTTAAATAAGGTGGAGAGGATGTAAGGACCTGCAAAAATGTCCCACAACACTCCGTAAGTGCAAACCCGGACCCCTAAAACCCTAATCCTTGTGAAAATTCAAGAAATTCAATTTTTATTGTTCTGTCGTAGGCCGCGTAAGACTTGATTAAAGTTTAAGCGGGGCGCGATAGCTTGGCAAGACTCCAAATAAGCTTTAGGCCACGTGTCAGACACGTGGCAGACCTAGGGTGTGACACGGCACCCCTAGCCGTAGCTAGGGTGGCCCTCGCGGGCCGCGTAAGATATTCCTCCAGGTTTACGCAGGCCGCGAGAGACTCAATTTTCAGCTATAAAAGGGACATGCATGGGCATTTCGTCTGTGCTCGAAAAATCAGTTCAAAAGACGTTCTATACTGCTCAATTTCGTATATTTAGGTGTCGAAATGCTGCTACCATTATAGGGTAATAACTCGATCACTGCTACGATACAATGTCCGATTGATTAAAACCGATCCAATGGATGTTTAAGTGTTGCCCTAATTCGGGCTATACTTTGTCATTCGTCGTGAGGGTTTTGATTTCATGAGTTTTTCGTAAATGTTGTATTAAGTTACTTACCTAGTTTCATGTGCATTGTTATTTGACTAGGTTATGAGGCTAAATCAGTAGGCAAAACTCTGTCCAGTTAAACTTGCAATGTGAGTTATTATCTTTTTACCAAATTGTTTCCCAAACCCTCTGTGTTTTCAAAGTTATAATTACAGGGATTAAGTCTTTGTAATCTTCAATTACTGGCGGTATGTGGGGTTTTGTATACATTACTTGATAATCTTCACCATTGGACAACAGGTTAGCCAATGGGTGATATGACCATAGTCACAGATCCGTTCGAGTGACAAATACCGATTTGGGGTAATTGGTTGATATAAACATAGTAATCGCTCTTAATACTGTAGATTATAACAATGTGTCGTTTTATGCAAATTGAATGACTCGCCAGTATTTCCCCGCTGATAAAATCTTTTTAAACATGTTTCAGGTGATTTACTATGAACCAGGAAAAAGTTCCGTAAATAAATAAACATGTTTTTGTAAACAGGGGATTTCCCCATAAAATTTCTTTATTGTAAATTAAGGGGTTTGTCCCGAACTTTGAAAGGAAATAAAAGGGTATTTTCAGTTTAACCGATCCTGTTAAAAATTTCCGCTGCCAAACTAAATACAAATACCACGGGTTTTCTGTCCCGCGGCATCCGATCCGGAAACCTGGGTCGGGGGCCATGACAGTTTCCCAATTCTTAATCGCCTCGATCTTTGTGGGATCCACGTGGATTCCATCTTCGTTCACTACATGACCAAGGAATTGTACCTCATGCAACCAAAATTCGCACTTCGAGAACTTAGCATACAGTTTCTCCTTCTTGAGCAGTTCTAAAATGACTCTAAGGTGTTGCTCGTGCTCTTCCTTCATTCGCGAATAAATCAAAATATCATCAATAAACACAATCACTAATTTATCGAGATATGGCTTGCAAACTCGGTTCATCAAATCCATAAACACTGCTGGTGCATTCGTTAACCCAAACGGCATCACTAGAAACTTGTAATGTCCATAACGAGTTCTAAAGGCAGTCTTCGGTATACTCTCTTCTTGAATCCTCAGCTGGTGATAACCTGATCGAAGATCGATCTTGGAGTAGTAACTTGAACCTTGAAGTTGATCGAAGAGATCATCAATCCTCGGCAAAGGATACCGATTCTTGATGGTCAACTTGTTTAGCTCTCGGTAGTCAATGCACATGTGGAAACTACCGTCCTGCTTCTTGAAAAACAGAACTGGAGCTCCCCAAGGCGAGAAGCTTGGTCTAATGAATCCCTTGTCCAAAAGCTCTTGAAGCTGCGTCGATAATTCTTGCATCTCTGAAGGCGCAAGTCGATAAGGTTCCTTGGCTACAGGTGCGGCGCCTGGAACCAAGTCAATATGGAATTCGACTTGTCGTTGTGGCGGTAATCCTGGCAAGTCTTCGGGGAAGACTTCAGGATAGTCTCTTACCACCGGGATATCTTCCAGCTTCGGCTCTTCGACTTCCTTATCAACAATGTGAGCCAAGAAGGCAACACATCCTTTCCGCATAAACTTTCGGGCCTTCAAACAACTGATAATCCATAGAGGTCTATCCTTCTTCTCTCCATGAATCACGATTGCCTCTTCATTCGCCAATGGAATGCGGATAACCTTCTCATGGCATACGATTTCAGCTCGGTTGCTTGACAACTAATCCATTCCAACTACCACGTCAAAGCTTCCCAATTCAACTGGTAGAAGATCGAGCGTAAACTCATGCTCTCCAAGCTCTATTACACAACCTCTAATCACTTCGTTTGCCTCTACTAGGTTTCCATTAGCTAGTTCTATCGAGTATGGAATATCTAACTTACTGGAAACTAACCCGAGTATATCCTTAAATTCTAGGGACACGAAGCTATAATCGGCACCAGTATCAAATAACACAGATGCAAAGTGTTGGTTGATAGGGAACGTACCCGTGACTACATTCGGATCCTGGCGAGCTTCCCTAGCTCCAATGTTGAAGACTCTTCCTTGGGCTTGATTGTTCTTCGGGCAATCCCGCTTGAAATGCCCAACATCTCTGCAGCTAAAGCAACCTTGTTTGTTTCCAGTACCTCCTTGATTGTTGTTTGGTCCACGGTTTCCACTACCAGCTTGGTTTCCAGAACCACCATGATTTCCATTACCACCAAAATTTCCATTTCCTCCTTGATTATTCCTATTCCTATTACCGTTTCCACCACGGTTTCCACTGCCGTTTCCACTGCCATTTCCATTACCACTACCTCTCTAACCACCATTTCCACGACCAGTACCAGCCCAGCACGTCTCCTTCGAATGACCATTCTTTCCATAGGATTCACATTTCCTAACCCTGCACTGGCCGACATGATGGAACTGGCATACATCACACTTGGGCAAGGTGCCCATGTATCCTTTCCCCTTACTCTCCGAACTTGCAACACCAGTTCTGACCTCGGCTAGTGGGTTTGCATCTCTTTTCTTGTTACCACCATTGTTGTTTCCTTGGGTACCCTTCTTGAAATTCGAGAACTTCCTCTTGTTCTCTCCTGATGACTCGACATGAGTCTCCTTCTTCTTTCCCTCAGAGACCGAAAACTTGTTCAATCTAATCGCTTCTTCAGTCAATGCTACGCTCAAATCAATGGCCTCAGTGATTGTTGGAGGCTTTGAAGTAGTCACCATGCTCATAATTTGGGGTGCCAATCCCTAGATAAAGCGTTCAACTCGCTTGAATTCCGATTCTACCATGTAGGGGACAACATGAGACAGGTCATGGAATCTCTGTACATACTCAGCAATCTTAGGACCATCCATCTTCAGATTCCAAAAATCAGTTTCCAACTTCTGAATCTCAGCTCTCGAGCAGTACTTCTTGTGCATCAGTTCTTTCATCTCATCCCAAGTCATAGCATACGTAGCATCCTCACCTAGGGTCTGAACTTGAAGGTTCCACCACGATAGAGCTCCATCAAGAAACAATCCATAAATGTAGGTGACCTGGTGCTCTGGCGCGCACTTGCTCATCCGCAGCACAGAATCGGTTTTCTCAGCCCATCTTACGAAAGCTACAGCACCTCCAGTGCCGTCAAAGTTCATAGGTTTACAGTCAAGGAACTGCTTATAAGTACAACATGTACAAGCAACATCATTCACTGAAAGCATTAGCAAACGCACATGGAATGTCCAAACGTATTGTAATGTGTCTCAAGCGACTTAAACATTACCATGAGGTGGGTTATTTCCTGAGGTACCTCAGCTGTGTTCAGAGCATAAAGCCTCATGTTGTGCGATTGCTTGTGAAATCCGTTCTTGTAGTTCTGCCTCTGTTGTGGGCAACTGATTGTTCCTTCGAGGAGGCATCTTCTATAAAGAAGATTGTATGGGTCAGGTCTTAATAATGATTCAAGCACATTAGTATCTATTATACGATTAATACCTAGGAGTGTATATACATAGGTATATAAGTAATCATCATAACAAGCAATCTTATCACAATCATAGCACAAACATGAAATTCAACAATGTATTTAATGAGTACATTATGATTGAGCTTTCATTAATCATCGACCACAAATATTGTTACATGTTTTACAAAGATATCGTATCGAAAGGGAACACATGGTCACACTACCTTTGTCCCAAAATGTCTATCGGTCTACAAATTCATACAATCAAAAGGTGGTCTCCAAAAGGCTTCACTAGCTCAGCTCAATAGCGGTGCTCTCATCAAAAGCAAGCTACATACATAAAACCAAAAACCGGCTATGCTGATGGTGGTGGAGGAACAAAAAACAAGCTGTGCACATGCGCAAGCTCCTCCTCAAGATCATAAACGTGACGCAACAGATAATTGATCTGCTGCTCAACAGTGAGAAATCGAGTGTAAAACTCAGGAAATGGAGTAAGCGGTGCAGGAGGATGCGAAAACGGGGACGGTGATGAACGAGGAACAAATTCAGGCTGACATGGACATGGCAAAGGACGCGGTATCATCTCAAGCTCTAAAATCCTGTGACTCATGATCTCATACTGGAGCTGCAATGATAGAAGTAACTCATCCCGTGTATAACCAGTAAAATACGAGGGATGGTAGGGATCAGAAATCGGCATGGTGTACGGTGGGAACCATCTGAGTGGCTCATCGAGTGGTGAAGAAGTAAAATGAGCAAAAGGTGCAGACTGAGGTATGTGAGGGAAAGCTGCTGAAACATGAGGGTCATGGCTAGTATGCTGGCTAGAAGTGCCTTCCCCTGAACGGGGTGCGGGTATATCCTACAAGAAAACAATAGGCAGGTCGACACGGTGTACATCAGCAGGTGCGGGTGCAAGTGGGGGAATGACTGGCTCAATAACAGGAGGGTCAGTGGGTGTAGGAACTGGATCAGGTATAAATGGTGCAATGTCGGGTTTGCCAAATGGAATAGGGTCATGGTCAGACAAAGGCTCAGGAGCAGGTATCGGCTCAGGATCAGCGAGTGCATCAACATGCTGATCAATAGGAATAAAGTCAAGCTCAAGTCCAGGCTCAATGTCATGTGGAGGGGATGGTGCAGCTGACATGGCTGTATCATCATCAGTATTAGTGGCGTAACATCGCAGACCAACTGCATGTAAGGCGGAAGATGTCACAGACGCAAAAGAATCTGAGACAGAGTGTAAGCTAGAATCAGAAGAAATCTCAATAACGGGCATCCCAAGGAGTGGAACAACAACGACGTCCTCATCGAGCTCTCCATCGCCATGAGCATCATCAAGGGGACCATCAACAAACAAATCAAAGTCATCGTAAAAAAGATCATCGAATGGCCAATCCTCAGGAGGAATGACCATGAGGGGAACGGGAGCGTGGATCGGTGCCATGACATGCTCACCATCAGGGTGACCGATGATAAGGTGATCGTGAACTGGAATGGGAATAACAAACGGATCCTCGTCCGGGATACCATCAGCAATCGGTAAATCATCTCCAAAATCGGGCAGCGCAAATGGCTGAAAATCGTCATCGTCGTCGGGCATCATCTCCGGGTCACCCCCTGTATCGGAAGTAAAGATCTTTGGCTCAGGGACAATCTCATCGTCAGAAACAATAGCCATAGGATCATGGTCATCGGACAATCCGCTATCAGATGACGACATGGTATCTATAACATAACAATCACCACATATGCACATATATTAACTACTAACATTAAGCATGTAATCCATGACAAGGTAATCATGTGATCATGTATCCTTCCTAGTCTCCCAAACTAAACCACCCAGTTTCTCAGACTGAACTACCTAGTCTTCCAGACTAAACCACCTAGTCTCCCAGACTAAACCACCTAGTCTCCCAGACTGAACCACCTAGTCTCCTAGACTGAACAACCCAGTCTCTCAGACTGAACCACCCAGTCTCTCAGACTGAACCTAACCCTTGAAATGTGTTTTGTGTCTTTTTGTTTGTAAAAATGTTTTTTTCCTGGATCTGGGCGTTTTGTGTATGCAATGAAAACATGTTGTAAAAATATTTTCGTGAGAGCCCTAATGATTGTAGTCTAGACTCGAGAAGGAATCCTAGTTTGCTACAATCAAAGCTCTGATACCAAACTGTCACACCCTGACTTTTGCGGAAACGTGATTATGTGTGACTTGCTTAATATCATTGCATTCAATCATAACAACTATATGATAAAACCATAGATGTTCATCCATTAAATAAGTTTAGAAATATAGCAACGACATTGTTCTAAGATATAGAAATTCAATTTCGAGTACAAACCATGCAACTTGTTTAAGAGTTCACAAAGACTCGACAAAAGACATTAAATAAAACCAGGATTTAGAAGACGTGTCTCGTCCAGGATAAGACACACTGACCAAACCCTAAGACCATGGATGACATCTTTTATTCTTAAACCACACTTGGAACTTCCGAACGCCCGTCATATCTACATCTAATTCCCTAAAATACATGTAGTTTGAAAAACATCAACAAAAGTTAAGCGAGTTCATATGTTTGTTTGTGAATATGAATAACCTTTGTAATCATTGAGAGTATGTATGTATGTTTGTAAACTCCTGGTATGAAAGCAACAAGGAAAACAGATCACCAATGGTTTGCAAGGCCATTGATATGTGTGAAGTGATGCAGGAAAACTCAAACCTAGCAAATTTGTCTCCGAGAATAAGACATAGTCACCTCATGGGCCACCCTGGTCCACATGGGTGTGGGCTCACTACACCCAAATAGATCTATCACTCATGTCCCTCGGTCCTACAACGAGGATTAATGGCCTTAAGTGTTATACCCACCACTCACATGATCAAGCAGTACCCTTCCTTAGCTAACCATACCATGTATAAAACGTTTGTAAACAGTTGTAACATGTACTTCACCCCCGAAGTTATAAAACTGAAAACAGTTAAAAGAAAAGGGGGTCATGAACTCACAGTCTTGCGTCTTCGAATCACCGTAACTCAAGCTTCTTCGGATAAACACGACTACCTACAACGTACTATGATCTATTAGACGAGCGGGTCGTGCCTTGACTAAGTATTAATGTCTTTGAGTTACGTTTCTTCGTATCTTTGATATTATTCCAAGTTATATAATTATTTGTTAAAATAATTAATATTTTAACTTAAATTATATTTATTAAATTCAGGAATAATTGTTAAAACAATATATTTTAACTTAATACTTCCCAAGTATTTATACTTGTATATCCTTCCCAAGGATGGGTGTATTTATATTCTTATTCTTATACTTGTATATTTTTGCCATGTATTAGGGTTGTATTCCGGTGTGTAATTATACGTATGAGAATACGTAACTTTATTGTATGCATTAAGTATTCTTATACTTAATTTCGTATTAATTTTTCCGGAATATTATCTTTAATAAAAGTCCACCAATATATATTTCCAAAATATATATTGTAATAAATATTACTTAGGAAAATCATTTATAATTTTTCTTTTGGCAAAAAAATTTGTATTTTCTCATAAGTTTCAAAGATAATATATTTTCATGTCTAACTTGGAAAATATATATGTAAACTCATTTTCTCCAAAAATGATATATTTCATATTTATTTGAGAAAATATATCTTTCACTCCAAAAATATTGTATTTCATGTTTGTTCAAGAAAATATATATTTCTTAAAAATAATATATATTCTAAAAAAAATCAAGAAAAATATATATATTCATACATGCCAAAAATAATATATTTTTCCTTTGTCAAAAATATGATATGTTCTTGTAGTAATTATAAAAATCATATTTTCGTTTCCTTGGTGTCCAAAATATACTTTGTGAATAAATTTTCCGGAATATTTTGTAAGTCTTATTCCATAGTTTGGTTTCACCAATAGTTTGTGCATAACTTGTATATTTATTTCTTGGAATTTTTGGTAATGTTTTGGATTGTAATTCTTGGTATTTTGATGTGTTATATTATTTCATGTCATAAAGTAATATAACTAATACACAAAATATACAAATAATCACACACATGGTGTCATCTAAATATATATTTCCTAAATACATATTTAGTCACTTTTATTTATAAAAACCAACCTCCAATAATTATAATTTTTGTAACAAAAATTATGGCAAAGTTTATGTAACAATTTATGATTGAAAATACACTTGTAAGTGCATGTTTATAAATATTTTTCTAGTGTTTAAATTTTTAGAAAATTTTGCCATATTTTCCCCTAAACATGGAGGTTTCCATGCTTTCAAGCATATAATTTTCTTTTGTAAAATTCAACACAATCAATCCACAATCATTAATAAACAACCTTTACTTACCAATTTTGCCAAAAACAAGTAATAATCTACTACTTCATGAACTTGAATCTTTGTAAAAATTTGTAGGAACTTAATAGTGTTCTTAGTAAGCCTTGTTATCCTTTTAAGTGTGATTAGTTCTTTAAAAACTTCATTTTTAAGGAATATGGATCTTTACAACTTGTGATCATTATTTCTAAAAATGTTTCTTTATGAAATTTTCTTGTTTCACAAGTGTTTCTACACTTGTTTAGCCACCAAAAATAAGGTTTGTTTATGTAAGAACCAAGATTTAGAAAAACTTATATTTTAACTTGGTTTCTTAAGAAATCATCCATAAATCTTTAGATCTACAAGTATTACTACTCACTTTGATCATTATTTTTCAAGAAAACATTTTGTTCTTTCAAGTTCATGCTTTATCTGTGGATGATCTATCATCCTACAACATCTTCATCTTCTCATATTGCTAGATTATGTTTCTAATCATGATCTAGCAAGATCATATGATGATCAACATCAAATACATGTATGAACAACAAACATCAAGCATAACAACTCATATTCATCAAGATCTCTTCATATTTTAAGCTTATGTTCAAGTTTACTTCTTGTGTTTCTTAGTGTTTTTCATGATCAACATTATGATTCTTCTTTTAACCACTTAAAATGGAAGTAAAATTGTTGATGCACGGAATGTCTGTTGACTGCGTCTACAAAAAGTCTGAAGTAAATATTGGTCAACAGAAAGTCAATGATGTCAAAATATGTATTTTATAATGTGGTCCGCTCATAGGGTCATGTCTGGATCGCTTTTATGTCATTGTTTAGTCTGGTCCGCTTATGTGTCATGTCGTATAAGCGAACCGGCATGTCTATATATAGGGGGTGTAGTCTGAGCGGTCCAGAAGGTGTGTGTGTGCTTAGGAGCTGAAACTCTGTCAAAATATCATCAGAAAGCAATAAAGAGATAGAAATTAGAAAGGAATAGCTGTTGTTACTTTACGTGCATTGATTCCGCCTTTACACGTGAAGATGAGCTACTCAGACTGATCATTTAGAGTCAAAGAACGGTCCAACAAGTGGTATCAGAGCTTCATGACGAGAAGTTCATACTACATCAGCCGATTCGATTCTATTATCTGATTTCTACTCAATTTCTTTTATATTTTTCGGTTTAAACAAGTTTCTTCGGACCGAATGATCTGAAATTCAAGTATATTGAGCGAAATTAGTTGTTAATCAATTCGTAACAGTATCAGTGTGACAACTCGTACTTTAGACCTATCTTGTAACGTTACGTGAGTTACTCTAATTGAATAAATGCATGTTATGTGAATATATGTTGTGTTGTATGTATGTATGTATATGAACGAGCCAAACACACAACACACACACCCGATCGCACAAGCCCACTTGGGGCCGTATCTCTTGTAATCGGACCATAAGGGCAGCCCATGTATGGGTTCGGCCCACACATCTCACACGCATAACATTAGGGTGTGTAACTATTCTACACTTTACCAAAAACATTCACATACACAAACCCTAGGAGCTCTCATTCTCTCTCTCGCCTCCTCTTGGAACCGGCGACAACTTCCTTGTTCACCCGAGACCTTTCTCGTTCATCCTCTAATCCGGTTAGTGTTTTATTAATGGCTTGTATTATATGTGATGTTGTTAATAATCGGATTACATGATCGGTTAGGGTTATGCTAGTAACTCGGTTGATATGTTGTATGATATGTGTATGCATGATAAACGGATTGAAGTTTGCTATCCTTGTTATTGTTCTAGTTGTAAATCGGATTACATGATTAGAACCGAATGAATGTATGTAATCGGCTGGATACATGTTAGATTTCGAATGGTTTGATGATGGTGTTAGGATGATTTGGGATTGGTAATGATGAATGGAAACCGAAAGCTTGTTAATCGGCTGATATGTATGTATTCGGGTTGCTGATAATATGATTGATGGTTTTGACTAAGTTGTTGTTCATATTCATGATTAGGGTTCTTTAGAAAACAATTGATATATGCTTGTTTGATCGATAATATGCAAACTGTTAGTTGTTAATTGATTGTGGACAAATATGGAAACCTTGTAATTGATGGGCAAGATAAATGTTTGTAACTGATTTCCATAAATTCTGGATTTTTAAACCTGATCGCACAAGACCTCATGTCATACAAGGGGTCTACTCGCACAAGGAGTCTAGTCGAACAAGTCATCTGATCGCACAAGATGACCTGCTCGCACAAGACACTCACAGCCGCACAAGGCTGTTCGGATCGCACAAGTTGTGTGTTTAATTAACGGTTGGGCCGGGTAAGTGTTTGGGCCGGATGAGTCCACTCGCACAAGATATATCCAGTCGCACAAGGGCACCTGATGTCGCACATGATTGCTTGATTGTTTGTTGTTATTGGGCCGTATGATCATATGTTGGGCCGGGTATGGATGGGCTTAACGAGTGGATCGCACAAGGCTTATTGACTTGTGCGAGCCCATTCTATAAAAATCGTACAAGTGATAGTATGTTGTGACGGTGCCTGCTAGTATGTTAATGTGCCTAATATGTGTTGCTATGATCCGTGTGTGTGTTCTTACATGTTATCCTACCTGATACCTATGTGCATTACTTGAGTCAAAACCTGACTTGTATGGTAACCCTATTAGGACGCGGTTGACCACTCATAGTTCAAGAAACCCTTTTGTGTATCTGCCGAGCAAACCAAGGTGAGTTCACACAGCCAAGGCATGGGATTCCCAGGATGGGAATGGGTTGGATTATTTATTCGTTCAGTTTATGGAACTTAGATATATGATTCCCGATAGAGGAGGGATTATGGATAAGAACAAGACTAGACTGGTTATACTAATTTAAACGATCTTCGCACACACGCCAAGGGTCGGCCGCGATATTATGACAATCTTCGCACACATGCCTAGAAAGGGCCGCGAACTATATACTCTAATCTTCGCAAACATGCCAGGAAGGGCCGCGATACTACTATACCTAGTCTAGCAAACATGGGAAATCCCCACTATACTTCGCAAACATGCCTAGAGGGCCGCGATACGATATATACGATACATGATTACTAATGAACATACGAACTGCTTTACGAACACTATAACTAAACAAACCCCCTGTGAACTCACTCAACTAGTTGTTGACTCGTTACTACATGCTTTGCAGGTCTATAGGTACTTAGCTGGAGCTTGCACAAGGAAGAGTCGTTGTGGGACATGGACAGCTGTGTGCCATGTTAAACAATTAAACTTTGGATTTGGTTCTTAACCTTATGCTTCCGCTCATAACTTAACTATGTTTGTTTTGGATATTAATCGTGTTGGTTGAACTTTTACATTAAATATTTACTTGTTCAATATGATTAGTGGTTTGATCCTGGTCAGTCACGCCTCCAAGCGGTGATACTCCGCAGGTGGATTTTGGGGGTGTGACAGATTGGTATCAAAGCCATTGGTTATAGAGAACTTGGTTTTAATAAAGGAAAAGGTTTTTGTTAAAACCAGACTATAACCTGTACAGTGCTCTACGATCCACAACGACGCTTCACTCCACGTGCAAGGCTCGACATTCTAGGTGATATGGTTTGTGTTTAATTGCCTACTTGCTAGATTGCATAGAACTTTGCTCAGGGTATGCTTAGATAAACGTAGCAACTATAGTTTGAAAACACATTTGTGCTTGCCCCTACTGTCACTCCACACTTACACACATTTGCGACACCTTACCTATTTGTGTTTCCTTCAATGTGAGATCATGAGGGAACGTGTGAACCTAACTCAAGCCAGCTGACGGCTCTTATCAACGAACAAGTTACGGCAGCACTCGCGGCCGCTCAGGCAGGAGGTATAACCTGCTGTTACGAACCTATCCTAGGATGTTAGACCCTACTCTCATGACCCAACTCTCGCGCTTAACCCTGTCTCTTTCGTCCTCGCGTAACAAGGTCAGAACGCTCAGCCGCCTGTAGGCACATTCAGGACGTTCATGGACTGTCGTCCTAGTACTTTCAGTGCAACTAAAGGAGCTGTTAGACTCCTCCATGGGTTTAAAAACCTCGAGATTGTCTTAGAGAACGTGTGAATGCCCTGAGACTCATAGGGTGAAGTACGCCACTGGTACTCTCGAAGGCACTAAGTTAACTTGGTGGAACTCGCAAGTTCAGATGCTGGGGCTGGCGGCTGCTAATGCCACCCCATGGAATGATTCTTAAGGAACTGATCCAAACGTGAATACCGTAGTCGTGATGACATCCACAAACGGGAAGTGGAGTCCCTTAACATGAAGATGACGGGGTCAGAGACAAGAAGAGTATACGATAACAATCCAACAAATTGGCAATTTTGTGTCCAATTATGGCGGATCCTCCCATCAAGAGCATTGAGCTGTACCTCAAAGGCTTAGTACCAGAAATTCAAGGTCATATGACTTCTGCCAACCTTGCTACCATCCAGGATGATTACTCGTCTTGCTCATCGTTTCACAGAACAGGCAGTGGAACAGAACAAGCTGCCTAAACGTATCAGTGCTACTACTACTGCTATCACTACTGCTACTCCTAGTGACAACAATCGAAAATGGGATGGAACCTCCAGCAAGGGTTCAACTTCGGTTCAATCCCAGGCATAGCAGCGAAAGACAGATAATTACCAGAGCCCCAGTCAGCAGTCTTCTGGTAGTCAAAGGCAGGGTGGATATTGAGGAAATCACCCAAAGTGCAATAGATGCAACAGACACCACAGTGGTCATATAGTCAAGGATTGTAACCTCGTATTAGCTGCAAGCAGAGATCCTATGCAAGGAGAAGGTTATTCGTATTCCTCGTTCGGGCAAGGAACCTCTCGAAGTTCAAGGCGACAAGAGTGGTGTCGTGAGCGGTATTATCTCCTTTTTGAAGGCTCAGAAGTGTTTACGCAAGGGGCACACTGCTATACTAGCACTCGTTACAGATACCTCGAAGAAAGAGAAAAAGATTGAAGATATTCCTGTAGTACGTGACTTTCCTCAAGTGTTCCCTCAGGAATTACCTGGGTTACCGCCTCATCGTCAGGTGGAATTTCAGATCGAGCTCGCTCCAGGAGCAGCACCCATAGCTCGAGCGCCTTATCGTTTGGCTCCAACGGAATTGGAAGAACTGTCATAGCAGCTACAAGAACTCTTGGAAAAGGGTTTTATACGTCCTAGCTCTTCGCCCTGGGGAGCTCCAGTGTTATTCGTGAAGAAGAAAGACGGTACGTTCAGGATGTGTATAGACTACCGCGAACTCAACAAGGTGACGATCAAGAATCGTTATCCTCTTCCGCGCATAGACGATTTATTCGATCAGCTGCAAGGGTCGAGCTACTACTCCAAAATAGACTTAAGGTCAGGATATCACCAGCTGAGAGTCCGGGATGAGGACGTCTCCAAAACAGCGTTCAGAACACGCTACGGCCACTACGAGTTTATGGTCATGCCATTTGGGCTAACGAACGCGCCTGCCGTATTTATGGATCTTATGAATAGGGTGTGCAAACCCTACCTCGACAAGTTCGTCATTGTTTTCATCGACGACATCCTGATTTATTCGAAAAGTCAGGAGGAACACGAGCAGCACCTACGACTTATACTGGAACTTTTACGGACAGAACAGCTATACGCTAAGTTTTCCAAATGTGACTTCTGGCTTCGTGAAGTCCACTTCTTAGGCCACGTGGTGAACAAGGATGGGATTCATGTAGATCCATCCAAGGTGGATTCGATTAAGAACTGGCCTGCGCCTCGTACACCAACAGAAATACGCCAATTCTTGGGTTTAGCGGGTTATTACAGACGTTTCATCAAAGACTTCTCAAAGATTGCTCAGCCACTTACGCTACTGACGCAGAAGGGTGTTGTTTACCGTTGGGGTGATGCACAGGAAACAGCGTTCCAACACTTAAAGGATAGACTCTGTAGCGCACCTATCCTCTCATTGCCTGAAGGCACGGATGATTTTGTAGTCTACTGCGACGCATCCATCCAAGGTCTTGGATGTGTATTGATGCAGAGGGATAAAGTTATTGCTTATGCTTCGCGCCAGCTTAAGATCCACGAACGAAACTACACTACGCATGATTTAGAGCTGGGAGCGGTTGTTTTTGCACTTAAGATATGGCGACACTACTTGTACGGCACTAAATGTGCTATCTACACTGACCACAGGAGCCTTGAACATATATTCAAACAGAAAGAGCTGAATATGCGACAGCGACGATGGGTCGAACTGCTAAACGACTACGAATGCTCAATCAGGTACCACCCAGGCAAAGCCAATGTTGTGGCTGACGCCCTCAGTCGAAAAGACACTGCGCCTAAGCGCGTACGAGCTTTACAACTCACCATACAGTCTAGCCTTCCTTCCCAGATACGAGATGCTCAGTTAGAAGCATTGAAACCAGAAAATGTCAGGGCTGAAGCCCTACGCGGCTCAAGGCAACGCTTAGAACAGAAGGAAGATGGTGCTTATTATGTCACAGGACGCATTTGGGTTCCACTGTACGGCAACCTACGCGAGCTGGTAATGGATGAAGCTCACAAGTCTCGCTACTCGGTACACCCTGGTTCGGATAAAATGTACCACGATATTAAGACTACATACTGGTGGCCTAGCATGAAGGCCCACATAGCCACATACGTTAGCAAATGCTTGACTTGTGCGAGAGTCAAGGCAGAATATCAGAAACTGTCAGGACCACTCCAACAACCTGAGATACCACAATGGAAATGGGAGCAAATTTCCATGGATTTTGTTACTGGCTTACCTAGATCTCAGCGCGGAAATGATACTATTTGGGTGATCGTGGATCGACTCACAAAGTCTGCTCACTTCTTGGCAATCAAAGAAACAGACAAGTTCTCTACACTAGCAGACATTTATTTAAAAGAAGTGGTCTCGAGGCACGGTGTGCCAACCTCTATCATCTCTGATCGAGATGCACGTTTTACTTCAGAACTGTGGCAAGCAATGCATAAATCTTTTGGCTCTCGTTTAGACATGAGCACAGCTTATCACCCTCAGACAGATGGGCAGTCTGAGCGCACGATTCAAACTCTAGAAGACATGCTTCGGGCGTGCGTAAGTGATTTTGGCAACAGTTGGGAAAAACATTTGCCACTTGTGGAATTCTCATACAATAACAGCTACCACACAAGCATTAAAGCTGCACCATTCGAGGCATTGTACGGGCATAAATGTCGATCACCTCTCTGTTGGGCAGAGGTGGGGGAAAGTCAAATCACTGGTCCAGAAATGGTAGTCGATACCACTGAAAAGATTGCACAAATACGACAACGCATGGCGGCAGCTCGCGACCGTCAGAAGGTATACGCTGATAAAGACAGGAAACTACTCGAATTCCAAGTTGGGGATCGAGCGCTACTCAAAGTTTCACCCTGGAAGGGTGTGGTTCGTTTTGGCAAACGCGGCAAACTAAATCCACGATATGTTGGACCTTTCGAAGTTATTGAGAAAATAGGCAAAGTGGCCTACAGACTGAACTTACCACCTGAACTCAGTGCAGTTCAGAACGTCTTTCACGTGTCGAATCTGAAGAACTGAACTTACCACCTGAACTCAGCTATCGACGAACGGTTGCACTTCGTCGAGGAACCTGTTGAAATCACGGACCGGGATGTTAAGGTCCTCAAGAACACGAGAATCCCTCTTGTACGAGTTCGTTGGAACTCCCGCCGCGGCCCAGAGTTCACCTGGGAGCGCGAAGATCAAATGGAACTCAAATATCCCCAGTTATTCGGAACCAATGCAACTACTACTGAGGCTGAAGCTACCAATGCAGAATTTCGGGACGAAATTCCAAATCAACGGGGGGATAATGTGACACCCCAAGAAAACCAGTAATCTTCGCAAACATGCTCAGGGGAGCCGCGATACAATTCAGGTAAACAACGTCACACCATTAGCTTTCCTCAGTAACCGCATGCCAAATTTCGGGACGAAATTTCTTTTTAGTTGGGGATAATGTGACAACTCGTACTTTAGACCTATCTTGTAACGTTACGTGAGTTACTCTAATTGAATAAATGCATGTTATGTGAATATATGTTGTGTTGTATGTATGTATGTATATGAACGAGCCAAACACACAACACACACACCCGATCGCACAAGCCCACTTGGGGCTGTATCTCTTGTAATCGGACCATAAGGGCAGCCCATGTATGGGTTCGGCCCACACATCTCACACGCATAACATTAGGGTGTGTAACTATTCTACACTTTACCAAAAACATTCACATACACAAACCCTAGGAGCTCTCATTCTCTCTCTCGCCTCCTCTTGGAACCGGCGACAACTTCCTTGTTCACCCGAGACCTTTCTCGTTCATCCTCTAATCCGGTTAGTGTTTTATTAATGGCTTGTATTATATGTGATGTTGTTAATAATCGGATTACATGATCGGTTAGGGTTATGCTAGTAACTCGGTTGATATGTTGTATGATATGTGTATGCATGATAAACGGATTGAAGTTTGCTATCCTTGTTATTGTTCTAGTTGTAAATCGGATTACATGATTAGAACCGAATGAATGTATGTAATCGGCTGGATACATGTTAGATTTCGAATGGTTTGATGATGGTGTTAGGATGATTTGGGATTGGTAATGATGAATGGAAACCGAAAGCTTGTTAATCGGCTGATATGTATGTATTCGGGTTGCTGATAATATGATTGATGGTTTTGACTAAGTTGTTGTTCATATTCATGATTAGGGTTCTTTAGAAAACAATTGATATATGCTTGTTTGATCGATAATATGCAAACTGTTAGTTGTTAATTGATTGTGGACAAATATGGAAACCTTGTAATTGATGGGCAAGATAAATGTTTGTAACTGATTTCCATAAATTCTGGATTTTTAAACCTGATCGCACAAGACCTCATGTCATACAAGGGGTCTACTCGCACAAGGAGTCTAGTCGAACAAGTCATCTGATCGCACAAGATGACCTGCTCGCACAAGACACTCACAGCCGCACAAGGCTGTTCGGATCGCACAAGTTGTGTGTTTAATTAACGGTTGGGCCGGGTAAGTGTTTGGGCCGGATGAGTCCACTCGCACAAGATATATCCAGTCGCACAAGGGCACCTGATGTCGCACATGATTGCTTGATTGTTTGTTGTTATTGGGCCGTATGATCATATGTTGGGCCGGGTATGGATGGGCTTAACGAGTGGATCGCACAAGGCTTATTGACTTGTGCGAGCCCATTCTATAAAAATCGTACAAGTGATAGTATGTTGTGACGGTGCCTGCTAGTATGTTAATGTGCCTAATATGTGTTGCTATGATCCGTGTGTGTGTTCTTACATGTTATCCTACCTGATACCTATGTGCATTACTTGAGTCAAAACCTGACTTGTATGGTAACCCTATTAGGACGCGGTTGACCACTCATAGTTCAAGAAACCCTTTTGTGTATCTGCCGAGCAAACCAAGGTGAGTTCACACAGCCAAGGCATGGGATTCCCAGGATGGGAATGGGTTGGATTATTTATTCGTTCAGTTTATGGAACTTAGATATATGATTCCCGATAGAGGAGGGATTATGGATAAGAACAAGACTAGACTGGTTATACTAATTTAAACGATCTTCGCACACACGCCAAGGGTCGGCCGCGATATTATGACAATCTTCGCACACATGCCTAGAAAGGGCCGCGAACTATATACTCTAATCTTCGCAAACATGCCAGGAAGGGCCGCGATACTACTATACCTAGTCTAGCAAACATGGGAAATCCCCACTATACTTCGCAAACATGCCTAGAGGGCCGCGATACGATATATACGATACATGATTACTAATGAACATACGAACTGCTTTACGAACACTATAACTAAACAAACCCCCTGTGAACTCACTCAACTAGTTGTTGACTCGTTACTACATGCTTTGCAGGTCTATAGGTACTTAGCTGGAGCTTGCACAAGGAAGAGTCGTTGTGGGACATGGACAGCTGTGTGCCATGTTAAACAATTAAACTTTGGATTTGGTTCTTAACCTTATGCTTCCGCTCATAACTTAACTATGTTTGTTTTGGATATTAATCGTGTTGGTTGAACTTTTACATTAAATATTTACTTGTTCAATATGATTAGTGGTTTGATCCTGGTCAGTCACGCCTCCAAGCGGTGATACTCCGCAGGTGGATTTTGGGGGTGTGACAATCAGATCTTAAATCACAGTAAAAATTAATCAATTTCATCAAAAATGCGATCAGTTCTCGGACAGAATATTCAAACTCAGATCTGGAACGAATTAGCGGTCGAAATTGTACAATAAACATATCATTGTGTTCGGAATCAAGAGTAGATCATTCCTTGAAAGTATCAGATTGTAATTTGGACTAAAAATCGGTTAAAAATTATGGTTCGCTTTTACGGTCATCGCGAGTTTCAGATCTGGAATAAGTTTCTGGTTCGCTTTTTAGTACATCTTATTGATCTGGTCCGCTCGAACGATCATTCTCTGGACCGCTGTTACGTACATTAGCTGGTCCGCTCGAACTAACAGCTTGTGTGGTTCGCTTATTTGGACATCTGCTGGTTCGCTCGAACGAACATCTGCTGGTTCGCCCGAACAAACATCAGCTGGTCCGCTCAAAAGGACAACATCTGATTCGCTCGAACGAACTTTAGTCTAGTCCGCTCGAACAGACAAAGTCTGGTCCGCTCGAACAGACTTTCTGGTCCGCTCATTGTTCTGTGGTTCGCTTATTCAGTCACTGTGGTTCGCTTATCTGAACCTGTTTGATCCGCGAATCTTTGACACGAGTCTTAGATTGATTTCATCAAACACAACTGTTACATATTTAGTCTGTTTGAACTGATTGCTTGATTGTTTGTTTGCAGGTGATCCAAGGTGATTTACAAGGTGCAAATACCGAGAAGTTGAAACATTGTGGACTTTGAACTAACAAAAATTTTTGAATCATGTCATTTAACGAAGAAAGTGTGGTTAAAATGTTTGACGAAAAGGAAAATGATAATCTTGAAAGATTGAATGATTGGTATAATAGATTTTGGTTTAACGTGAGAGAAAATGGGAATAAGCATGTTTGGGTTAATAGACTTGAAAATTTTTGTTGCAAGAAACTTGAACCGTTGGATGAGTTAGTAACACGGTATTATCAATTACTTGCAAATTTAAAAACGAATGAGATAAGAATGTCAGATGCTGAACAGATATCAAAATTTGCAGATGTATTACCGGCTGAATGGAATGAATTCTTGATTAACCTGAAAAAGGATTATAGATTTTCAAATTTGAGTTTAGGAGAATTCATCGATAAAATTAAAACACACAATTATGAAAATGAAAAGAAAAAGAAGAAGTTGATAGATGAAATAAACGAGGATTCATAAAAAATAGATTTGGATGTGATCATTGAAATGAGAAAACGAATCACTGTGTGTCTTGCAGCAAAAAATGTTATGAGATACGATATTAAGAGGGGTTGCTATATTGATGAAAATATGAATCCTCTTGATTTTGTTAAAATTTTCTGTGCAGGAACATACATGAAGGAAACAAAGAAAGAAGCTGATAATGGAGAGATGAATGGAAAATGCTTGAAATGCGAAAAATCAGAAACAGACAATGTCAAACTTCTGAAGAATGTAGAGAGTTTAACATTGGAAATCAAAAGTTTGAAGGATGAGAAAGAATCTGATAATAAACAGATTTTTGAAATGAGAGAAAATTGTGAGAAATTGATGTCAGAAAATGACAAACTGTTGAGTAGTTTGGACAGTTTGACATTAGAAAACAAAAATTTTAAAGAAAAAGAAAAAGATTTTCAAAATCAAATAAAGATTTTAGAAGATGAGAGAGATATTTTTGGTAAAGATAATCTTCAAAAACAAATTGAAATCAATTCTCATCTTACTAAAATCATTCAGCTTGAAAAAGAAGCTGAAAAAGCTCGGATGAAAATCAAAGAGCTTGAAGTGAAATTGAAAGGTTTTGTGAATTTTACATCACATGTTTCTCCAAAACCGATCAATTCTGTTCCAATAAGTGACAATGTCACAAATTTTGACGAAGTCAAAGTCAAAATTGAAGATTGTGATGAAATATCTGATGATGAAAAAGAAAAGAAAAGAAAAATATTTTTAGATTTACAAGAAAAATTTAAAAATACTGTTTTGCAATCTACTGAAACAGGTGAATGTTCTAAACAAAAATCTGTTAAGAAGAGTGTAGAACAGAAACAAAAAGATAAAAATTTGAAAAATCCTAAAAATGAAAATAAAAGCTCATCAGATAAGTCATCCAATCATTTTGAAAAATCACAAAAATCTAAAAATGAAAACTTACAAAATGTTGGTAATAAGTGGTGCAGGTTTGACCACAGTGCTTCAAAGCCAAATCCAGTTTTCAGGAGGAGTGATAATCACCACAAAGCTAGACAATGTTATGATCTAAGCATATGGTGTGAAAGTGGTGAATGGTACGATAACAGAGTGTGCTACACTTGTGGTGTGAGAGGACACATTGCTGTTAACTACCAGAATTGGAATTATGAAACAAGAAGATGCTATAATTGTCAAATCAGAGGACATATTGCCAAAGATTGCCCAAGGAGATCGAGGGTTGAATCTCAAAGAATGGCAAAGAAGCCAGTCAACGTCAAGCTCCAAGAACAGAAGGTTCTAAAACCTAAAGTTCAGGATCAGAAAATTCAAGAAAAGAAAGTTAAACTTTCACAAGGGCAGAAAGACAGACTGCGAAAGAAAAGGAAGAAGGCGAGAGAGTATCTCGAGAAAATTTTGTCTTCGGGTTCACCGGACAGATTGAATAAAAGTTCTGATGAATCAATTCACTCGACTGAAAAGCCAAGTAAATTGAATTCTTCAGATGCAAATCTGAGGACAAAAGAAGAAAAGAAGAAGAAGAAAATGGTCGGCGATGAATCTGATGTGTCAAAGTCAGACAAGCCACCATCAGGCAATGAATCTGACAGGTCAAAGTCAGACAAGCCATGTGCAGGCAATGATTCTGGTTCGTTAAAGCCAGAAGAGCCTGTAGTTGAGGTAAAATCTGAGAATTCAGGTTTAACAATGGATGATGCAAATTTTCCACCATTGTTGAACAAGAATTCTAAATCACCCAAAGACAGTCAGACTTGGGTGAAATTTTTCAAATAAGAAAAATCTGACTTGCCGGAGCTTCCAGGTTGGTAAGTGTGAAGCAGGTATCGGCATCATTCTTGAGAAATTCACAGGATGGTAACTGTGATATTTCGATTTACAAGTGGTAAATCAGGGACATTAAGTTGTACTTGATTTTCTACTAGTGTTTGTGTTGATAGAATCTTGAATTGTTAAATCTTTAAAATGGTTGAAAGAGAACAAGGTGATGAAACCCCGAGTTTGTGAAAAGACAAACAAAACTAATTTTCCGGAAAAAAAACCATTTGATTAAAACAAACTTAAGTGTTTTGAAATCTAAATGGGAAAATAGTTTGTTGTCAGGGGGAGTTCTGATTGTTAAGCCAAGAGAATGGCGAATTGAAGCGATTCGATATCGGTTTGTCACGTTTCTTGTATAGTTTGTTTTCAAATTTTCCCAGAAAATCAAAATTGAAACATATTTTGATTTTAAGGGGAGAAAAAATTTAAAAAAAAAATTAGAAAATTTGAAAATGTCAAAAACATTGAAAAATCAAAAATGAGTTTTGTGTTAAACAAGAGGAAATGATAGAAAATCAGTGAACTATCACAGCATGCTAAAGATATGAAATGTCAAATGCGATAAACGGTCTCACTAAAGATGTGACGATAGGCTCAGCTAGACTAGTAGATTTGCGATAACGATACAAACATAAATGAAAAAGCCTAGTTCTAGTGGGAAACATGGTCAAAAGCATAGTACTTGGTTTTGTCCTTCTTGACTGTGTATCTACTCAGTAATCGCTGATTGTCGAAAGACATAAAACTGGTTAAGTTTGTGAAATTTCACAACTTTGCTGAAAAGTCGCTGTGATTGTGCATTTCATTTTGCAAAGATTTAAACTTGTTTTATTTCTTTATTTTGTTTAAGCATCGGACATCCTCTGCGTATACGTGAGTATCGACCTGGATGTTGTTGTCTAAACGTTCTGCTTTATTTTCTTTGGTGTTTCGTTTAAGCTTTGGATCACCTCTGCGTATACGGGAGTATCGACCTGGTGGTTAAAGCCTAAACAACTTCAACTTATTTTTATTTTTCTTATTTTGTTTAAACATTGGACTTTCTCTGCGTATACGGAAGTATCGACCTGATTGTTAATGTTTAAACATTCTGCTTTGTTTTTCGCACAAATCACAGTTGATAAAAGTTTAAAGGCATTACTTGAGTCAGTGTATTGCATGATGAGGGGATATGCTGAGATCGTGGGGTCCATAAGAATTTTAGTGCTATCTTAATATACCTTAACGTATCGGTAAGCAGATTGAAAGTTTTTAGATTGAGTTTATGTGGACAACAATATCGTCAATCAAGGTGAATCGTTTAGAACTGAAAATGTCAAAAGCTTAACGGTGCTAGTGATTTGTTTTATAAACTGATATGATCCTCTTACACAAACTCACAAAAATATTGTTTGTATATATTTCTTTATTGCATTTCAGTCAAGATCAAAAATTTCAAAAAGATTTTCGGAGTGTTTTAGCATAATATTTTGAAAATTCAAAAAGATTTTTGACAACTGATGTTGAAGAGTTGATTTTCAAAATTCCAAGTGCTAAACTTGATGAACTAGAGGGTTGGGAGAATATATTGAAAACTTTGAATGTCATATACAAATGTTTTGAAAGATTGTGTGTTTAGTTAATCAAGGTCATTCATTTGAACTTGATGTAACTAGTATGATTGATTGTATATATGATTTCTACTAGTAAGTTTATTAAATTCAATTGTTATAAATTTGTGAAACTTATGTTGAGGTAGAGGATGTGCAGGGTAACAGGTTTTGGACTTCATTATTTCCCAACGGAGGCAAATTGTCAAAACTTGAACCAGATATCTCAAGATCCCAGCATACTGAGAGGGGGAGTCTGTGAAAGGGGGAGTCTGGATCAACAGTTATTGGGAAGTTGAAGTTAGAGCAAGGTGTTAATGCTGAAATTTGTGAAGAATGCTTGTGAAGATAGACAGAGTTGGAGAAAAGACCAAGACCGAAGACTCAGGTGCTGAAGATTGCTGAAGACTACGTCAACATCCAAGGGGGAGTCTGTTGATGCACGGAATGTCTGTTGACTGCGTCTACAAAAAGTCTGAAGTAAATATTGGTCAACAGAAAGTCAATGATGTCAAAATATGTATTTTATAATGTGGTCCGCTCATAGGGTCATGTCTGGATCGCTTTTATGTCATTGTTTAGTCTGGTCCGCTTATGTGTCATGTCATATAAGCGAACCAGCATGTCTATATATAGGGGGTGTAGTCTGAGCGGTCCAGAAGGTGTGTGTGTGCTTAGGAGCTGAAACTCTGTCAAAATATCATCAGAAAGCAATAAAGAGATAGAAATTAGAAAGGAATAGCTGTTGTTACTTTACGTGCATTGATTCCGCCTTTACATGTGAAGATGAGCTACTCAGACTGATCATTTAGAGTCAAAGAACGGTCCAACAAAAATAGCAAGATCATGGTTCTTACCACTAGCACAAGGCTAGGGATGATCAAGTGAAGAAAATAAGTGGATAAAAGCAAATAAGAGAGGTCCTTGCACTTCCGTAAGCTCCTAGCTCCTTTATGTGACCTCTAACACCTTGGTATATGCTTGTAATGTATGTAGGAGGATTGAATATGGTGGATGTGTGGGTGCTTGGGGTCGGCCGAGAACAAGGAGGAGAAGAGGAAGAGAAAGTGTGTGTTGAAATGAAGGTTATGTCTTGCATGTTCTCTTATAGACTATCTTAACACTTTAACCCTTGGTTACTATGTTTAGGAAAGTATTAGCATATCCATTTTAATATTGAAAAAAATCTACAAAGTGGGGGCCATGTTGGCCGTAAATAGGTGGGGGGGGGGGGGTCTACACATAGGTTATAACTTAACTAGTTACATTATGGTAAAAATGTAAGTATTAGTTAGTTATATTAGTTACTAGATATTTAGGAGGTGTTATGATGTTCGGGGATCATAACTAGCTTGATAATGTTAAAACAGTGCTTCTAGTGAAAATTTGATGTTTCGGGTAGTGTCCGGTTGTTCGGTTGGTTACCGGTTCGTTAACGTGCTAAACTATGCAGTTTAGTGTGCTTTATGTACCCTTTTGTGACACTTTTGATTCCCGACACTTAGGAAAGCATTCAGGACCATTTAATTATATTTATGCATAAAATTAGATTGTTAAAATGCTGAGTATTGCTGAATTTTGCTGAATTCAGCACTTTGGGTGAGTTTTAGGCACTTTCTGGCCCTTAAACTATCTCTAGAAAGGCAGTTTTGTGATCCTTACTTTCCTACACACTATACTAGTGTAAGACTTGATTTCTGGCTCATTTTGTGTCTCAACATACTGTCTATCTATGTACTGCATTTTGTCAGAATATTCCTGATTTATCTGATAACTGTGCTAACTATGTTTCGTGCATCATTTGAGTCGCTTTCATGAAATAATGGCATATCATTGAGCAATATGTGATGCACATGAGAATCTAAAGCAGTAATCAGTAAGCAGTTAATTGTAATTCAGCACAGTCATTAAGCACTAATCATGATTAATTAATTGTATGGATACCTGAATTTTTGACAGTTGTCACAGTAAAATCCAAGAAGGCTGAGGATCATCTCTGGGATATTGAAGGAGCATTTGATATCCTGGACCAGTACAATATGAAACTAAATCCTGCCAAATGCCATTTTGGAGTGGGGGCAGGAAAACTTTTTAGGATATATGGTGACTAAAAGGGGGATAGAAGCAAGCCGGAACAGATTAAAGCTATCCTGGATATCAAGTCACCTTCCAACATGAAAGATGTACAAAGATTAACAGGGCGTGTAGCAGCATTAAACATGTTTATATCGAGATCCTCAGAGAAATGCAAGGAATTCTACGATATCCTGAAAAAGAATAAGAAATTCGAATGAGGAGAGAAGCATGAAGCAGCCTTGCAGGAATTGAAGCAATATGTTTCAACTGCACCTCTATTGATGAAGCCCAAGGATGGTGAACCATTATCCCTGTATCTTGCAGTATCAGGGAATGCAGTAAGTGCTGTTCTGGTAAAGGATCATGAAGGTCAGCAGTATCCTGTCTATTATGTTAGTAAAAGTTTATTAGATGCTGAAACTAGATACTCTCACTTAGAGAAATTGATATTAGCCCTAGTTATGGCATCGACTAAGCTTAGACATTATTTTGAGACACATAGGATTCATGTTAAAACTAATTATCCTGTTAAAAATGTGCTTAGGAAACCTGAGATGTCGGGTAGAATGGCTAAGTGGTCGATAAAATTAAGTGCCTATGATCTAGTATATGAACCTAGAAATGCTATAAAGTCTCAGGCTCTAGCAGACTTTGTGGCTGATTTCAGTAGTGATATTCAAAATGAAGTAGACCTAGAAGTACAACAACTAGGAGAAACCTTAGAATCCTGGACATTATATACTGATGGTGCATCTAATGTGAGAGGTGTAGGATTGGGTATACTACTAAAATCGCCACAGGGGGACATATTACCCCAGGCTATTAGATGTGAGTTTCCTGCCACTAATAATGAAGCAGAATATGAAGCTTTGATTGAAGGATTAGAGTTGGCCAGGAATATGAATATTAAAAATTTGCAAGTATATGTTGATTCCTTATTAATTTCTAACCATTTTAATGGATACTATGCAGTCAAAGGTGAAAGGTTAATCGAGTATCTTGAAATTCTCAAAAAATTAGCAGGATATTTCGATGTTTTTACACTTGAACAGGTACTAAGGGAGGATAATGTAACACCTGTGCCTTCACGGCCATCAAACAAATACCAAACCAATGAAATATTATATTTCATACTTGGGATTTGTAAAAATATGTGTATAGTTTACACATATCAACTCTTGTTCAATTTCAAGCTTTAAATCGCTTTCTGGAAGGCTATACGCGCACTGATGCGTAAATATAACCAGTTTAATCCAACAAACACTCCGGAATAGTGAAATAGGCTTAACATACCTTAAATAACCTTTACATAACTTAGATATAAGTTTTGGAAGGTTTGGTGTGGTGAAATCAAAGTTTAATCGCTTACAGGGACTAAAGTTGACAAACTGCGAAAGTATGCCAATTTGAACTGTAACAGACCTTCCGAAACATGACCATAAGTTAAACATACCATAAATATCCTTTACATAGCTTAGAAATAGGCTTTGAGGTGTTCGGTATGCTAAAATAAACTTTTGTGGCATTCAGGGACTAAAAGCGTCAAAAAGTGCACAAGTTTGCATTTTTACGCGTAACTTACGTTCTGAATACATCCGGACATCCAAAAATTTATGTAAGCACTAAAATATTTTATTTTAGTGTTCGGCATAAGAAAAATCCATTCGTCGCGTCATTTGGATCGTTTTTTGCGCTTATGCGCATTCCGTCGTAATTAAGCGAACATCGCGTTCGTACGACCAAACGAACTGACATCCGACATATTTTTGAGCATGTTTCATGTCCACAATGTTTAGGCAACATTTTAGGGCCTTAAAGTTGGCTTTACGGGCCTTAGAAGTGTCGGGAATGGCCTTAAACACGTGCAGGGGCTGAAACTGTCATTTTTGAAACTTATTTTCGGATCAGAAGCCCCAAGCGGCCCGCATTAGATTTGTCTAATGCTGAAGCGGGCCGCCTCAGCCTCTACAGACCAGATTCATTGTTTTTACAGCTGGTTGCAGCTGTTTAGCACCTCCAATCTCTCTTCCACATGTCAATTCCCTATGGTGAGTGGCCATTTGACACACCACAACATTCCAACACATGTACGGCCTTGATCGTGCCCTCTTTTCCATGAAACGATCTCAACGGTTACCCGAAAACTATATATACCCATCCACCCCCATTGCATTTTCTCACAAGAATCTTGATTTGAGAGCTCTAAGTTGAAACCATTGTTTCATACCTGAGTTCTTGAATCGAGATTAGCATTCGGGGACCCTGGGTAAGTATTCTTTCGTTCTTTTCCTTATTTTACTGCTTTTCGAGTCAGAAAGTCAAACTTTGTTTGACTTTCAACGTTGACCAGTAATGGTCAATGCGAAGTTCGTTTGAACTTCGCAACGTGAGTGTAATCACGTTGGTCATAGTCCCTTGGGACTATGCCCACTGATTACCACGTTGTCTAGGGTCGTAGGGTAGGCGATCTAATAAATCGCCTATACCTTCGAACCCGACCCAGTTTGGTCGATCATTAGGATCCGACCAAATACATTAGGTGACCATAGTAGGTAGGGAATAACCTTCCGAGGTTATACCCTATGGTCACATCGTTTAAGTAGTTGTATGATAGGTAGTTTATATGCCTTAGGTAAATTACCAGAATACCCTTTTCATGTATAATTGGTAATTAAGCATATGTAACCTAAACTTTTGTCACATAACTGATTATGTAACATGTTTAGGCATACAACACTTGTCATAGGACTAGTTAGGCGGTCCGAACGCGTTTCACGCGAACGACGCGTTAAAGTAGCATAAGCTACCTAAACGGGTCGTAATGGGTCGTAAGCAGTTAGGTTAAGTTTCATTTAGTATGTAGGCTTTGTTAAACCATATCACATGAGTCTCCACACTCGTTTGGTTTACAAACCCTAATGCTACCCAGTCTTCCGATTTAGGTCCGGTTATTTAACATAGTTACCTATATTAGGTGCCGTTTGATTCCGAGATCTCTAGCACTATTTGGTGGTTATCTTTAGACAACTGAGCAATCTCAAGTGAGTACATAGACCCCTCTTTTACTGTTTTTCCAAACTGTTTTGGGGTGGAACACATGTGCCTACTTGTTACTTTCATGCTTTCCTGTTTTCACATCATATACCGACTATGTTTGTTAGTACATTATAGTACATGATTTCATTACTTTTCTGCTATGTATGTTGACTGATAACATGCTAAGCACATTGATTTACATGACTTTTCTGCTATGTATGTTGACTGATAACATGCTAAGCACATAGATTTACATGACTTTTCTGCTATGTATGTTGACTGATAACATGCTAAGCACATTGATTTACATGACTTTTCTGCTTTGTATGTTAACTTAGCATACTTAGTACATCATTTTACATTGCATCTCTGTTGCATATGTTCCAGTAACATATGGACACATTGTTTTACAGCTCTACCTTGTATGTTTACTCTAGCATACTAGGTACATTATCTTCATCTCATGCTTACATTTTGGTATGACATTTGGTTTGTTTAACGGGTCTATATAACATTCATTAACATTTGCTACGCCGCTCGGTAGTAGGTAGTGGTACCATAGGACTTGACAAATCCCATTCCTGACATCCCGGGTTTGTTTGGATGTAAGGAATGACTGAATCCGAATACAATTCTTTTGATAACCTTGACTGAAAGGGTTATCCGACTGTCTCAAGGCTTGAATGTTTGCGTTTAACATACTGTATAAGTGTTTGTATCAGTAAAGCATGCATTATTCTACAAAACATAACTTTGATTTAAACCAAGTTTTACTTCAATACTTTGTTTTGTTCATTTTTACTTATGGTTTAAGTAGTCTAAATTTTACTTACCATACATATCATTTTGGTTATACATTACTTGACTACTTTTGGACTATCAACATTTGACATGGTTTATACAAGGACTTTTGACTATTGGTTTAAACATAGACATTTGACATGGATATTTGACATAGACATTTGACATGGATATTTGACATAGACATTTGACTTGGATATTTGACATAGACATTTTGACATGATTTACATCTTGACATGAACATTTTACATTGTTTGGTTTGGTTTGATTAAGTGATTAAGTAACGATGCGTGTGTAATATGATACAAGCATGGTGGATACGCCGCTGGTACTTCCTATATATAAGTGTTTGTATGGTATTACATGTCGTCACGTTATTTGAATCATTTCAGTTTGAGACATAGAACATTTCATACAAATAACATACTTTTCACAAGACATTGATTTATAAACAACTTATCTTATACAAACGCATTTTACTTGGTTATCCATTTAACCTTACATTTATTTATACTTATCATCTGATCTTATCGTTTTTCAAATGATTTAAAGACAAAGCAAATAACAAGGTTCATGACTAAACATTTTCTCAAACATAAGTCATGAAACCTATTTTCACAAAACCTATGTATCTCACCGGCATTTTTATGCTGACGTACCATATTTTCACATGTGTTTTTCAGGAAATGAAGCATAGGATTGATCAAGATACACTTAGGCGGACATGGGCCTTAGTGACAATAAAAGATGCAGACTAGTTAATTATGTTGTATTTCCTTGTTTGTTAAGACATTGTAACACTTCTAATGAATAAAACGAAATTTCAATTGCCATGGATTTGAAACATTAATTCTGTTACAACACTCCCCGATGTTTCCGCCACGTTTTGTATGTTCCACGTGGTCGGGGTGTGACAGAAAAGATGGTATCAGAGCCAATGGTTATAGGGAATTAGGTTATTAGTAATGCTTTGACCTAGTCTATAACCTTCTTAGGACCCTAACGCGAGTTTACTTGCGTTTAGTCATAAAACAATACTGTCGCCTATCCTTAGGCGACGACCACAACAAGAACATAAATTTCAAAACCGCTTTGAAAACTAATCATCTGTTCTAGGATGATTAATTACTAGGTTTTGAACTCTCTATTATATGGTTTTGAAACCCTTTGAATTTTCAAAATTTCGTCAAGGTTTTGGGTTTTAAATAATGTGAACACGTGCAAACTGGAAGGGTGAATGCCTGTATTCTGGGTTTTCTGTCTAGGCAAGCACTTCGTATACATCTCATCAGACGCGAGACCAGTTGTGCTTACCTGGGAATTCTTGGGATGAGTGTTCACTTATAGGCAAGCATGTCTTCGCGATACATTATTTTTGACCCATTTACTTTGATCAGTCACTGTGTGTCGTTTGTTGCTTTGTAGTAACAAACAAATGACCACTATCCTTGCTTTCATCAGATTTGTTTCATCTCATTCTTTTCGTCTAATTCTCTCTCTCGTTTCCTTTCATGTTTCCTCTTTCAAAATGCCTCCTCGACGCGAAAGCCAGATAGAGACTGCCGAATTGGCAGAAATCATTGCGCAGCAAATGGCTGCTCAATTCCCAAACCTCTTTGCTCAATGGAACCAAGCCAACAACAACAACAATGTACTATGCAAATACAAGGATTTCAACCAGGCTAAACCACTCAAGTTTAGTGGTTCTGAAGGAGCAACTTGGCTTCTTCAATGGTTCGAGAGCATTGAGAATACTTTCCGCCACGTGCAGTGTCCTGACAATCGCAAGGTCGAGTTTTCTTCAAGTGTGTTTCAGAAGAGGGCTCTCACATGGTGGAACGGGATTATGAGGGATCGTGGTGCAGAAGTTGCTCTAGCACAGACATGGGCTGAACTCAGGGTTCTGATGATGAGGGAATTCTGTCCTCGTCATGAGCAGCGAGCTTTGGAGAAGGAATTTGATGAGTTGAAGCAAGATAGTGGTGAGCACAGGGCGTATACTGATAGGTTTGAGGAGTTGAGTCTGCTTTGCCCGACAATGGTTACCCCACTTGACATAGCTATCGAAAGGTACATCGACGGCCTACCTGACTCGGTACAAGACATCCTTACTGGTAGTAACTCTGCCACACTCCGTCAGGCGATCAAGTTATCAGCGACATTGACTGAGTCGTAGATTCGGAAGAATAAATTACACAGGAAGGGTGACAAGGGCGAGAAACAGTCGTCTGACAAGGAGGATAGCAAGAAAGGTCAAAACAAGAATGGGAAGGATTCTAGTTCATCCAAGAGGGCAAGGAAGCGTAAGGTTTCCCAAAACAATGCCATTACTGCACAGGCCCAAGCTGCATCAAATCAGCCTGCGCAACCACTAGCCAAGAAGCCTTATTTTGGCAATGCACCTTTGTGCAACAGGTGTAACGGCCATCATCAACCACACCTCCAGTGTCGTCAGTGCACCAACTGCGGAAGATCCGGTCATCTTGCTAACACCTGCCGCATCCCTGCTAATCCGAATCGCCCAGTTCAGAACCCGGCTCAACAAGTTGCTCAGCCTCTTGCTCAGCAACAGGGTCAAGCTGCACGACCACACTACCCACCTGGTGCCTGTTACAATTGTGGGGATCTGACCCACTACAGAAACCGATGCCCAAAGCTTGCTAATGCAAATCCGACCCACGGATGAGCATTCAGCTGAACAAAGGATGTTGCTGTCTTATGCCTTTGTTTCTTTTGTTTTCGTGTATTGTGAAACAATATGTCTCGTTCATAAATAAAAGTTGTTGTTCACAATTCTGATATACAAGTATAATTACATGTGTGTATGACTTTTCCTATGATACCTACATCAAGGAACTATGTTCCTTACAAACTACTCTTGTGATTCTCTCTTTCAAATGATCGCTCGTGATTCCCTCGAACATTTTAAGTACTCGTTTCATTCTAAGAAACAAAGTACAGAAGATAAAGTGACATTATGAGTGATCATGCTTCTGCACATCAGTGCCTTTGAATCCTTGGTTAGATAACTAAGGGTGTTTTCAAATCTCATACCCAGTACGTTTTAATTTTTCAACATACACAGTACCAGTATTTCAAAACAATCTTCATGATCTCAAAACATTTCATATAGTTTGAAAACAATTTTTCTAGATGCATTGTCTATGTTATTTCAAAAACATTGGCCATGTTATCAAAACCAACCTTTCTAATTTCAAAATATTTCATATAGTCTGAAGACAATATTAACACAATACATTTTCTGATCAAGTGCATGATTTCGAAAAGCATCATTCATGTCTTTCAAAAACCTTATACATAATTTCAAAATTCATCTCGCATGATTTTAAAACATTTTTGTAAATATATCTACCTAATACACCTACTTTATGATTTCAAAAAGTATTATATATAAGGTTTCAAAAACGTTAAACACATTTTTCTTAAAAGAACCCCATGCATAGTTTTCAAAAATATTTTCCTCATACATTGACTTAACCTTCAAAATTCTGCTTCATATGTCGCCTTGACATATCAAGCATCTCAACTTCTTAAGCATTTTACATCATGTTTTGACCTAAGCACGTCCAGTGCAAGGTTTCAAAACATCTCCAACTTTTAAATCCATATGGGATCTTTTTATCCTCACAATTAGATCCTTGTGGATGATTATTATTCAAATCAGAGTCCTTAATTGGATTCCTTATGTACCTTAATTCGAACACTTCGGTTCCAAATAATCGAAGTCGAATTTTCTTTTTGAATCTTTCTATCTTTATAGTTGGATTCTTGATAACGTTTAAAGTACTAAATGAAATCCACGGAATGGATTCCTAGTGTGCTTTAAATGCATGTACGCAATTTACAAGACAAATTAGCAAACAATTTTGTGGTTATGTGACTATGTGTTTACTCATCTTATGTTTTCTTTTTTGCATTTTTGGTGTTTGTACTACTCTGGATATTCTTTATCCAAATCCTTGCAGGATCTTTCATATCTTCATATGAGGGATTCGTAGCAGGATATTCAAAAGGTACTACCTTTAATCCTTAAATGGGCTTCTATGTAATAGTTAAGACCCTTGGATTATATAGTACCACTCCAAGATTCATAAGAGACCCTTTAGTGGTCTAGTCAAAAAGATTGATTCACAATTTGGTAAAAAAAAAAAAAAAAAAAAAAAAATGACATCTAGTGATGTAGCTGAACAGACTCCTTGATAGTCTATTTAAATCATTTATTGATTTAGTCTAAAGGACTCTATGGCGGTCTAAGTCACGCTCATCACAGGATTGTTCATTTGGTTTTACCCTACACATTATAAAATAGACTGTGTGAACTGTGCAAGGAATTCTCTAATTATGGATGCGCACATAATTATGAAATTTAGTGCACAGAAATCCAGTAAGATTTATTATGTGAAGGAACCAATAGCGACAACAATAACAAAATGAGGACGATGTAATGGAGGTACGGTGGACGCACCAATGACGCTTTATATACTTGTATATATAGGTATCCCTCTTACGTTGCAATCATGATGATTATTAAAGTTACTAGAAGTTCAGAAATCTAGCCAATATTGTTCGATCTTTTCAACTTCATGTTTTAAACTCTTACAAGTTTCCTCTAAATAAATTTCGGGACGAAATTTCCTAAAGTAGGGGAGACTGTAACACCTGTGCCTTCACGGCCATCAAACAAATACCAAACCAATGAAATATTATATTTCATACTTGGGATTTGTAAAAATATGTGTATAGTTTACACATATCAACTCTTGTTCAATTTCAAGCTTTAAATCGCTTTCTGGAAGGCTATACGCGCACTGATGCGTAAATATAACCAGTTTAATCCAAAAAACACTCCGGAATAGTGAAATAGGCTTAACATACCTTAAATAACCTTTACATAACTTAGATATAAGTTTTGGAAGGTTTGGTGTGGTGAAATCAAAGTTTAATCGCTTACAGGGACTAAAGTTGACAAACTGCGAAAGTATGCCAATTTGAACTGTAACAGACCTTCCGAAACATGACCATAAGTTAAACATACCATAAATATCCTTTACATAGCTTAGAAATAGGCTTTGAGGTGTTCGGTATGCTAAAATAAACTTTTGTGGCATTCAGGGACTAAAAGCGTCAAAAAGTGCACAAGTTTGCATTTTTACGCGTAACTTACGTTCTGAATACATCCGGACATCCAAAAATTTATGTAAGCACTAAAATATTTTATTTTAGTGTTCGGCATAAGAAAAATCCATTCGTCGCGTCATTTGGATCGTTTTTCGCGCTTATCTGCATTCCGTCGTAATTAAGCGAACATCGCGTTCGTACGACCAAACGAACTGACATCCGACATATTTTTGAGCATGTTTCATGTCCACAATGTTTAGGAAACATTTTAGGGCCTTAAAGTTGGCTTTACGGGCCTTAGAAGTGTCGGGAATGGCCTTAAACACGTGCAGGGGCTGAAACTGTCATTTTTGAAACTTATTTTCGGATCAGAAGCCCCAAGCGGCCCGCATTAGATTTGTCTAATGCTGAAGCGGGCCGCCTCAGCCTCTACAGACCAGATTCATTGTTTTTACAGCTGGTTGCAGCTGTTTAGCACCTCCAATCTCTCTTCCACATGTCAATTCCCTATGGTGAGTGGCCATTTGACACACCACAACATTCCAACACATGTACGGCCTTGATCGTGCCCTCTTTTCCATGAAACGATCTCAACGGTTACCCGAAAACTATATATACCCATCCACCCCCATTGCATTTTCTCACAAGAATCTTGATTTGAGAGCTCTAAGTTGAAACCATTGTTTCATACCTGAGTTCTTGAATCGAGATTAGCATTCGGGGACCCTGGGTAAGTATTCTTTCGTTCTTTTCCTTATTTTACTGCTTTTCGAGTCAGAAAGTCAAACTTTGTTTGACTTTCAACGTTGACCAGTAATGGTCAATGCGAAGTTCGTTTGAACTTCGCAACGTGAGTGTAATCACGTTGGTCATAGTCCCTTGGGACTATGCCCACTGATTACCACGTTGTCTAGGGTCGTAGGGTAGGCGATCTAATAAATCGCCTATACCTTCGAACCCGACCCAGTTTGGTCGATCATTAGGATCCGACCAAATACATTAGGTGACCATAGTAGGTAGGGAATAACCTTCCGAGGTTATACCCTATGGTCACATCGTTTAAGTAGTTGTATGATAGGTAGTTTATATGCCTTAGGTAAATTACCAGAATACCCTTTTCATGTATAATTGGTAATTAAGCATATGTAACCTAAACTTTTGTCACATAACTGATTATGTAACATGTTTAGGCATACAACACTTGTCATAGGACTAGTTAGGCGGTCCGAACGCGTTTCACGCGAACGACGCGTTAAAGTAGCATAAGCTACCTAAACGGGTCGTAATGGGTCGTAAGCAGTTAGGTTAAGTTTCATTTAGTATGTAGGCTTTGTTAAACCATATCACATGAGTCTCCACACTCGTTTGGTTTACAAACCCTAATGCTACCCAGTCTTCCGATTTAGGTCCGGTTATTTAACATAGTTACCTATATTAGGTGCCGTTTGATTCCGAGATCTCTAGCACTGTTTGGTGGTTATCTTTAGACAACTGAGCAATCTCAAGTGAGTACATAGACCCCTCTTTTACTGTTTTTCCAAACTGTTTTGGGGTGGAACACATGTGCCTACTTGTTACTTTCATGCTTTCCTGTTTTCACATCATATACCGACTATGTTTGTTAGTACATTATAGTACATGATTTCATTACTTTTCTGCTATGTATGTTGACTGATAACATGCTAAGCACATTGATTTACATGACTTTTCTGCTATGTATGTTGACTGATAACATGCTAAGCACATAGATTTACATGACTTTTCTGCTATGTATGTTGACTGATAACATGCTAAGCACATTGATTTACATGACTTTTCTGCTTTGTATGTTAACTTAGCATACTTAGTACATCATTTTACATTGCATCTCTGTTGCATATGTTCCAGTAACATATGGACACATTGTTTTACAGCTCTACCTTGTATGTTTACTCTAGCATACTAGGTACATTATCTTCATCTCATGCTTACATTTTGGTATGACATTTGGTTTGTTTAACGGGTCTATATAACATTCATTAACATTTGCTACGCCGCTCGGTAGTAGGTAGTGGTACCATAGGACTTGACAAATCCCATTCCTGACATCCCGGGTTTGTTTGGATGTAAGGAATGACTGAATCCGAATACAATTCTTTTGATAACCTTGACTGAAAGGGTTATCCGACTGTCTCAAGGCTTGAATGTTTGCGTTTAACATACTGTATAAGTGTTTGTATCAGTAAAGCATGCATTATTCTACAAAACATAACTTTGATTTAAACCAAGTTTTACTTCAATACTTTGTTTTGTTCATTTTTACTTATGGTTTAAGTAGTCTAAATTTTACTTACCATACATATCATTTTGGTTATACATTACTTGACTACTTTTGGACTATCAACATTTGACATGGTTTATACAAGGACTTTTGACTATTGGTTTAAACATAGACATTTGACATGGATATTTGACATAGACATTTGACATGGATATTTGACATAGACATTTGACTTGGATATTTGACATAGACATTTTGACATGATTTACATCTTGACATGAACATTTTACATTGTTTGGTTTGGTTTGATTAAGTGATTAAGTAACGATGCGTGTGTAATATGATACAAGCATGGTGGATACGCCGCTGGTACTTCCTATATATAAGTGTTTGTATGGTATTACATGTCGTCACGTTATTTGAATCATTTCAGTTTGAGACATAGAACATTTCATACAAATAACATACTTTTCACAAGACATTGATTTATAAACAACTTATCTTATACAAACGCATTTTACTTGGTTATCCATTTAACCTTACATTTATTTATACTTATCATCTGATCTTATCGTTTTTCAAATGATTTAAAGACAAAGAAAATAACAAGGTTCATGACTAAACATTTTCTCAAACATAAGTCATGAAACCTATTTTCACAAAACCTATGTATCTCACCGGCATTTTTATGCTGACGTACCATATTTTCACATGTGTTTTTCAGGAAATGAAGCATAGGATTGATCAAGATACACTTAGGCGGACATGGGCCTTAGTGACAATAAAAGATGCAGACTAGTTAATTATGTTGTATTTCCTTGTTTGTTAAGACATTGTAACACTTCTAATGAATAAAACGAAATTTCAATTGCCATGGATTTGAAACATTAATTCTGTTACAACACTCCCCGATGTTTCCGCCACGTTTTGTATGTTCCACGTGGTCGGGGTGTGACAGATAATGCTGAGGCAGATGCTTTGGCAAACTTAGGATCATCAGTTAGGATACCGGAAGGAACCCAAATACCAATACTACATATCCTATATCCTGCAGTGGATCTCTCCAAGTCTCAGGATAAGGAGATAGCAAGTATTCAGGATCCTGATGATGAATATCCTGAGGAAGATCCTAAGTCCTGGACGGCTCCAATCGTGAGATATCTCAAAGAAGGACACATCCCAAAGGATGAGAATCCTAAGGCTTTTAGGATGAAGGTATCTCGATTCACTATTATAAATAATGTTTTGTATAAGAAATCTCTTGCAGGACCATACCTGAGGTACTTGGAGGATCCCGAAACTAAGGAAGTACTTCAGGATATACACGAAGGGGATTGTGGCAACCATACTGGGGGCAGATCATTATTCTCAAAGGTGTTAAGAACAGGATACTATTGGTCGACGATGAGGAAAGATGCTGCAGAATATGCTCGAAGGTGTGACGCGTGTCAAAGGCACATCAATATACTACAACAACCTGCTGAACCACTATATCCTATTGCTTCCCCTTGGCCATTCATGAAATGGGGTATGGACATAGTGGGAAAGTTGCCAAAAGCTCCAGGAGGAAAAGTTTTTATGCTGGCAATGACGGAATATTTCTCCAAATGGGTTGAAGCTGAGGCATTTGTTCAAGTCAGAGACCAAGAAGTAGTATCCTTCATAAAGAGGAATATCCTGACTAGGTTTGGGATACCAGCCGAGATCATTTGTGACAATGGCTCTCAGTTTATCAGTAAGAGGACTACTAACTTTTGCAAGAGTTGGGGAATCAAAATGATCACATCTACTCCGATACATCCTCAAGCAAATGGACAGGCAGAATCCTCGAACAAGATAATTGTCAACAATTTGAAGAAAAGACTAGGAGCTAAGAAAGGAAGATGGGCAGAAGAGTTACCCTTTGTTTTATGGGCCGATAGGACAACAGTAAAGAGTGCAACTGGACAAACCTCATTTGCCTTAGTATTTGGAGCAGAAGCAGTGATCCCAACAGAGATGGTGATACCTACAGCAAGATCCAACCTCCGGGATCCCGAGAAGAATCCTGAAGCACTATGCCAAGAGTTGGATACTGTCGATGAGACAAGGGCTGTGGCAAAATTAAGAATGACAGCATATCAACAGAGGATATCCAGAGCACATAACAAAAACCTAAGGAATAGAAGGTTTCAAGTTGGAGATTGGATATTGAGGAAAGCTTTTCAGAATACTACTAATCCTACTGATGGAAAGTTAGCTCCAAAATGGGAAGGACCATATGAGATTGAATCAGAATCTGGGAAATGAGCATACAGGCTTAAGAATATGGAGGGAGATATATTGCCAAGATCCTGGAATGCTATACACCTCAAAGCCTATTTCAAGTGAGTTTAGAATTTAATTTCTAACACAGGATGGTATGAATTCTATCTCTTTTAAATATAATTTTATTTTATTCCTAATGAACCCAATACTGACTTAGGCATCAGAGGGGTGTTAGCCAAGCTAACACCCACCTTAGTTTAAGGTTGTTTTGCAGAATATGCTTCGGGATATAACTCCAGGATATACACTCAGGATGAATCAAAAGATTAGAGGATTGGCCCCCTCTCTCACGTTTAAGGGATTGTGATCCCTTCGCAGGTTTAAAGGTATTCACCTTTCTCTCGAATTGGGTTTATACATCCCGCCTGGAGCGCAAGTTATTTAGGAATAGTTCAAGATAGCGGGACCAGTCCATGTAAAAGTGGCTGACAATTTCGTTATTGTTGGCTATATCCTAGATCCTAAAGGTATATGAGGATTGATCACCCTCTCTCACGAAAGGGTATTTTCATACTCTCTAAGGTTCAAAGGTTTTCACCTTTCTAAGTCTTGGAGTTTATACACTCCCGCCTGTAGCGCACGAAAACTTGGGATTATCCCCAGCATACTTAGGGTTTATCCCCAGAATATTGAGGATTTATCTCCAGGATATTTAGGGTCTATCCCCTGTAATGCTAAAGTTATACACAAGTGTAAAATCATTTACGATTGATGCACAAAAATTCCTAAGTATTTAAAAACAACATGTACAGGGGACATTCCTCTCAAGGCATTATGAAAAGCTTAAAGGATCAAGTCTGGACTTGGTTTACTAAGTTTCCCAGACAGGGGACATCTTCGATGGAAAGGTTGCAAAAGAATTGAAATCTAAGGATTGAGATGTATTCTATTTCTGGTATGATCTCTCATTTTTATTCTTTAAAAGCCTTATCTAAATTGTCTAAGTTTTTGAAAATATGTTTGCCAAAAGTCTTGATAGAATATTTATGAGTATCCTGACCAGGATATATTTTCAGGATATTTGGTCAGAATATTTGAAATATTATACTAAGATTAAAAATTGAAACTACATTCAAATCAAACAACACATAATAAGATTTGAAAAATAAGAATAAACAACAATGAATAAAGCCAAAAAAGTTAGTTTATTATTAACATTGCAAAAGGTTGTGCTTTTGGTTTCATCTCAAACTGAGATCCATCCACCAAAAGCACAATTAGTTTTTAACCATATCTACTTAACAGTTGAAGGTTTCATCTTGAAACCCAAGATCCATCTGCCTCCAACTGTTGTATTGTTCAAAATAAAGCATACTAATAATTGATGACCAAGGGCTTCGTCCTGAAACTCAGGATCCCTCCACCTTTGGCCATCAAATTGTTCTAAAGTTGTAGGAAATTAAATTATTCAATGACTACCACAAACCATCAGAAATTAAAAGTGGGTTTCGGCCTAGGCATGAATATCCATCATTGCACACTTCACTGCATTTAAGGAGCAGCACCTTCTTCAACCGCAGCATCTCCTCCAGCACCCGCACAAGCATCACCGTCAGGATTCTTCTCAGCATCGCCACCGGCATCAGCCGCCTCCTCTGCCGCCTTGGAAGGCTCCTCACCCATAGGCTTCACGGGATACTCCACAGGAATATGTGACAACTCGTAATTCCGAACCTATCTTTGTACCTTGATGTAATGTAAACATTATGTGACTATGTGAATTAGATGATTTAATGGAATGTTATGTTATTGAATGTTATGTGTTATATGTTATGTGAGTGTATGTATTATGTTATGTATTATGTGAACGCACAACACTCACCCGATCGCACAAGCCCACTCGGGTTACACTTCTTGCATCCGAACCTAGGGCAGCCCAAGTTGGGTTCGGCCCACTTCATTGTATGCGTACACACACAACCTTAGGAGGTTGTTTCTCATTTGTTGCAAAAACATTCATACACACAAACCCTAGCTCTCCTCTCTCTCCCTCACGAACTCGACGGCAACCGCAAACACATCCTCTCTAGCGAAGATCTTTTCTTGATTCGGATCAATCGTCTATTCCATTCTCTTCTTAATCGGTTAGTGTTCATGATGTTATGATTCCATAATTGATGTAATGATTTGATGTGGTATATATGATGAACAATGATGTTTAGGCGATTATGCTTAGGTGGATCGGATGTTATAATGTTAGTGTAAGAACCGAATAGATGTTTATAGATCATCATGTCTTGTTTTCAGATTTGTTGTTTAATGATTTGGAGAATGTTATATGGTTGCTTATGATTGCAAATCACTAGGGGTTACTTATGTAGATCGAATCACTTGTGTAGGATGCTTAAACCGAATTAGAATTGATGTTTATGTGATGATAATTTTAATTCAGATGCATGTAAACGGCTGTATGTTCATGAAATCAGACCAAGCAATAGGAGTTGATAGGTTGTTGTTCATAAATATGATATTAGGGTTCATGTGAATCAATTGTTAAAAATAATGTTTTAATCGATTTCTGTTTGATATGGAAGTTGTTAGCAATTATTAATAAATTGAGAATTTGGAAACCACTAAAAGTTTGTAACTGATATGCATGAAAAATGGAAACTTAAACCATTCGCACAAGACCTCTTGGTCGCACAAGATGTCCAGTCGCACAAGTGGTGATGTTAATTGACAGTTGGGCCGGGTATATGTTTAGGCCGGATTAGCCCAATCGCACAAGGTTGTTATCTGTTTAGTGTATCGGGCCGTATATATATAACTGTTGGGCTTCTAATCTTTGGGCCGGGTATATGATGGATCGCACAACATGATGTGGGTCGCACAAGGCTGTGCTGACCGCACAACATGTTGGGCCGGGGGTTTATATGGGTTATGTTAGTTTATCGCACTAATGGTTCAGCCCAATACATCTTAAATCCCACAATTATGAAAATGCTATGTTCTTGACTGTTATATGTTGCCATGATCCGTATGTGTTTCTTATATGCTATCTATGTGATACTTGAGTGCACTACTTGAAACCAAAACCTGACTTATATGGTAACCATGTTAGGACGTGGTTGACCACTAGCATCTAGACCTGACCTTTCCGTGTATCTGCCGAGCAAACCAAGGTGAGTTCACGCTCTACAAAGCATGGGATTCCCAGGGGTTGGGAATGGGGTTAAGGAATATGGATTCCTCGTCCTTTCTTGGGTAGGACAGTAATGGTTCAGGAATGTAATTCCTCGTCCTCACGGACAGATAACTTTACTAGACCAAAACTCTATCACGAAGTCCCTCCTTTTTATATCGACTTAATCGTCGGGCCAATGGCGAGCGGGTCATTAGTTAGATAGCGCTATTTAGGTCTGACAAGCCTCACACCGTGCCGCAGAGGACGGGCGTGAACTAATGGATCTGGGCATGTCAATGCTGATAGACATTGACAGTTCAGGGCACTTAAACATGACTTCAGTCAGCAGTCGATATGGTAACGAGTCTAGTGTATACATGGGGTAGCCCCCACGGCCGAAATGCCAGATAACTATCATGGGGTAGCCCCCACGGCTGGATTGCCAGAGTTAATGGATTAAACAAATCACGTTTTCAACTCTGGGGTAACCCCCACGGCAGGGATGCCAGTTAAAGGAACTGTTTTTGGAACAATTAAAACCAACACCCAACTGTGAACTCGCTCACATTATTGTTGACTCGTTACTACATGCTTTGCAGGTCAATAGGTTCTTAGCTGGAGCTTGCACAAGGAAGAGTCGTTGTGGGACATGGACAGCTGTGTGCCATGTTAAACATTTGGATATTTAAACTTATGATTTGGTTTTAAACATTATGCTTCCGCTCATAACTTAAACTATGGTTGTTTTGGACACTAATTATGGTTGGTTGGACTTTTACAATTAATTACTTGCTTGTTCAATATGATTAGTGGTTTGATCCTGGTCAGTCACGCCTCCAAGCGGTGATACTCCGCGTGTGGATTTTGGGGGTGTGACAGATTGGTATCAGAGCCATTGGTTATAGAGAACTTGGTTTTAATAAGGGAAAATGATTTTTGTTAAAACCAGACTATAACCTGTACAGTGCTCTACGATCCACAACGACGCTTCACTCCACGTGCAAGGCTCGACATTCTAGGTGATATGGTTTATGTCTTATTACCTACATGCTAGATTTCGTAGAACTTTGCTCATGATATGCTTAGTTAGTATAGTTACTGTTGCTTGAACACATGTGTGCTTACTCTCTTCTGTCATCGCACTTTCGCGAACCCTTCTCACTTATGTTTCCTTGATATGAAGATCATGTCTGGACGCATTAACATGACTCAAGCCCAGTTGACGGCTCTGATTAACGAACAGGTTGCTGCGGCACTTGCAGCCGCACAGGCAGGAGGTATAACCTGCAGTTTAAAACTCATTCTAGGATCTTTAGGTCCTACTCTCGTGAACCTATCCTTGTATTAAACTTTATCCTTTCTTACACCCACAACAGGTCAGCATGCTCAGCCACCTGTGTGCACCTTCAAAACCTTTATGGACTGCCGACCAACTACTTTTAGCGGCACTGAAGGAGCTGTAGGTCTCCTCCACTGGTTTGAGAAACTAGAATCTGTGTTTGAAATGTGTGAATGCCCTGAGGCACGCAGGGTGAAGTATGCTACCGGTACTCTCGAGGGTTTAGCCCTCACATGGTGGAATGCTCAAGTCCAAATGCTGGGGTTGGTTGCTGCTAACGCCACCCCATGGAACAATTTTAAAGAGATGATCAAGGAGGAATACTGCAGTCGTGACGACATTCATAAGCTGGAAGTTGAGTTCTACAATCTCAAGATGACGGGGTCAGAAATTGAGGCGTATACTAAGAGATCGAATGAGCTTGCCTTATTGTGTCCCACTATGGTGGACCCTCCAATTAAGCGTATTGAACTTTTTCTCAAGGGCTTAGTGCCAGAAATCCAAAGTCATGTGACTTCAGCAAACCTCGCCACCATCCAGCAGGTTGTTCAGTTGGCTCACCGTCTCACTGATCAGGCGGTGGAGCAGAACAGGTTACCAAAGCGTATAAGTGCTACAGCTACTTCGGATGCTCCTAGTGACAACAAGAGAAAATGGGATGGGGCTTCAAGCAAAGGTTCAACTTCTGTGCAATCTCAGTCTCAGCAGAGAAGGACTGACGATTATAGGAGCCCTAGTCAGCAATCAACTGGTAGCCAAAGTCATGGTGTGTACAAGGGGAATCACCCTACATGCAATCGCTGTAACCTACATCACAGCAGGCCATGCACCAGGGGTAACTGTCATCGGTGCAACAAGCCAGGCCACGCAGCAAAGGATTGTAGAAGTTTATACCCCGCAAACCAGAATCGTCAGCAACAACAAGCTCAACAGAATCAACGCCAGCAACAGCAGCCGCAGGGTAATAACAAGGGGTGCTTTCAGTGTGGAGCTGAAGGCCACTTCAAGAGAGATTGTCCCCAGCTGAACAGGAACCAGAACAACAATAACAACAACAATCAGGGGAATGGGAACAACGGGGGTAACAATGGTAATGGTGCAAGGGGCCGTGTGTTCGTTATTGGCCAGGGAGAAGCTAGGAATGATCCCAATGTTGTGATGGGTAAGTTCCTTCTCGACGACTTTTACGTTACTGTCTTATATGATTCGGGTGCTGATACTAGTTATGTGTCCCTAAAAGTTAGTCAACTGCTTAAGCGTACCCCAACACCTTTGTATCCCAAGCACGCTGTAGAGTTAGCTAATGGTAAAAGTATAGAGGTCACACACGTAGTCAAAGGTTGTAATCTCGTTCTTGCTGATCACACTTTCTCGATCGACCTCCTTCCTATCACTCTGGGCAGTTTCGACATTGTCATTGGGATGGACTGGTTATCCCAACATCAAGCAGAGATCCTTTGTAACGAAAAGATTGTCCGTATTCCTCGCCCAGGTGGTGAACCTCTCATGATTCGCGGCGACAAGAGTGGTGCTGTTGTGAGCATCATCTCTTTCCTTAAGGCTCATAAGTGCTTGAGAAAGGGCCACACTGCTATTCTGGCTCTCGTTACTGACACCTCGAAGAATGAGAAGAAGACAGAAGATTTTCTGATTGTACGTGACTTCCCTGAGGTATTTCCTGAGGAACTACCTGGTCTCCCGCCTCATCGCCAGGTCGAGTTTCAAATCGAGCTAGCTCCAGGAGCAGCGCCCATAGCTCGTGCACCGTACCGTTTAGCTCCATCAGAGTTGAAAGAACTCTCTACGCAACTACAAGAACTCTTAGATAAGGGTTTTATTCGCCCTAGCTCATCGCCTTGGGGAGCTCCAGTGCTGTTTGTGAAGAAGAAAGACGGTACTTTCAGAATGTGCATTGACTACCGTGAACTTAACAAGGTGACTGTGAAGAATCGCTATCCTCTTCCACGCATTGACGACTTGTTCGACCAGCTGCAAGGGTCGAGCTACTATTCAAAGATTGATTTGAGATCAGGATATCACCAGCTGAGAGTCCGAGAAGCGGACGTCTCCAAAACAGCCTTTAGAACCCGTTATGGACACTATGAGTTTTTGGTCATGCCGTTTGGGCTAACAAACGCACCTGCGGTCTTCATGGACTTGATGAATCGAGTGTGCAAGCCGTACCTAGACAAGTTTGTCATAGTTTTCAACGACGACATCCTGATCTATTCGAAGAGTCAGGAGGAACACGAGCAGCATCTACGACTAATTTTGGAACTCCTTCGAACAGAAGAGCTGTACGCCAAGTTTTCAAAATGCGACTTCTGGCTTCGTGAAGTCCATTTCTTAGGCCATGTAGTGAACAAGGATGGGATTCACGTTGATCCATCCAAGGTAGATTCGATCAAGAGTTGGCCTGCACCTCGTACGCCCACGGAAATTCGCCAATTCTTGGGATTGGCAGGTTACTACAGGAGGTTTATTAAGGATTTTTCCAAGATTGCACAGCCTCTTACTTCACTAACGCAGAAGGGCGTTGTTTATCGTTGGGGAAATGCACAGGAGTTAGCGTTTCAGCACTTAAAGGATAGACTTTGCAGTGCACCTATCCTTTCATTGCCAGAGGGCACAGACGACTTCGTGGTTTACTGCGACGCATCCATTCAGGGTCTTGGTTGCGTATTGATGCAGCGGGATAAAGTTATAGCCTACGCCTCACGCCAACTCAAAGTTCACGAAAGGAACTACACCACACACGATTTGGAGCTGGGAGCTGTTGTTTTTGCACTTAAGATATGGCGACACTACTTGTATGGTACCAAATGCGCTATCTACACTGATCACAGGAGCCTCGAGCATATTTTCAAACAGAAGGAACTCAATATGCGACAGCGACGATGGGTCGAACTACTGAATGACTACGAATGCTCGATCAGATACCACCCGGGCAAAGCCAATATTGTGGCCGACGCCCTCAGTCGAAAGGACACTGCGCCCAAGCGCGTACGAGCTTTACAACTTACTATACAGTCTAGTCTTCCTTCTCAAATACGAGATGCTCAGGTAGAAGCATTGAAACCAGAAAACGTCAGGGCTGAAGCCCTATGCGGCTCAAGGCAACGCTTAGAACAGAAGGAAGACGGTGCTTACTACGTTACAGGACGCATCTGGGTCCCACTTTATGGCAATCTACGAGAGCTTGTGATGGATGAGGCACACAAGTCTTGCTACTCAGTACATCCTGGTTCGGATAAGATGTACCACGATATCAAAACTACATATTGGTGGCCTAGCATGAAGGCCCACATAGCAACTTACGTTAGCAAGTGCTTGACTTGTGCGAGAGTCAAGGCAGAATACCAGAAACCTTCAGGCCCACTTCAACAACCAGAGATACCACAATGGAAATGGGAGCAAATTTCCATGGATTTTGTTACTGGCCTACCTAGATCTCAACGTGGTAACGATACTATTTGGGTGATCGTGGATCGACTCACAAAGTCTGCTCACTTCTTGGCTATCAAGGAAACGGATAAGTTCTCCACACTAGCAGACGTATATCTTAAGGAAGTTGTCTCGAGGCACGGGGTGCCCACCTCTATTATCTCGGATCGAGATGCACGTTTTACTTCAGAACTGTGGCAAGCAATGCACAAGTCCTTTGGCTCACGTTTGGATATGAGCACAGCTTATCACCCGCAAACGGATGGGCAGTCGGAACGTACCATCCAGACCCTCGAAGACATGCTTAGGGCATGTGTGATTGACTTTGGCAACGGCTGGGAAAAGCATCTGCCACTTGTGGAATTTTCATACAATAACAGCTACCACACCAGCATTAAAGCTGCTCCGTTTGAGGCATTATACGGCCGTAAATGCCGGTCACCTCTTTGTTGGGTAGAGGTGGGGGATAGTCAGATTACTGGTCCAGAACTTGTGGTAGACACAACTGAGCGGATTGCTCAGATACGACAACGAATGGCGGCAGCTCATGACCGTCAGAAAGTCTACGCCGATAAGGGCAGAAAACCACTAGAGCTCCAGGTTGGGGAGCGGGTACTACTCAAAGTTTCACCCTGGAAGGGTGTGGTTCGTTTTGGTAAACGGGGCAAACTTAACCCACGATACATTGGACCTTTCGAAGTCATCGAGAAAATAGGCAAAGTGGCCTACAGACTGAACTTACCAGCAGAACTCAGTGCAGTTCACGATGTTTTCCACGTGTCGAATCTGAAGAGGTGTCTGTCAGATGAGACCCACATAGTTCCTTTGAAGGAGCTCACTATCGACGAGCAGTTGCGATTCGTCGAGGAACCAGTTGAAATTACGGACCGGGATGTCAAGGTCCTCAAGCGTACTAGAATACCTCTCGTTCGAGTTCGTTGGAACTCACGTCGTGGCCCAGAGTTCAACTAGGAACGCGAAGATCAGATGAAACAAAAGTTTCCCCAACTGTTCGCAAACGGTACAACTACTACTGAGGCTGAAGCTACGGAATTTCGGGACGAAATTCCAGATCAACAGGGGGAGGATGTGACACCCCAGGAAAACCAGGAAAACCATGCAACTTAACTAGCTTCCTCAGTGAGTACGTGCTAAATTTCGGGACGAAATTTCTTTCAACTTGGGGATAATGTGACAACTCGTAATTCCGAACCTATCTTTGTACCTTGATGTAACGTAAACATTATGTGACTATGTGAATTAGATGATTTAATGGAATGTTATGTTATTGAATGTTATATGTTATATGTTATATGTTATGTGAGTGTATGTATTATGTTATGTATTATGTGAACGCACAACACTCACCCGATCGCACAAGCCCACTCGGGTTACACTTCTTGCATCCGAACCTAGGGCAGCCCAAGTTGGGTTCGGCCCACTTCATTGTATGCGTACACACACAACCTTAGGAGGTTGTTTCTCATTTGTTGCAAAAACATTCATACACACAAACCCTAGCTCTCCTCTCTCTCCCTCACGAACTCGACGGCAACCGCAAACACATCCTCTCTAGCGAAGATCTTTTCTTGATTCGAATCAATCGTCTATTCCATTCTCTTCTTAATCGGTTAGTGTTCATGATGTTATGATTCCATAATTGATGTAATGATTTGATGTGGTATATATGATGAACAATGATGTTTAGGCGATTATGCTTAGGTGGATCGGATGTTATAATGTTAGTGTAAGAACCGAATAGATGTTTATAGATCATCATGTCTTGTTTTCAGATTTGTTGTTTAATGATTTGGAGAATGTTATATGGTTGCTTATGATTGCATATCACTAGGGGTTACTTATGTAGATCGAATCACTTGTGTAGGATGCTTAAACCGAATTAGAATTGATGTTTATGTAATGATAATTTTAATTCAGATGCATGTAAACGGCTGTATGTTCATGAAATCGGACCAAGCAATAGGAGTTGATTGGTTGTTGTTCATAAATATGATATTAGGGTTCATGTGAATCAATTGTTAAAAATAATGTTTTAATCGATTTCTGTTTGATATGGAAGTTGTTAGCAATTATTAATAAATTGAGAATTTGGAAACCACTAAAAGTTTGTAACTGATATGCATGAAAAATGGAAACTTAAACCATTCGCACAAGACCTCTTGGTCGCACAAGATGTCCAGTCGCACAAGGCATGTCCAGTCGCACAAGTGGTGATGTTAATTGACAGTTGGGCCGGGTATATGTTTGGGCCGGATTAGCCCAATCGCACAAGGTTGTTATCTGTTTAGTGTATCGGGCCGTATATATATAACTGTTGGGCTTCTAATCTTTGGGTCGGGTATATGATGGATCGCACAACATGATGTGGGTCGCACAAGGCTGTGCTGACCGCACAACATGTTGGGCCGGGGGTTTATATTGGTTATGTTAGTTTATCGCACTAATGGTTCGGCCCAATACATCTTAAATCGCACAATTATGAAAATGCTATGTTCTTGACTGTTATATGTTGCCATGATCCGTATGTGTTTCTTATATGCTATCTATGTGATACTTGAGTGCACTACTTGAAACCAAAACCTGACTTGTATGGTAACCATGTTAGGACGTGGTTGACCACTAGCATCTTGACCTGACCTTTCCATGTATCTGCCGAGCAAACCAAGGTGAGTTCACGCTCTACAAAGCATGGGATTCCCAGGGGTTGGGAATGGGGTTAAGCAATATGGATTCCTCGTCCTTTCTTGGGTAGGACAGTAATGGTTCAGGAATGTAATTCCTTGTCCTCACGGACAGATAACTTTACTAGACCAAAACTCTATCACGAAGTCCCTCCTTTTTATATCGACTTAATCGCCGGGCCAATGGCGAGGGGGTCATTAGTTAGATAGCGCTATTTAGGTCTGACAAGCCTCACACCGTGCCGCAGAGGATGGGCGTGAACTAATGGATCTGGGCACGTCAATGCTGATAGACATTGACAGTTCAGGGCACTTAAACATGACTTCAGTCAGCAGTCGATATGGTAACGAGTCTAGTGTATACATGGGGTAGCCCCCACGGCCGAAATGCCAGATAACTATCATGGGGTAGCCCCCACGGCTGGATTGCCAGAGTTAATAGATTAAACAAATCACGTTTTCAACTATGGGGTAACCCCCACGGCAGGGATGCCAGTTAAAGGAACTGTTTTTGGAACAATTAAAACCAACACCCAACTGTGAACTCGCTCAACATTATTGTTGACTCGTTACTACATGCTTTGCAGGTCAATAGGTTCTTAGCTGGAGCTTGCACAAGGAAGAGTCGTTGTGGGACATGGACAGCTGTGTGTCATGTTAAACATTTGGATATTTAAACTTATGATTTGGTTTTAAACATTATGCTTCCGCTCATAACTTAAACTATGATTGTTTTGGACACTAATTATGGTTGGTTGGACTTTTACAATTAATTACTTGCTTGTTCAATATGATAGTGGTTTGATCCTGGTCAGTCACGCCTCCAAGCGGTGATACTCCGCGTGTGGATTTTGGGGGTGTGACAGATTACCCCAGAGATCCTTTAATTTCGCCTCCCAAGCCTTAACATTCCAGGAGGGGCATTCAAAGCCCATGGCTTTGGCCTCATAAGCCATCTTTAACCTGGCTTGAAGGAGGGAAATTACAACAGACCCTTTGAGGCCTTCTCGGTAAGTGTTCATATCCTGCTGGTATTGAAGATGGGCGGCGTCTAGCTTGGCTTGAGCATCTTGGTTAGCCTTGTTGATAGTAGCTTGATGCTCCTGGGTCATCGCCTTGAATTTGTCTTCGTAGTGCTGGGATTTGGTGGCGGCAATCATTCCTTGATCGGCGATGGTGACTTCAGCCTTCTTCAGCTTGACCTCCAGCATTTTGTTGAGCCCACAAGCTTCCTCGTATAGGTGCATGAGACGCTCAGGGCCCTGCAATCAAGAACACATGTATTAACATATATAGGCTATTTTGGATAGTAGTTCAACATATATGTGCAGGATATAGGATATAAATTTTTACCTGGTTGAGGAATGAAGTCATGAACCCACTGGCTTCATTGAATCCGTGATTCTCGTAAGGAAGGTCTCGGAGGTAGCAAGAGAGTCCGTTTCATTCCTCTTTCGGGCACTAGAAGCACGTGTCTTGGTAGCTGGAGAAGGTTTCAGGATGGCGACAGCTTTTGAACCGGTTGGCTTGGATGACGCGGTTGCTTTAGGGCTTGGCTCCTTCTTCACCTAGATAGGGGAGAATAGCTGTCCAACTTATCAAGGTCGAAGGCTTCTGGAACCTTGGCTGATGCTACATAAAAGGGAGAAATACTTAAGTTTTGAATACTTATAAATTGTAATTAGTTTCATATATATGAATGTACTTACCAGACATGTCGGAACTAGATCTTTGACTTGAACTTGCAAAGGACAGGGAAAAGGTTCTTTCACTCTCCGGGAGTCGGTAGATGTCCTTGATCCTTTGCTCTGATTCTACACTCGGAGGGGCTAGCTCTTTGAAGTTTGCTGCACAGAAAATAAAGATATCAGTTTAGGAAATAGTTTCAGGATACATTTGGGGATATTCCTAAAACCCTAAATCCTACCAGAAGTCAACCACTTCACCGGGAGGTCAAAACCCTTGGCGATGGAATCCCTTTTTACAAAAAAGAACTTTCGTTGCCACTTATCCTCATTCTTTGTGACCTTGAGGATAAGGGGATTTTTGGAAGTTGAAAAAAGAAGAAAATGGTTGTTGCCATGAGAACGAAGACGATATGCGATAGGAAGATCCTCGATACAGAGATCAGGAATGTGACGAGATTTGATTTGGTCTAACACCACTAAGACTCGCCAAACCATAGGCATGGTCTGGGCATAACTAAGGCCAGTGAGTTCAAAAAAAACAGGAAATGAAAGCTGGAAAAGGATACTGGAGCCCCATGGAAAAAGGGTAGGCCAGGAAGCACACCCATTCGTCGGAAGATACGTCCGATCGGACCTCTCGGTCAAACGGACGGATAATCGCATCGGCGGGAAAAGCACCGGAGACTCTCAGGGCGTCAAGGTCGGCAATGTCGAAGGACCAGACTTCTTTTTCAGGTTCTTTAAGAAGATTCTGGTCTTCGAAGGTCAGCATTGAGTCGGCCATATGCGATCTAGTTTGATTAGCCATAAGGAACGATGGGGTATTACAGAGAAAAACAAAGAAGAGAAAGAGAGAAAATACCTGAGATTTCTGGAAAGAATGGGTGAATATCAACAAGAAAATGAGAAGATATATGGCGTAATAGATAGCGATCGAGTATAAACCGCGTTGGAAGTTGCACACTGTCACTTCAACTGTCTCTTCAACTTAATTGCCTCGATCCAAGAGATAAGATTTAAAATATATCCGTTGGAATTTAGTATCTCAACAGATATATTTTGGGGACAATTGTTATGGGTGGTTTTTTTTATCAGGATATCGGATCAGGATATCGGTAGTGTTTTGGTCAAAAATTACCGAAGCAATTAATTGATCAAATTAGTTAAGTGAGGTAGTGTGCTAGAAAGTGTGTTGAAAATATGCTGGTTAGGTTGTTTAGAAAAAACAGTTTTCAGGATACGGCTCAGGATATTGAGTTGTATCTATGATCAAACTATGAGCGAAAAGTAAAGGAAATGACACGAGATGTACGAGGAAAGCCCTTGATCAATCTAGATCGCCGACATAAAACCTCGGGAGCTGACAATCGCAGCTGCCTAGTTCTTCTTATTGCTTCAAACTTCAGGATACAGTGCAGGATATCGATCAGATCGCAAAGTGTTACAATGCTTTCTATGAGAGTGAAAGTTACGAGAGAACAAGTGTGAGTGAGTAGTGAGTGTGTTTGTGATGTCCTATTCGATCTGACTTATCCATCTATTTATAGTTACAAACTACAAAATAAAATTCCTATAAATATGGGATGCTCCCGAATATTCCATTTATAACGTTGTAGACCGGGTAAAGCGGCTTCAACGTCTTCATTCGAACAACTTGGACCGAATCTCCCGCAGAAAGGGTCTTCATGAACGTTGGGCACCTGGGCTCGTACTCCTGCACATAACCCGTTAGTAATCCTGAGGATACCATTCAGGATGTTACCAATATCCTGAATCAGCATCCCGGATATGAATAGATATCATATAATCAAGATATAACCCAAGATAATTCTCAGGATATGGGCTCAGAATTTCACCCATAACAATTGTCCCCAAAAAATGTTACCGTTTTGTATCCTGGCACTAACGGTTATATTTTTTATGAAGAACGAGGTAATTTAAGAGATTAGACCCATGATGTGACCTTTTGCAACTGCACAGCCTATATTTACTCATCATCTCCCTATAACTTCTCATCCTCATCCTTTTTTAACCATAACTGATATAGAAAAAGGTAAATACTCTCTCTCTGATCTTCATCTTTACCCCTCATTCTGTTCAGCATTCCGGCGAAAATATGACAAGGCAAACAAGATTAAGCTCCGGTGACTCCGCCCCTCATTTATCCAACAGAATCTTCTCCAAGAACCGGAGAAAGAGATATGCTCCTTTGATAGTGCCCACTTGTCGGCCCTCAAATCCTCCGGTATCTTCCCGGAAGGAACGGTATTCCGGCCGTTCGACAGGGAAATCCGGTCGGACATGGTTTCCGACAAGTGGTTATGTTTTAGTGCATTTCCTTTCACCTTAGGATTACGGTTCCCTTTCCCATATTTTATCACCGAGTTTTTCAAAATTACCAAAATCTGTTTTAGCCAAACAATGCCGATGCTCTGGCGAGTCTTGTCTGTTCTTGATCAGATCAAGAAGAATCACATTCCTGAGCTTTCCGTTCATGACCTCCCCTTAGCATATCGGCTTAGATGCCATGGATCTTGTAGATTTTTGTTTTATTCCACCTCCGGTGATCCGCTGATACTTCGTGCCACCAGGAACGAGGAGAAATGGCAATCCAAGTTCGTCTTTGTAAAAAGAGACTCCATCCCTGGTGGAACGGAATATCCGGTGAAGTGGTTGAGAAAGGGTAGGATTTAGGGTTTAAGGATAATCCTGCCTTATATCCTGTTTCATATCCTGAGCTGATCAATTTCTTTTTATTGTTTTGTACACAGCTGATTTTAGGAAGCTTGCACCTCCCCTTGCTGATTCACAGAAGAGGATCGACGCTATCAGACTCCTTCCAGAGGCTGAAAGAAGTTTTAATCCGTCTCCACCATCTCCAAGCCCTCTTTCCAGTGCAAACATGTCTGGTAAGGATCCTACACAATATCCTGCATACATGTTTTTATTTGAAGTATTTGAGAAAGAATTTTACTCCCTGTATGCAGACTCCAGCAAAGTCCCAATCCTCCTTGATCTTGATGAGCTTGACAGTTACCCTACTCCAGTTATGGTCAAGAAAGAGACCCCTGCTGCCACCAGCTCCAAGCCGCTCCCAGCTCCTAAGGGCAACCCGAGGACTCGTGCTTCCACGACGAAAAAGAGGAAGAACTCCGAGGTTAGTGCTCCAGGCTCCGAAGGGTTCTCTTATGATGAGCTCAGCTTCACTGATTCCTTGGAACCGATGACACCCTTCCTCAACAAGGTAATATCCTATATCCTGCACATATATCCTGATAGAATATCCTGACAGGATATCAGGTTAGTGTTTATTGACTTACACCTGAATTTTGACTTACAGGGCCTCCAGCATCTGCTCCACCTTTACAGTGATGCCTGTGGTACTATTGCACTCCATGAAGCCAGGATTAAACAGCTTGAAACTACTGTTGCTGAACAAGGTGCCATTGCTGAAGCGAAGACTCGACACTATGAAGACAAGCTGAGAAAAGTAACCCAGGATGCTGAGATCAAGCTGGCCACCGTCCAAATGGAACATGAACAGGCCATGGTTTCTTTCCAGGAGGGAATCAAGGCTTCTGCCATCGTCTCTCTGCTACAAGCTCGTATCAAGATGGCTTATGAGGCCAAGGAGACAGGCCTTAAGTGCCCATCCTGGCCGGTCGAATCCTGGGTGGCAAAGCTGAAGGAGCTTGGAGGCAAGGCTGTGCCCCTTCCTGCTGAAGCTGGTGAGTCTTCTAAGTCAGCAGAGGTGGCAGACAAGGCTGGAGACAAGAAGGATGCTGGCGAGGATGCTGCTCAGGATACTGGAACTGATGTTGTGGCCGAGAAGGTGGAGAAGGCTGGTGAAGATGCTGCTGTGTGAGAGCATACAAGTGGGCGATGATGGATATATGTGCCAAGGCCGGAGCCCACTTTTTTAAATTTGATTGTTGGCTTGTAACCCAAAACAATTTACTTTTCCTGCATTTTACTTTTCTGCACTTAAACAATATGATGACCAAAGGTGGAGGGATCTTGAGTTTCAGGACGAAGCCCTTGGTCTTCACCGTTAGTATGTTTTTCTTTTGAACAATATAACAGTTAGAGGTGGACGGGTCTCGGTTTGAGACAAAACCTCTAACTGTTAAGTAAATACGGTAAGGAACTATCAGTGCTCTTAGTGGATAGACCTTGGTTTGAGGTGAAACTAAGAGCACATCTTTTGGTATGTTAATAATATAACTTCCTTTTGCCTTTATTTCTGTTGTTACTACTTTAGTGTTTAGACTTTACTTATAAAAAATAGTTAAATTTGGACAATCTTGGGAACATATTGCAAGAATATCCTGAGAGATATCCTACTCAGGATACTGCCTCGCAACTTATAAAACTTAAGCTATAAAAAGGAGAGATCATACCGAATACTCCCGTAGAGTCAATTCCATCCTTCAATCACAGGAATGTCCCCAGTGCATAAATTTAAATCCATCTTTCAAATTGTATGATGTATGTCCCCTGTGTTTAACATGTTCATACTTTAGTTTGACTGCATAAACCTCGAATATCCTGGGGTAACCCTTGATATCCTGGGATGAACCTTGATATCCTGGGGATAAACCCTGATATCCAGGGGATAAACCCTTAACATCCTGGGGATAAACCCTGATATCTATGCGCTACAGGCGAGAGTGTATAAACTCCAAGTCTTAGAAAGGTGAAAACCTTTAAACCTTAGAGGGTAGGAAAATACCCTTTCGTGAGAGAGGGTGATCAATCCTCATATACCTTTAGGATCCAGGATATAGCCAATAGTAACGAAATTGTCAGCCACTTTTACATGAATTGGTCCCGATACCTTGAACTATCCCCAGACAACTTGCGCTCCAGGCGGGGTGTTCAAACCCAATTCGAGAGAAAGGTGATTACCTTTAAACCTTAGAAGGGATCAGGATCCCTTAAACTTGAGAGAGGGGGCCAATCCTCTAATCCTTCGAAATATCCTGAGCATGTATCCTGGAGCTATATCCTGAGACATATTCTGCAAAACAACCTTAAACTAAGGTGGGTGTTAGCTTGGCTAACACCCCTCCGATGCCTAAGTCAGTAATGGGTTCAAGATAATAAATAAATTCAAATATATTTAAAAGAGATAGAGTACATACCATTCTGAGATAGAAATTAAGTTCTATTCTTACTTGAAATAGAGCTTTAAGTGTATAGCATTCCAGGATCTTGGTAGCATATCCCCCTCCATACTCCTGAGCCGATATGCTCCTTTTCCTGACTCTGATTCAACCTCATATGGTCCTTCCCATTTTGGAGCCAGTTTTCCATCGGCAGGATTAGTGGTATTTTGAAAAGCCTTTCTTAACACCCAATCTCCAACTTGGAACCTTCTAGTCCTTATATTCTTGTTATATGCTCTGGATATCCTTTGTTGATATGCTGCCATCCTTAGCCTTGCTGCATCTCTCGTCTCGTCTATGGTGTCCAAATCCTGGCACAAAGCTTCAGGATTCTTCTCAGGATCCCGGAGGATAGATCTCGCAGTAGGTATCACCATTTCTGTTGGGATTACTGCTTCTGCTCTGAATACTAAGGAAAACGAAGTCTGACCAGTTGCATTCTTTACCGTTGTTCTATCAGCCCACAAAACAAAGGGTAGTTCTTCTGCCCATCTTCCTTTCTTGGCTCCTAGTCTTTTCTTTAAGTTGTTGACAATTATCTTGTTCAAGGATTCAGCTTGTCCATTTGCTTGAGGATGTACTGGAGTGGATGTGATCATTTTGATTCCCCAACTCTTGCAAAAGTCAGTAGTCCTCTTGCTTATAAACTGGGATCCATTGTCACAAATGATTTCAGCTGGTACCCCAAACCTGGTCAGGATATTCCTCTTTATAAAGGATACTACTTCTTGGTCTCTGACTTGAACAAATGCTTCAGCCTCCACCCATTTAGAGAAATAATCAGTCATTGCTAGCATAAAGACTTTTCCTCCTGGAGCTTTTGGCAATTTCCCTACTATGTCCATCCCCCATTTCATGAATGGCCAAGGGGAAGCTATAGGATATAGTGGTTCAGCTGGCTGATGTAGTATGTTACTGTGCCTTTGACATACATCACACCTTCGAGCATATTTTGTAGCATCTTTCCTCATTGTTGGCCAAAAGTATCCTGTTCTCAATATTTTTGAGAATAATGACCTGCCCCCAGTATGGTTACCACAATCCCCTTCATGTGTATCCTGAAGCACTTCTTTAGCTTCGGAATCCTCCAAGCATCTTAGATATGGTCCTGCAAGAGATTTCTTATACAGAATATTATTTATAATGGTGAATCATGATACCTTCATCCTGAATGCCTTAGGATTTTCGTCTCTAGGGATGTGTCCTTCCTTGAGATATCTTAGGATTGGAGCCGTCCAGGATTTAGAATCCTCCTCAGGATATTCAACAACAGGATCCTGGATACTTACTACTTCTTTATCCTGAGGATTCGTTGCAGGATACAAGATATGTAGTATTGGTATTTGGGTTCCTTCCGGTATCCTGACGGATGATCCCAGGTTTGCTAAGGCATCTGCTTCAGCATTATCTTGCCTTGGTACCTGTTCAAGTGTAAAAACATCGAAATATCCTGCTATTTTTTTGAGAATATCGAGATATTCGATTAATTTCTCACCCTTAACTGCATAGGATCCATTAAAATGATTAGTGATTAGCAAGGAGTCAACATATACTTGTAAATTCTTGATATTCATATTTTTAACCAGTTCTAATCCTGCAATTAAAGCCTCATATTCTGCTTCATTATTAGTAGCAGGAAATTCACATCTAATAGCCTGGGGTATTATGTCCCCCTGTGGCGATTTTAGTAGTATACCCAATCCTACTCCTCTAACATTAGATTCTCCATCAGTGTACAATGTCCAGTATCCTGAGGATTCTCCTAATTGTTGGACTTCTAGGTCTACCTCATCCTGAATGTCACTACTGAAATCAGCCACAAAGTCGGCTAGAGCCTGGGATTTTATGGCATTCCTAGGTTCATACACTAAATCATAAGCACTCAACTTCACTGACCACTTAGCCATCCTACCTGACATCTCTGGTTTCCTAAGCACATTTTTAACAGGATAATTAGTTTTAACATGAATCCTATTTGTCTCAAAGTAATGTCTAAGCTTCGTTGATGCCATAACTAATGCTAGTATTAACTTTTCTAAATGAGAATATCTAGTTTCAGCATCTAATAAACTTTTACTAACATAATAGACAGGATATTACTGACCTTCATGATCCTTTATAAGGACGGCACTTACAACATTCCCCAATACTGCGAGGTATAAGGACAGTGGTTCACCATTCTCAGACTTCATCAATAGAGGTGCCGTTGAAAGGTATTGCTTTAAATCCTGCAAGGCTGCTTCATGCTTCTCTTCCCATTCGAACTTCTTGTTTTTCTTCAGGATATCATAAAATTCCTTGCATTTCTCGGAGGATCTTGATATAAATCTGTTCAGTGCTGCAACTCGCCCTGTCAACCGTTGAACATCCTTCATATTTGAAGCTGATTTGATATCCAAGATGGCTTTGATCTGCTCCGGGCTTGCCTCTATTCCTCTTTTGGTCACCATATATCCTATAAACTTTCCTGCCCCCACTCCGAAATGGCACTTGGCAGGATTCAGCTTCATGTTATACTGATCCAGGATATCAAATGCTCCCTTAATATCCTAGAGGTGATCCTCAGCCTTTTTAGATTTCACCACCATATCATCGATGTATACCTCCATTGTGTCCCCCAGCTTATCTTTGAACATTATGTTTACCAATCTCTGGTATGTTGCACCTGCATTTTTCAAACCGAAAGGCATAGCAGTATAGCAATAAATACCTGTTGGTGTCATGAAGGCAGTATCCTCCTGGTCCGAAGGCTCCATTTGAATCTGCTGAAATCCTGAGGATGCGTCCATGAATGTTAACATCTGATGCCCGGCTGTAGCATCCACCATTGCATCAATATGAGGAAGAGGAAATGGATCTTTAGGACAAGCCTTATTCAAGTCTGTGTAATCTACACAGACTCTCCATTTCCCATTTTTCTTCTGTACCAGAACTACATTTGCCAGCCATCTTGGAAACTTGACTTCTCTGATCATTTTGGATTTCAACAATCTTTCAACTTCCTCTTGTATAATTGTATTTCGTTCAGGAGCAAACTTCCTTCTTTTTTGCTGAATAGGCTTGAATGACCTGTCAATTCCAAGCTTGTGAGTGATAATGTCTTTGGATATACCTGTCATATCCTCATGCTTCCATGTAAATGTTGACATCCTGCACTTCAAAAAGTTAGTTAATTATTCTTCAATATCCTGAGGGATATTGGTCCCTACGAGCACCGAGATATCAGGATTATCCTGATCCGGGATAATTTTCTTCATATCCTGCTCTTAAGCCTCCACGATATCCTGGGCCCGCATCTTTAATTGCTATGCTGTGCTAGGCTTGGTTGAAGATTTCATTGAGGATGAGTAACATTCCTTCGCTTCCTGCTGATCACTATCAACCTTGACAACCCCCCAAGGGGTAGGGATCTTAATGCATTGATGATAAGTTGACGGCACGACTTTCATATCATGGATCCAAGGTCTACCCAATATTATGTTATAGCAGGATAGGGAGTCCATCACACAGAAACGTTGTATCGAGTTGACCCCTTCAACATATACTGGTAACTTTATCTCTCCCACTGTGTTCCTAGCCTCTCCGCTGAACCCAACAAGCACGGTGGATTTCGAAGTGATATCCATTGGAGATACATTCATTCTCTTCAAAGTTTCTAGTTGGATTATGTTAACGGAGCTTCCATTATCCACCAATATCCTGCGTACAAAATGGTTAGCCACATATAACGTTATTACCAGAGCATCATGGTGAGGATCCTGAACAGTATCCCTGTCATCACTATCGAAAGTGATCACTTTATCAGTTGTGAGGGTAGTCATTCTGGCTGGTTTGTCTCCCCTTTCGGCCTTAGCCTCCTTTGCATGTCTCTTGGCCGCAGAATACGAAGTCCCACAAATGTCGGATCCTCCTGAAATAAAGTTGATTATCTTGGCATCTGCAGGAGGTGATGCTGCTCGTTCAGGATCCTTCTTAGTATCCTGACCCTTATTCTTCTTTCTTCCTAAAAGATCCTTCAGATATCCCTTGCTAAGAAGATAGCTTATTTCTTTTCTCAAAGCAATGCAATCCTCGGTTACATGTCCAAAATCTTCATGGAAGGCACACCATTTCGATTTATCCTTCCAATCAGCTTTTTGTTGATTCTTTCGAGGCCACCTAGCTTTATCTCCTAAACCCTGCATAGCATACATTAATTCAGGAATGTTAACAGAAAAGCAATATTCGGATAATTCAGGATATTCTTCATGATCCTCGTCTTCAACAGCATTCACTTTCTTGTTTTCATTTCTACCATACGGCTTAGAGCGATATGGTTTAAATGAGGATTCCGACTTCCTATTAGTTGACTCATAGGTGGTGGATGAGTTCATCCTCTCTTGCATTTTTTTATCATCTTCCAGCCTGATATATCTCAAGGCCCTGTTTCGAGCTTCGTCCAAGTTCCTGCAAGGATTCATCACAAGATCCTGATAAAATTGGGAATCCTTTTGTAGTCCCATCTTGAATGCTTGAACCGCTGTAGCAACATCAAGGTGTGGGATATCCAAGGATTCCCTGCTGAATTTGTTCACATAATCCTTTAGGGATTCTTGAGGTCCTTGAGTTATCCTGTAAAGATCACTTGTCAGTTTTTCAAAACTCCGACTACAAGAAAATTGACTATTAAATAAGTTCACTAAGTGAGGAAATGATGTAATCGAATGCGGAGGAACATTTAAGAGCCATTTCAAGGCCAATCCTGTTAAGGTAGAACCAAAGCCCTTGCATAGGCACGCTTCCTTGAGCTCCGGAGGGATAGGATTAATTTCCATTCTTTCCCTATACTGGGCAATATGCTCTTCAGGATCCGTAGTCCCATCATAGAGCTTCATGTTGGGGGTTTGAAATCTCTTCGGGATCTCAGCATCACAGATAGGATATGCGAAACGAGATATCATGTGGCTGTCTTGGGACAATTCCGGAATTGGCTGGACCACTCCAGGTACACTGGATATCATGTCCTTCAATTTCTAAAGTTCCCTAGTAAATGTCGACGTCATACCTGCATCCTGCAAAGACCCACCATTGTTAGTAGCATGAATATTATTATTTGACACGTTACCAGTCTGAGGATTCTGGCCATATCCTGAAGCATATCCTGAGCTCCTCACAGTTGACATCCTGATCGAGGAGGGTATTTCAGGAGTATGATTATGGGAATGGCTAGGCACAATATTCCCCCTATTATCCTCAGTATACACAGCCGAACTGAAGTTCAAAGTTCTGGGTTGTAAAGGAGTGACAATGTCTTCAGCAGATCTGCTCGAGCTAGATTTTAAGAGCTGTATTTCTCTTAATAGCATTTGGTTTATTTCCTGTTGCTGCCTCATTTATTCCTGCACACTTCCAAATAAGGTTAGAATTTCGTCATTAGAGGCTAAAACGGGAGCGGATCCCTGAACACTCCGAGTAGGGATAATATCCTGAGGTTGTGAAGAAGCTGGCATTCTTGGAGGAGGTGGTGGAAGCACCAAACCACTAGTAGCAGAAGTTGTAGCAGACACAGTGGAGGAGCTCATGTTTGATCTTGAGGCTATTGTAAACAATGCGGCAAAAAGTTTTTAGAACAGAGAACCAATTAACGATTTCACAAAGATTTTTAGTAAAGATAGCACCACTTGCCCCACGGTGGGCGCCAAATTGTTTTGGTCAAAAATTACCGAAGCAATTAAGTGATCAAATTAGTTAAGTGAGGTAGTGTGCTAGAAAGTGTGTTGAAAATATGCTGGTTAGGTTGTTTAGAAAAAACAGTTTTCAGGATACGGCTCAGGATATTGAGTTGTATCTATGATCAAACTATGAGCGAAAAGTAAAGGAAATGACACGAGATGTACGAGGAAAGCCCTTGATCAATCTAGATCGCCGACATAAAACCTCGGGAGCTGACAATCGCAGCTGCCTAGTTCTTCTTATTGCTTCAAACTTCAGGATACAGTGCAGGATATCGATCAGATCGCAAAGTGTTACAATGCTTTCTATGAGAGTGAAAGTTACGAGAGAACAAGTGTGAGTGAGTAGTGAGTGTGTTTGTGATGTCCTATTCGATCTGACTTATCCATCTATTTATAGTTACAAACTACAAAATAAAATTCCTATAAATATGGGATGCTCCCGAATATTCCATTTATAACGTTGTAGACCGGGTAAAGCGGCTTCAACGTCTTCATTCGAACAACTTGGACCGAATCTCCCGCAGAAAGGGTCTTCATGAACGTTGGGCACCTGGGCTCGTACTCCTGCACATAACCCGTTAGTAATCCTGAGGATACCATTCAGGATGTTACCAATATCCTGAATCAGCATCCCGGATATGAACATATATCATATAATCAAGATATAACGCAAGATAATTCTCAGGATATGGGCTCAGAATTTCACCCATAACAGGTAGTATCCTGATGTAGTATCCTGGTAATAGCTAATTATTTCACGTGCAGATTAGTGAAGCATGCTTATAACGGTCAAGAAGACTGCTTCTCCTAAAGACTCGCACTAAGTGGTTGAGAAGAGAACGTTGAAGCCGCAAAGAAAGGGTCTCCAATGTTCAAAGGGGAATATTCGGAGCATCCCCCATTTGTAGGATAGGTTGTTATTTCATTTGCTATATAAGAGAATGATCGGATCAGTAGGAACACACAATTTTTACGTACACTTCTGCTCTCTACTAGCTACAATCACTCACCAACACTTACACTCGAATTTCATTGTAGCACTTAGTTGATCCGCATCATATCCTACACTGTATCCTGAAGTTTGAAGTAATAAAAAGAACAAGGCAGCTGCGATTGTCAGCTCCCGAGGTTTTGTGCCAGCGATCTAGATTGATCAAGGGTTTTCCTCGTATATCTCGTGTCACCCTTTACTTTTTTGCTCATTATTTGATTATTGATATAGCTCGATATCCTGAGCTATATCCTGAAATAGTTTTCATAAACAATCATACCAGGATATTTTCAATACACATTGTTAGCACACTACCTCACAAAACTAATTTGATCACTTAATTGCTTCGGTAATTTTTGACCAAAACACATTAGAGAAGAGATTTGAGGGTAATGAAAATGTGAAGAAGAACAAAGTAGACCTGCTAAAGAAGCAATTTGTTGTCTTTAAGGGCATGAGGAATGAGTCTCTCGAAGATATCATCACTAGATATTATCATTTGATCTTAGAAATGGATAATTACGACATAGAAGGATACACTGACATCGAGATAAATGATAAGTTGCTTGATACTTTTCCTGCTAAGTGGGATATTTATACTCTCATGATCAAGGGGGAAGCTGATTATGAGACTAAAGAAATAGAAAAAGTTGTTGGAAAGCTGAGAGCTTATGAGCTCAACATGAAGAAGAAGGAAACATGATACGATCAGGTTCAAGATCCAGGGATTTACAGAGGAATTCCATCTTCATCATCACACAACACTTCTAGTGATTCTGCAACTGCATTCCTTTCGTGTGAGAATGAGCAGGTTACCATTAATGCAGAGGGTGATGCATGTTTTGTTGCTGCTTCAGGAGGATCAACTAGAGCTAAGAGACAATCAGCTACTAATCATAGTAGCAGTACCAAGTCTATTCCAATGAGTGTCAAGTCTGCAGAAGAACAACTTGCTCTAGTTGCTTCATTCGTTGCTTCTTATGAGAACTACATTCAGGGAAAGATATCTGATCCTGCCACTTTCGATGAAGATTATGATCAGATTGACCCTGATGACTTAGAGGAAATGGATCTATAATGGCAACTGGCCATGATTTCTAGACGAGTGAAGGGGTTTATGAACAGGACAGGAAGGAAGTTCGTGGGCAAGAGTGATGGTTTTGACAAGACCAAAGTGAGGTGCTTTAACTATCAAAGTTATGGAAATTTTGCTAGGGAATGTCAAAGACAAAAAACAGAGGCTTCGGGTCAGAGTTCAAGTAACAGGAATGCAACAAATAACGCTGGCTCAAAGGCTTTGATCTCTACAGCAAGAGAAGGTTCATATGATTGGAGTGTCCATCTGGAGGGTGATGAGAATGTCACTCAGGCATTCATGGAAGAGATAGTACCAGTTGATGATTGTGACAATTGTGCCTTCTATAATCATTATACAATCTCGAACAATTCAATAATCAATGAAACATCGTGTTTCCAGGATTATATAATTACATGTGACATTTGCACATTTTAGTTCTTGTTCGATTTCAAACTCTTAAACCTTTTCTGGAAAGTTATACGTAAACTGTTACGTAAATGTAATCAGTTTAATGCAACGTACACTCTGGAACAAGGTTATAAGCTAAACATACCCTAAATACCCTTTACATAACTTAGAAATAAGTTTTGAGGGGTTCGGTATGGCAAAAACATGTTTATTCAATCTCAGGGACTATTTGCGTCAAACTGCGAAAGTTTTCCGATTCACGTATTTCTTAATACGGAACATGTACGCACATCCAAAAATTTTTGTACATCAATAAAATCTTGTGTTTTAGTGATAAGAATTCAAAAATATCCATCGTTGCGTAATTTCGGTCGTTTTTGCATTCGTTGGAGCGTTTGTCGTAATTAAACGAAAAACGCGATCATACAACCGAACGAACCGACATCCACGATATTTCCAGGAATATTTCAAGTCCCCTATTCTTTAGCGTCCTTATAGAGCCTAAAATTTAGGTTAACAGGGGTTAAATGCGTCAAAAGCACATAAATTCATGTGCATGGGCCTGTTTTGTCAAAACTTGAAACCTGATGTGAGCCTTTGACGGGGGGCGAGAGACTGGGCCTTAGTCTCTCGCGGGGCATGAGGGACACCCAGTAACAGAAAAATTATTTTTCAGCTGCAGCCCTTGTTTCAGCCATGGTTTTGCAAACTTGTTCACCAAGATGAGTACCCTCTAAGCATAGAATCAGATCCTAGACACTTGTTGCAATCTTGTAAAGCCTTGGAGAACACACATAACACTTGGCATGATCCTATACATCCAAGACAACTATAAATAGCCATCACCATTCACTTCATCTTTGCTCATTCATTCTCTTCTCATCTCCCACATTCTTGGAGGTTGCTTCCATCTTTTGGAGGCCTCCCATATGAGATCTTAAGTGTTTCCAAACACAAATAAGTTCTCATCCTAGTCTATTTTAATTCTTTTGGCTATTTTAAGCTAAAAGTCAAGCACTTTGACTTACTATTTGACTTTCGGTTTTGACCATGAATTCGTCACGTCAAAGTTCAATTGAACTTTGCAACGTGATCGTAATCACGAAGGTTATAATCCCTTGCGATTATACCTGCTGATTACCACGTTTACTAGTCGAAGTGACGAGTCAAAGTTTCAGTCAAAAATGTGCATTATGTGCATTTTACGACGGAACTATTTTCGAGTATCAAAACACTAAGTTTTGATACCAAATCAGTTTTGCGACTTAGTTAAACATGTTTTGACATGTTTAACTCATCACTTCTAGTTTAGTGCTTATTTAGGTCGTAAGTCGAGCGGTCTTGACCACCGCTTTGACTTTCGAATCCGACCTGTTTGGTTGATCTTAGGATCCGACAAAACACATATTTGTGACCATAGTTGTATAGGGAATAACCTACTGAGGTTATACCTTATGGTCATTTCGTTTGGTTAGTTATCTGATAAGTCGTTTATATGCCCTTAGAAAATGACCAAAATACCCTTTTGCGCATAAATTCATTTTAAGCATATGTAATCAAAATTTTAACATGTAAACTGATATTATAATATTTTCAAACATGTTTGGGCATTTAAGACTTATCATAGGACATGTATAACCATTTGAACACGCGTTTACGCAAATGACACGTTAAAGTAGCGTAAACTACCTTAACGGGTCATAACGGGTGAAAAGCACGTAGGATTCATTCCAAATCAGAATGTAGACTTTGTTAAACCATTTCATATGAGTTCCAACACTCATTTGGTTTACAAGACCTCAGTCTATCATATCCACCGATTAGAGTCCCGACTTATTAACTTAGTTATCCAATACTAGGTGCCACTTAATTCCTTGATCCTTCAAGCTTTGTTTGATCTTTATACAAGACATATACATAATCCCAAGTGAGTACATAGTTCCCCTCTTTTACTCTTTCAAATATTTTTGGGTGAAACATATGTTCCTATCGTTACTTTCATGTTTTCAATCCTAAACTTAATCTATCTTGTAGGGGGTATTCCAGGTAAGTCTTCAGGGAAATCTTCTGAACACTCACTAACTACAGGGATCTCTTCAATCTTCCTTCCTTCGATCTTTGTATCAACCACGTTGACCAGAATTCAAGATCACTCTTCTGTAACATCTTGTACGTCGTCATAATACTAACAACTCTCGATCTCCGATTTGTTCATTCTCCGAGAATCTATTGCTTCACCACCAGGGCAGGGTATTCGCCCTAGTTTCTCTGAACAATCAATCTCAGCTCCATTCTTGGATAGCCAATCCATCCTAACTACAACATCGAAACTACCAAGCTCCCTTGGTAATAAGTCGATACTTAAAACTATATTTGTATAACCGAATACTACAACAACAAAATAACTTCATCTTAGGACAGTCTCGCCTGATATGTCCCTCTTCACTAAACCACCCTATCATTCCTTTTCACATCCTTTTCGGAATCACTGGTGTCAGCCGTAAATACATTTCCAGTATTACGTTTCTTCTCACACTTCCTATCAGAATTCTTCCTTGAATTCTTAAGCTTTCGTTTCCTTGAATCTCCAGATCTAAGTTCAGAGAGCTCCCATCAATCGAACTTCTTGTCTACAATAGCTTTCGCTGATGACTTCCTAGTCTCACTCTTCTTGTTAAGGCCACTTTTGCGAATAGCATCGTCAGTCAGCGACTTTGCTAGTGAAGTAGCTTCTAGTTAGGTAGTGGGTTTCGCTGACGCGACCAGACTGCGAATCTGTGTCGCCAATTCCCAAATATACCTTTCAACCTTATCACAATCAGGAGTGACCATTCGAGGAACCAACCTAGCTAGATTGTTGAATTGAGTCGTACAAGCTCTGACATTCAAGCCTTCCATGGTTAAATTCCATAAATTGGTCTCGCTTTTGGTGGCATATTGACGTTTGCATTATTAGGACAATAATGACAACGTAGGACAATATTTTAAATAATTCAATCTTTAAATGTGAGTGGAGTAACAATACGCAGTTAATCATAGTCACGTAACAATGAGAAAAATTTAACCAAAACCCCATTATATTGATATTTTATCATGGAAATTACATCACTTGTCTCGTAGTTTGTAAATGGCTAACAGAATTTGGTGTGATCAAAGTCAAGAACCACTGACAAGTTTCACTGAATTTCCTCCTAAAATATCTAATTGGCATGCAAGCCGAAACAGGGTTACCAAAAGAAAGAGAACAAACAACTATCATCTATCTCTTAAAAACCCATAAACTCCAACAGTTTCCTGACTAACTCCTCAAGCTCCACAATCCAGTGCATCTGATCCATAGCACTGTCGTTCAATTCCTGAATCTCATCGTACCAATCCATCTGGCCTTCAAGATTCCTTCACTTTTACTCTTGGTCGTCTCCAGGTCTCCACATATGGATGCAACCTAACGATCACAGCGAGAGTATCGGTTTATCCAAACTCCTTTCTGCTTCTTCAAAGCAGACTCATTAACGGCTCTAAGAGTCGATGCTACATCTCCAGCGGGTCGAGTTCTCCTCCTACGATGAGCATAAACCAGTATAGGTGTAGTAAAGGCTCGTGTCACACCCCGATAAATCAATTACATCAGAGCCGAGTGTGATCCGAATGGCATCTTCAGTGCATAGCGGTAGTAATTGAGCTAAGACTTCTATAAATGTTGAACGCCTACTAAGTACTCGAATCCCCATGGGTTCTCCTATTCCAACCATTCCATAGTTTGAAACTGTGACCTGAGAAAGAACATGCGGGAAAAATCAACATAAAGTTGGCGAGTTCATAGTTTGTTTTGAAAAAGATTTAAAATAAATCTTTTGATAACCGGTTTAAGTAATGTTGAGATAATGTAATAAAACCATTTTCTTTGGCATGTCGTTTGAAATCCTTGTGTTTGTAAAACTTGTTTAACCACCAATGTCCGCGTACAACAAAGACAACATGCCCGCATGAGCCTATAACCCACCCCGTGCTAGAAAGTGCCTCGCCAAACCGTTTACTCAAGAAGACCAACTAGCAGGTGGTTATAGTTCCAATGCGTAGCGAGGACTTCATTGTACAGTTTTACACGACCCTACGGCCCTTAGTTGAGTAGTGGGCAATCCAGTCCTTGAATCTCTTCGTGCCTCACACGAGCAAGTGTGAGTCTAGCCCACGAGAGTCCTTGTGCCTCGCACAAGTGAGAATTGGCCTAGCTGTTTGTGTCTGTAAGCAGGGCTAACCAGTCCCCTTATTTGTATGTAGGATAACCCAGTCCCTGAGTCTGTTAGCAGGACCAACCGACCCTCTTACTTGTATGTAGGACAAACCAGTCCCGTTGTAACTAGGACCTTCCCGTCACTACTCGTGAAAATCATGCACGTTTTGAAAACTACGCGAGTTTTTGTAAAACCGGTATGTTTAGCTTAAACCTTTTTAAACCATTTGAGTTCGTTGAAATTCCTTCGCAACATGGTTTAGAAATCAGAGTTTTCATTCATTGAAATGTTGTTTACTTTGTGAAACTTGCATGTCTTTCCACCCCCGAAAACATTTATAAAAATGCAAAACCGTAAAAAGTGGGGGTTATGAACTCACCTTGATGTCCTTGTGCAAAGCTAGGTAAATGTGTTTCCGTGATGTTGTTCCAAACACGTGAACTTGCTAGCATGTATCTATGGCAATCCTACCAAAGAATAATTATAAGTTTCTAATAAGACGATGTAGCTAAACTACGTGTAAGAGCTCTACCGAATCGTTACTAAACGATTCTAAGAAGGTGTTATTATTTTGATTGACAATAACCAAACTATGGTTGTTTGATCTCGTTTATAATCGGTAAGTCTCGAGATCGACTTAGTTTTCGAGTGTTTTAGGATATATATATATATATATATAGGGTGGGGTTTTTGAGTGAACACTAATGTATTTGCGAACTAAGTGAACAAATCTTGGCCATTGATTTACACATGTGGATGGCTAGGATTTCATCATCAAATCGTAAAATACACTAGTGTATTTCATCATCAAATCCTGGCCATTGATCTACACACATGTATGTTCAGGATTAGTTCGCTCAGTTCACAAACTACACTAGTGTTCACTCTTGAACCTAATCCTATATATATATACATACTTACGAAGTCGTGTTAGTCGTCGTGAATTTGAAGTACGTAGATCGATAGTGGCACGTCTTCTCGTAGATTTCATAAGGCGTATATATATATATATAGGGAGAAGATCATGCGAGACACCACCTCTATTGCGAGAAACCGCGAGAACCAATGTGAACACAACCAAAAATGCCTAAAAATAGCTAAAAATCACACAAAAAATTTTTTTTTTGAATTTTTCAATATTTTTTATAAAAAAATCGCTAATTTTCGAAGCCAAAATTTTTTTTAAAAAAAAAAAATTAGCTTGGGGGGGGGGGTTAGGTTTTTTTTTTTGGGGGGGGGGGGGGGGGGGGGGGGGTTAGGTTTTTTGGGGGGTGGGGGGAGGGGGGGTTTAGGTTTTTTGGGGGAGGGGGGGGTTAGGTTTTTTTTTAGGTTTTAGTTTTTAGCATTTAGCTTGGGGGGGGGGGGTTTAGGTTTTTTTAGCTATTTTAGGTTGTGTTCACATTGGTTCTCGCGGTTCTCGCAATAAGGGGTGGGTTCTCGCATGATATCCCCTAAAAAAACCTAACCCCCCCCCCCCAAGCTAAATGCTAAAAACTAAAACCCCCAAAAAAACCTAAAAAAAAACCTAACCCCCCCCCCCCCCCCCCAAAAAAAAAAAAACTTAAACCCCCCCTCCCCCCACCCCCCAAAAACCTAAACCCCCCCACACCCCCCCCCCCCCCCCCCCAAGCTAAAATGCTAAAAACTAAATCCCCAAAAAACCTAAAAAAAAATATAAAAATATATAAAAAAAATTTAATATTTTTTATGCTAAAATTGCTACTTTTAGTGGCCAAAAAAAAAACTTTTTTTTTTTTTTTGCTTCGAAAAGTAGCGATTTTTATATAAAAAATATTAAAAAAAAAAATTTGTGTGATTTTTAGCTATTTTTAGGCATTTTTGGTTTT